>PVJO010000976.1:0-195457 GCA_004026905.1 Hystrix cristata
TTTTTTTTGTTTCCTTTTTATGATGACAACTTTCAAGTTTACTTCCTTTTTTTGTTTGTTTAAATACAACGTGAAACCACAAACAGGATCGAAGATGTTCTCTTACATTATTTACATGACCGCTGACCAGGCTAGTGTGTGGGGAGGATGTTCTTAGGCGTGTCATTGAGAGGCCCGGGGCGAGGGGGGAAGGGACTTCAAAGCTGAGGACAGGCTCTTCCACTCGTCTCCATTCACACTGACCTGGGACCAGGGTGGCCAGGAGACAGGAGTCCTGGCCCTCTGAGCTGAAGGTCAGCAGTGTGTGAGAGAATCAGACTACCCCAAGGGATGTCAGAAATCCCCTAGTGTAGGCCCTGTTATTATCCCAGGCTTGATATATGGGAGGATACTTTATATTTATATTCAGGTATTTACAGGGAGGATTCTATGTGGTAAAGTGAAAAGAAGCAGAGTAGATCAAAGATTCTTCAGAGGAAATAGAGATGGCTAAAAGATTAAACTTGGAAATAAGGAAGGGAGAGTAAGTTGTGGGGACAGACTCTGCCTTCAGAATTCAGCGGGTAATGCATCTTGTCCGGACACATTCAGAGACTGCTCTGTAGGGATCACTGTGTAATAACGGGGCATGGCTTTATGTGCCCACCTCTAATACCGTACCAATAATTAGATCTTATTTTAAAGACTTGGTAGGCTTTTTATAGCCTATATTTAGAACCACCTCTGAAACATTAAACAGGAAGAAAGTCATAAGCTAGGTAACAAGAACTTTGCAAATAATTAAGAAAGAAAGAAAAAGAAAAGAAAGAAAGCAGCTCAAGACAGGTTAGAGCCTGCCTACCTGCTTTCCAAAAAAGGGTCATCAGGCATGATTGGCAGGTGACCAAACATTCAGGAAGAAAGTGGGTGGGGGAAGAAGTGCCAGAGGGGAGTGAGAGGTCCGGAAGGGGAAACGTTAGAGAAACCCTGCACTGTAGCTTTCTTTTTAAAAACTGAGTACAGTAGTGCTCGCTTCGGCAGCTCATACACTAAAAACTGAGTACAGTAGAAGTAATGAGAATGGCCAGCAGAGGGCGCGCCAACCCACATGACTGTTGGTTGCTACTCATGGAGGGTCTTTGAACTTTCGATTCGATTCTCTTCCCTACGGAATTTTTAGAAACAAAATAACCTTCACATCTTACTGGGAAGTCCTTGAAAAAAGGCTTAAGGCCTCAATGCATATCATTTCTTTGAATTAAAATAAGCACTATTTCATGGAGAACAGATACTTCAGCAAACCATCGGTAGGTGGTAAACTTTTCCAACCCTTAGGCCGAAGAAGACCTTGCATGGGATATTTGCAGGAGAGAATTAGCAGAGTTCTTGTTTCTTTTATTTTTGGAAGCAGGGGATGAGTGGTGGTGTGTGTGGGGGGTATGTTGTAAAACACACTGAACACAAATTCCTTTTCAAATAGTTGTGAAAACATTTATCAATAAGCTAAGTCAATATGTATCAAAATCAGTTGCTCACTCAGCCTCTCTTGAAGGTCACTTTCAATTTATCAAGAACAGAAGCAAAAAATCCTATTTTTTGTTCCCTGAAGCATGAAAATCAAAGAGAACACAAAATAGGATCTTTTGCTTCTGTTCTTGCTAAATTAGAAGCACATATAACTTTGTCTGCTAATGGTGATCATGCCTATTCTATAATCTACTGGGTCTAAAACTAAAATGGCCCCTCTGGCTTTATTTAGGTTAGTATTGGCTCTGTATATCTTGTTTTATTCCCTTTCTTTTGACCAGTTTGTGTCTTTATATTTAAAAGGTGTCTCTTATAGACAGCATAGAGCTGATCTTGTGTTCTTCTGCAGTCTAATTATTTCTACATTTAAATTTTACTGTTGACTATGAATGTTTAAAGCAATCATTGGTATAGTTGAGTTTAAACCCGCCACTTTGTCGCTTGAATTTTTTTTAGTGTTTTCTTCTTTCCACTCTTCGTCTTTTTTTGCATTCTGGGGATTTTGTAATGCTTTTCTCTTATTGGCATATTGGTTACATGTTCTGCCTCTCCTTTTTTCTCAGTGGTGTGGCTGTATGGTGGATAGATACTTCTATAATTTATCTAGCTGTGCACTTGTGTCCTGTCTCCTGGTGAGTCTGACAGCCATTCTTTTGTCACCGTGGTTGGTGCGATAGTTTACTGATTGTGTCAATTTGAGTAAGAAATGCCCAGCTAAATTGGATCAGCATAGTTCTGGTTGTGGCTGAGGGGATATACTGAAGATGGAAGACCCACTCTGGACGTGAGTTAGGGCAGCCAATAGGCTTGTCGCCTGAATGGATTAAAAGGGAAGCGAAGAAGGAAGGCGCACTTCTGTTTCTCCAGAGGCGCTCCAGTCTTCACCTGCACCTTGGACGTTGTCTCCTGGCTTCCGGTGCAGGCCCTTCAGCCTTCTGGCATAGACTCCTCGGCCTCCTGATACAGACTTGTGCAGGATGCTACACTGAGCTCCAGCCTCCGACTGAGTCCTTCAGCTCTCCAGTGCACAGATAGCCCCTTTGCACTCTTCCACGCCTGACTATGGGCGGCCGTTGTAAGGCAATCTTGTAAATTCTTATATATTTGTATATCTTGCATTAAGTCTGCTTCTCTAGTAAGCGCTGATCGATACAGTTGGTGATAATGTAACTACATACAATGAATCATACAAATGTATCTCACTAAACCCCAACTAAGTACAGCCCTGACTCGGCCTCCTTTTGGTCAGATTCTGAGAATGGCTGATGCTTCACCAATACTACTTGGCAAGAAAGGACCTCTGACAGGGAGTTTAGAGTTTACAAACTAAAGTTACTGTTTAAAAATAGACTTTAAGAGAAGTTTTAGTTCACAGCAAAATTGAGGGGAAAAGTACAGCGATTTTCTGAATGCCACCTGCTTCCACATGTGCATAGCCTCCTCCACCATCCGCATCCTGTCCAGTGTGGCGCATTGGTTACAACCAATGCACCTGCACGGACACATTATGCCCTAAATCACAGTTCACATTAGGGATACAGAGATCCGCATTGTCATAAATGGTGGGTGCCTCCATCCAAACCCTCTGGGGCCTTAATTTGGCCCGGGTCTTGCCAGCATCGGTATCTCTGAGCCCGCAAACATTCTGCGTCAGTTAGACCTGAGGACACACCACCCACTGGAAGTGCCTGAGAACGGATTCATTGCCCCGCACCCCAGCACTGTCCACCCCTGCACACTTCTCCCTCAGATGAGCCGCTCTGAGGCGCAGCGTTTCCTAGCAGGATTGAGCTCATTATGCAGAGCACTTTCTTACTTTGCCTCTCTCCTTTCCCCACCTCCCTACGGGGTTGCCCAGAGACCATCTAAATAAACTACATGCACTGGGTCCATGTCTGCTCCTGGAGGACGAGAGCAGAAACTAGAGGGTGAGGTGCACGGTCCCTCCCAGGGCAGAGAGCTGAGTGGATGCGGGCCTCACACTTGGGTTCCCTGAGCTTCATGCTACCCCTCTGTGCCACTCCAGGGCGCAGCTCGCAAGCTGCTTGGAGCAGCCGCTACGTGGGAAGCAGTTTTTCCATGTCCAGGCATTTTCCCCAAGCACGTTACTGTGTATTATCTTGCTTCACTGTCACAGCACATGATAAGGTAGAAACTTTCCATATCCCCGTTTCACAGTGGAGATAGTGGCAGAGAGATTATGTAACTCACCTAAGATGGGGCGCGGCATAACGCAGGTGAGAACTTTGACTCTTTGGATAATGTTTCATATCCCGTTTTCTGAGAAGAGCCCTCATCTGTAACACTTGTTGATTTAGATGGTGTGAATACTCCCATCTTGCTGGCATGGCAGCTCTGGACATGGATGGGGAGGAGTTCTCAGAAGTCTTCTTCTGACCTCAGGCTGGCCGTGCTAGCCAATTCCAGGGCAGCGCAGTCACCGATATCCGGACCCAGAGCAGGGAAGGAGGTGGCCGCTGCCCTCAATGTGCTAGTCGATGCTGTCTGAAAGTGAGATTTGCCACACAGACATGGTCTCGGAAGGAAGGCAGGAGGCAGCGGGGCCGTGGAAGGGACTGGGGGTGAGGAACAGATGCATGGGCCTTGTTGGTTCTCTTTGGTCCTCTGTCTGCTGCAGGTCAGCATTCTCTGCATCCCCGACCATGGGGAGAACACTGCTCCAGAACTTGCTCATCAAGGTTCCCACCGCCAGCACAGGAAGCGCCCTTCGGATTGGCTCGGGCTCAGGCTCCACCCCAGCCAGTCAGCTGTGGCCATGTGGCTTCAGGGAGCCTCCCTGCATTTGCTTGAGTGAGTGTTAGAGATGCTAGTCCAGACCAGGATGAGCCCCACAGACCTGCTATACTTCAAGCCAATCACTGTGCTATGGTCCTCTGGGCTCCCCCCACCCGGGCCCTGACCACTCTCTGGTGACATCCCTTCTTGTCTTTCTGTCATAGAAGCCTGATCCCCACTGTGGCGGTGTTGGGAGGGAGGTGGTGGTCTAGTGGAAGGTGGCCAGGCATTGAGGATGCTGCTCTCAGAATTAATGTGGTTTTTAGGGGGACATCAGTTGGTTTCACAAGAGTGGGTTTTTATAAAGAGGAAGCCTGGACCTTGAGTCTCTTGCTTCTTGTTTCAGCACATTTTTGCACATGATCCTGCCACAGTGCCACCTGCCAGGTGTGAGGTAGCCACGGAGCCCTCACCTGGAGCAGAATCAGTGGAGCTGCCTGGGTTTAGACTTCCAGCCTCCAAACTTATGAGCTCAAGAAACCTTGTTTTAGAGTAAAGTACCCAGCCTCAGGTATTTTGTTAGAGCAACAGAAAATGAACTGATATCCTCTCCTTTGTTCACTCTGCCCTTGTGGCCTTCTTGTTGGCCTGTGCACTTTATAGGCTCATTCTTACTGTAGGTCTTTGCACGTGTTCTTCTGGGTCTTCTCACACTGTTCACAACTCCCCCTCAGATCTCCCCTCTCTTAGCACCTTACCTCAAACGAGCCACTGCATCCTTGCCTGTTCTTGTGCCTACTTTATTTCTCTCTAACGTTTCAGATCACGGGGAATGAGACCCTACGCTCGACTGTGTGCTCGTGGTCTCCCACTGGAGTGCAGCCCGTGGGCAGGGGCCTTGTCTTGTTGATGGAGTAGCTGCCACTTCTAGAGCAGTGTTTGGGCAGCAGGGAGCACTCGGAACCTGTCCCTGAGTGCATGGCTAGCTGAGTAAAAGGACAAACGGCCTGCAGGCGTATTACGAAGGGAGCACCCGAGAGCACACCACAGCTTCCAAGTGAGCTTTCGGCTGTGTCCCTAATGATTCTGCACTTGAATGATACTTGTTATAAAGGAGTTTTAATTCAGAGTGGCACTGATCTGGCCTTCCTAACCTGCCCCTTAGTGTACTCACTTGTGTACTCGGGGTGCCTATCAGTGTGGCTCCCCACTGTGTGCACTCGAGGGAGGAAACGGTGCCGATCGTAGTTTGCTGGCCAATGTGCCACATCCAAAAGGGAGCAGCCGAAGGGCTGGCTTCCTGCCCTGTTTTCGAAGGTTCCACACACGCAGAAACCATTTCCGTCTGCTTACAAGGCTATTCTGTAGGCCACCTCTGCAAGCCATCTTTTGCTAAACCCCACTGTACTGACTCAGAATTGTCAACGTAATGGGATGCGGAGAAACATCCCTCTGCTGTTGTTTAAAAAAAAAAAAAAAAGCCCTATTTTATTTTCAAAGAAACACTGAGAGAAACAGATTTCCAAAGATATGCAAGAAAACCTTTTTTTCTAGGGAAAATTCAGAGCAAGGAAAGTACTGTGTTCATAAGAGAATTACACATTTAGTCACACGCAAGCCCTTTTCTTTCCAAAGTTGCAGAGATTTTCAGTCGAGGAAAACAGACAACTTTGCCGCCAGGCTGAATTTTATAGTTCTTTCCAGCAACAGTTGTGTTTATCATGGTCAAACGCTGCCCGAACAAATTCAAGATTAACTGTAAAACTGTGTTCTCAGACAATGACTAACAAAATGAGCATTTCTGCACTATTTTGTGGTACTCTGGGTCTCATGCGTCTAACAAAAAATTACCTCCGAAGTTGTTGCTTTTAGATAGAAGTTGATGGTAAAATAGAGAATATTTGTACTGCAGAAACTGTGATTTTCAAACTTAGACTGAATCTCATGTTTTCAACAGTAGAGGCCCATGGAAGCTTAAAATAAACAACTCGCCCAGCGCTAGTGGATCCGACTCCTCATCTGTCAGACAAGGATGGACGGTGCTAATATCGACACACAAAGCTGATGTGAACTTTACGCGTGTGAAGCATTTGAAGAGTACCTGGCACACACAGGTAGTCCGCGCACACTGGCAGTTGTCACAGTCATTATTAACAGTTTCAGATTCTTGAATTTGGAGTTGAGTGAAAAAGACGTCAGCATGGAGCAGGCAAATAAGCAGAGGGGACATGACTGTCTTTGCAGTGAACACATTCTGACAGAGTTTCAAGAGTACTTTGAGCTGTGGCATCTTCATCCGCATACATGTGTAGCTTTGGTACCCCACAGCAACGTTCAGTCTAGGCCATCCATTTAGACGTACAAGTTCCGAGAGATTTTGAAAACGTCCCCTTCTTAATTGTTTAATCAGCCTGGTATATATAAGACTCTTGAGAAATGATGGGAGTGAATGTGAGCAATTGGGTATCTGAAGAGAAACAAGCGCCTCTCTAATTGACTAGTTAACACATAAATTAATTCAGCAAACATTGAATAATAACCTGCGCCAGATGTTTTGCCAGGAAGCAGAGACGCCAGGGAGAAGACGTGGTCTACGCTCTCGTGCCGCTCACAGAGGAGTGTGTGTCTGCAGAGGGACTTCGTCCAGGTTCAAGCGACAGGAGTGTGACGCAGGCCTGCTTCGTCCTCCTATTTTCAGCGCTGGGACTTTCCCGTCTCTAAGGCTTCCACACATACCATGATGAAGAGGTTGGGTTTGTTTATCCTCGCAAAGATCTTATTTTTGAGAAGCCCAGCTGGTCAAACAGTTTATGTGTTTCTTTGCTAGAAATAAGCTTTGCATCTAGGAAAAAAAAAGAAAGAAAAAGAAAAAAGAAAAGTCCTCATGTAGAACTGGAGTAGATATGCTGAGAGTCAGCTTGATTGCCTTCCATCCTTGGAAGCAAGTTGATCGTTTGTCCTATGAGACTCCAGGCTTTTTGTTTTCTTAGGGACTGGTCTGGTCTGGATGGACTGTATATCAAATTCACATGGCATTTTCCTTTGTTTTTTCTTTTGGAAAATTTCCCATTGAAGGCTTAAAAGACTGTTTTCACTTTGTTTTAAAGTTTTTAAGTAAATTATTGGAATTCTTTGAATTGCTTAAAACTATTGTTAAATTATGCCAAACACAGAGCTGAATTTTACATGAAAGAAGTACTTGAAAAACTTGCCTAAAAATCTAATTTTTATAAATGGAATAACTCTCAGACTGAAAAAGTTCAAAGAGCTGTAAACTCTATGTGACAATCTAAAAGGACTCAATTTTGAGTTTTAATTCACAGTGACCTTCCACACTTGGTATTATTCCATTCCTTTCTTGCAGCCTCTGTGTTATGGCCAACTCACAAGAATGTGGCCTTAATGTATTGTTTAATGTCTAATACAGCATAACCGTGGCTACTCTCTAAAAACTCAGATCTACTCTTGTGTTTGTTCCATGTGATCTAATTTACCTGTAAAAGCGTGGTGTGGTAGCAAGACTCCAATACGGACCCCTGAGGAGCACACTTTGGTATCTGTGACCTCATGGGGACTGTTTTCACTGGCAAACATCCAGCCATAATTTGGGTTAACCAACAGAATGCACAGGAAGTAGTGCTGAGCCAGATCCGTGACTACAGCCTGGACCTTCTGAGTCCTCCTTTTGGCCCATTTGCTTCCAGGAGCCCTGGCTGACACGAAGGAAGTTTTACTGCCCTGCTCCTGAGACCATACGAAGAGGCTCTGAGACTGTATGGAGAGTAAGCAAGGTCCAGCTGCTTCAGTCCCTAGTCCACCCTCCAGATGACTCCAGTCCCAGCTGCAGCTGATTCCAACAAGATGAGAGATTTCAAAAGAGACCAGCAGAAGGACCACCCTGCTGAGTCCAGCCACCCACGGAGAGGTGGCTTTGAGCAGTTAGTCTGCAGCAAGAGTTAACAGCACAAATGACAGACTCGTTAACCGGAGGACTCCAAATGAGAGCCTTTCTGTTACCAATGTGAACTGCTTTCCTAAAGTGATTCATGCACCAAGCTGAAAGATTCTGATGGAAAATCAAGCTTGCCCTCACTGTCTGGGTTAGTGAGTCGCCTACTTAGTCCTGATCAAAAAACTCATCAAAAAGTGGGATCCTCTCTGTCCTGGTCCTCACCAGTGGCTGAGGTTTTTTCTCCCCTCTCCCTCGTTCGTCTGACTCAGAGCTGGAACTGTCCCAGAGAAGGTGTCCACGGGCCTCTTGTTCCTGGAACCACATTTCCATTTTGCCAGTTTCCCGGGGACAATAGTCATTCCTTGCTCGACATTCCAAAACTTCTACATGCTGTGAATTTCCTGCAAAAGATGAAAAATTATTTTAACTTATTTTTTCTGAACACAGAGTAACTTAGTTTTTTAAAAACTACACACATATAAAAGTATCTATTTCCAACTGGTGTCTGTCTTAAAAATTTTTAGTTATTTTGAAAATTGTTTAATCTTTTGGAAGTCATGAGAATAGTAGAGTACACACCAATATACCCTTGAGCCTTCTACAGCATTTCGCACAATATTGTTTTCAGCTGAAACACTTAAGTCACTCGTCTCTAAATACATCTTCACAAATCTCTCATGAAAAGGGGCATTTTCCCTATAAAACCATAGCACAATGATTTCACCAGAAAATTTAACACTGCTATAATGCTATCTAACATGATCCTCATTCAAATATCCGTGGGGGTTCCACTAATGCTCTTTATAAATGGTGGCGGTTTTATTTTTTAGGTGCAGGATCCAATCTAGGATCAGGCATTGTATTTCATTTTCTTGTCTCTTCATCTCTTTTAATTAAAAAATCTTTACCTCTCCTTTTCTCTCACTCCCTTTCTCCCTCTTCCTCCATCTTCATTGTCTTAATATTTTGTTAACACTGATGTTTTAAAGAGTCCAGATTAATTATCTTGCAGAATGCCCCTCAACTTGGGCATTTTAAAATCGTTTCTGTGTGGTGAAATTAAGGGTAAACATTTTGGGCAAGGATATTGGGTAAGTGATGTTTCTCAATGCTTTTACTGAACACTTAGTATGTGCTAGGTACATGAAATTCACGTCTAACATTCACATCAACTCTGACATCGTACCAGAATCACCTATGGAGCCTTTTAAAAATAGATGCCTGAATGCCCCCACCACCACCGCCTTCCTCCAGACCTAGGGAACTGGGGGCTCAACGGGTCAGACATGCAACTTTAGATTTTTATGTTTTTTACTAGAAGAGACAACTTACTTTGATATGAGATTTTATGTACATATATATGTATTTAGTTTCACTTTATCTAAGCAGCATTCAGCATTCTTTGGGAATGCCCAGAGTAACAGGGCTCTGCTCAAGAAAGGTTGGCATTCAAGAAGATCTTCCCCCCAAATTTTTTTAGGGGTGCTGGGCATTGAACTCGGGGCCTTGCACTTGCTAGGCAAGCACTCTACCACTGAGCTAAATCCCCAGCCCTTCCCAATCATTGTTCAAGCAGGAAAATAATTCTAGGTTAAAGTCCAGGGTCTCTCCCAGTCTGGATGAAGCAGACAAAATCATCTTAGTGATTGTTGTTTATTAAATCTTTTGGCATATTTTATTAAACTCGTGGTATCAGCAGTTACATAATATTATATAAGAAAACCAGCATTTTTTTTTTCTATCCTCATATCTTTAAAAATTACTTTGTGGATGTGCGACTAACATACAAAAAGCTATGTACTTATTTTTTCCATACTGGGGATCAAACCCAGGGCCTTCACACTGAACTATATCCTCAGCCCTTTTGGACTTTGGGACAGAGTCTCACTCATTTAAAGGCTGGGCTTGAACTTGTGATCTTCCCGTCTCAGCCTTCCAGAGTGCTGGAACACTTTACATATCTACAGCTTGATGAGTTGAGAGTCAAGCGTTTCAACATAGAGTCACCCTTGCGATTCACCAGCCTCAGGGGAGGCCGCCTGTTCTTCCCTTGAACGTCATCGTGATTGAAGCTGTTGCCCACCGATGTAGCCCTGACAGATCACTACAGCTGACCTCTCGCCTGGGCTACACCAGACCGTTTTAAGAGCTGGACCCTCCACTTTGACGTCCACCTGGCCGCGTGTCAGCCTCACCTCTTCTCTCTCAGACCTGTTCTTCTCCTGGCTGCTGTAGTCCAGGAGGCAGTACCACGCGCACCCCATTGTCTGCCCGGCCTTCTCCCTCTCTCCATGTGCCCACATCTGACCCGTCATCAGCTTCTGCCACTCTATCTCCTGCATGTCAGTGTCTGGCTCCTTCTCTCTCTTCTCCTCCTCATCTTACTCTCCTGGTGCACACACCGCCTCTCACTTGCGCTGCCACTGCGTCCTTGTAACTCATCTCCTTACATCCTCTTGCATTTCCCTCCCACCAATTCTCCACAGTGTAGATGGAGTGAATTTTTTTTTGCATTTTTTGGTTAATTTTATTGATACATTTTAGATTGCATAGTGATCACATTCATCATAGGGAATTTGTACCTGTACATGATATATCTTGGTTCTTCTTTTTCCCCCAATCTCCTCCCTTCCCTTCAACCGCTCTTCTCCCTATTTACAAAAGCTTTGTTTCTATTTTTTCCTTCTATTTTCTTTCTTTTCTTTTCCCTTCTTTCTTTTCCCCCTTCCCCTTGTTCCCCTTCCCATTTGAACACTTTCTTCCCATTTCCCAATATCTGTTGTATATTTTGGTTTGTATTTGCTGGAATGAATATTTTTTAAATGCCGGATCATGCTACTCCCCTGCCCTTTAGTGCTCCCACTGATCCTGGGATAGCGCCCAAGATCCAGACTTGACATGATGTGCCAGGCCCAGCGTGACGTGGCTCCTGCTGAGGTCTCCAGAGCCACCTCTGCATTGTCCAGCATCTGGAGTGCACTGTGCTCCCTCCCACAGCAGGGGTCTGCCACATCCTGGTATTAATCACAGTTTTGAGCATTCCAGCATCCCCAATCCTCAAATTCACATGCACTCTTGCTCCCTCATCTAGCTCCTTCATGTCTCATCTGAATGTCAATTTCTGACAGAAACCTGCCCTGACCGCCGGCTTTTCTGGTGACTCTCTGCCTGAACATCTTCTCATTCACAATGTGTCCTATAAAAGTCCCGCGAGGCAGCTGCTTCATCTGCCTGGCTCCCTACCACAGAATGACCCCACTGTGAGATGCCTGGCACCTGGCATGTGCTCAGTAGTATCTCTTTAATGAGTAAATGAATAAACCAACAGAGCAATAAGTGGTCAGAGAACTTTAGGAGGTGAGAAGTAATGGTAAGGAGGACCCAGGAAAGACTTTACGCATCGATGCTGAGAGGTATGCAGTATCTCTGCTCTGCCAACTGGAGGCCTCCCTCAGACTGAGAGGAATGTTCTAGAACATCTGGCTAGAGGCAGAAGCTTTCAGACAGAAAATATTTGTTAGTGGTGGGATCTAGTGCGATATTAATGATAGCGTGTATCCCAAAACACACTCGGTGTTATGATAATTCAGGTTTAAAGTTAGTTTGTGAGCAAAATACCCACATACAGTTACCCTTGAAAAGCAACCCTTGTCAGTATAATATACATGGTTGTATGTATACAGTATTGAAGTTTGAGAACTGAGCTAGATGTTTCATTTTTTCTGTAGTTTGTTGATTTAAAATCAATAAAAATAAAAACACAGCCTGTAAAAATCTAAACAGTTTTGGAGTGGAGCATAGTAGAGGGAAGTATATTCTGCTTCAAAATTAATTTGGGGAGAGAAAGAAGCAACAGATGCCTGTGGGGGGGTGATTTAGGTAGTACAATGGTTATAAAGCATAAAAAATGTTTAGTTCTTGTGTATTTTACCTGTTTTTGAAAAATGAATCACTGCTATAGGAAACTGCAATTTTACAGATGATGCTATATTTTTAAAAACAAAGCAACATACTTTACAGAAAAGTAGTACCAGGAGCCAGCTAAGACCAAAGTTGTGAAGGTGACTTGTAACGATTGATTTAGGGTGACATTTCTGTGAAGTGTGTGGTGGTTTAAGGCATAAATTCTACCTTTTTTCATTTTGTCTGTTTTCCATACCTTTTTTTTTCTTTTTTGGTTTTCTTGAGACAGGGTCTCGCCATGTAGTTTAGGCTGGTCTTGAACTCACTACGTAGACCAGGCTGGTCTCAAACTCATAGCCATCCTTCTGCCTCAGCCTCCCAAGTGCTGTGATTACAGGCATGCGCCACCACGCCTGGCTTCCATACCTCTTTTAATGGCACTTTACATTTTCTATGTGCTTTTACACATATGAGACATACTAATTTTTATATAAACCTTACATGGTAGACAATATTCTCATTTTCCACATGCAGAAACAGGTTCACGGAGATTCCATAACTGGAAATTAGCTATAGTCTCTCTCCTTAAAGAACAAAGCCATGCAGAAAAATGTACGGCTGGTATTTGTTGGGAGACTGTTAGTGCCAGGGCCACCCTGGGGCAGTGAAAGCTGCCTGTTCTCATGGAGCTTTTAGTGAGCACGCTGTCGGGCTCAGGGAAGGCCTTTGGTTCTCACTCCAGTGCTGTTCCTCCCACTATGATCAAATCATGTTTCTGAAAGGGCAGAGGCCACATAATCACATCTAAACTCATAGAACTGCAAGCCCAGAAAAGTGAGGCTCACTCCATGTATTACATGATTACGAGTTACATTGCTACGTACTCGTATGGAATTTATCATGTAAATATGTGTGACATAAAGAGTAGGCGATTACATTTTAAAGGGCAGCAGCAAGCTGATTTCGTCTCACAAGAGAGCTGAAACTCCTCCCCTCCCAAGAGGGGACCAGGAAAGGGTGACCGCGGCGTTGAATGAGAGGAGCCCTCACTGCCAGGCCCTGCCGGCCCGGAGCTTGTGTCTGTGCCTGATCTTGGCTACACTCGGCTGTGGGAAAATGCAAAGTGAATGACTTTTCAGAGGCAGGGAAAGCCAAGAAAGCCAAGACGCTCTGCAGCAGTCAGGAGGGAGGAGTCCTGGCCAGGGCGTCTGCCCAGTGTGGTGAAGGACGGGAGCTCGGAGTCGGCACCCTGAAGGTGCATCCCCTGAGGAGCTTCGCCTCCCTGTGACCTTGGGCGCGAACTTGTCCTCTGCAGACCTTGCCTCTTCCTCTGTGAGAGAGAGGTGGAAAAATCCTCACTTCACAGGACCGGCACAGGGAGGATTCCGTGAGCCATTTAAAGATGCCTCTGGCCACCGTCGTCCCAGCACCCTGCACTCACGCACACAGGACTGTACGAAGAGCATTAAAGCACAGAGGAGAGTGAAGATTTTGTGCGCATTTTAACCTCTATCATCAAGCAAGCATCAGTGCAGCTTGCCCTCCGCCCTCTCCGACGGCTTCAGCCCCGGCCGGTCACCCGCTGCACCCCTCTCTCCACGAGACTGTGACCGAGTGCAGTTTCATCTGACAAGGAGGCTTAGCATTTCGCTCATGCTAGCAAGATCTACGTATTCTGGGCTCATTTTATGTGTATTCACACACGAACACACACACACACAGACACCGCCATTGCAAAGAAAAAGATTTTTATGAAATTCAGGTGTTAGGATAGTTTTCAAAAGTTATTGAGTCTAAGTTTGGTTGATCTTCAAAATCACTTGGGAAGTTTTTCGAAAGGATTCCGATTCAGTAGCGCGAGACTTGGCCCTGCCTGCCCCTCTGGTGGGTCTGCTCCCGACCCGCAGGCCTGACGCTGGTGCGGCCTCCGCCCCGCTGTCTGGCGGCTCCTGCCTGAGTTATCCTTTTGGTTCCCTCTCGGGAGGGCGAGGGGCAGGAGAAGGTGTAGTCAGTGCCTGCGAGCCACTACTATATCCTTCCGGAAGCCCCCAGAGCACAGTCTTCTCTTGACAGATGCAACCAAGGACTCAGCCTGTGGGTGTGCACCAACCCCAGGGCTGCCCTGGACAGAGTTTCTGGTCCTTGGCTTCCTCCTTCCGTCCCAGCAGCAAGTCAGAAGGCTTGACCCTGAATCCCGGCTCTGCCATATTTGGTGAGTAGCAACTCCTGCCTTCAAGGTTGTGTGAGGATTAAATGAGGAGGCATGTTAAGGGCAGACCACAAGGCTGGTTTATGGGCACTGCCTAAGCCTGTGTGAACAAAAACAAGTCGCTTTAAAAGACCTCAGGGGAGGGGAAGAAAAGCCCCCTGTCTATGAGCCACAGCCTTTCCTGTGCCGCTCCAGGCCCAGGTCTTCCTCCAAAGCCTTTGCCAGTGCTGGCTTTTCTGGGGCAGCTCTCAAGTGATGACTTTCGCTCTGACCACTTTCTTGGTGGTTTTGCCAATATTTTTTCCATTAGAAAAGGTGTCTCACTAACTATGTGACTACAAAGCGTATTTCATCTTGAGACTTGGGAGCATAGGTTAAATGGATGCCCCAAGCAGATTTTCAATTATTCAGCCTTTTCTATTTAATTAACTTATTGATTAAGCATCTTGTTCCTCTGAGCGGGGCAGCGCCTCTTTGAGCAGGCAGTTTTGCATGTCAGCAGCTGAAGACGTCCAGAGGCACAGCCGTGTCTCCACAGCCGTCTTGCCCTGCGGATGTGAAGGGCTGGCCTGTGGCGTGTATGAGCGACATGGTACGTTTGCAGCTGCACGTTCGCCTTGGGGAATATGAAGAGCGCACACATACGGGGCTCTCACTGGTGGGGCAGCGCCGCACAGGGGTTATGGACAGGGATGTCTGCTCAGAGGCACAGAGCGATCGGAGGCCAGGGAGCAACCTGGCCTGGCTGCGATGTGAGGGCTGGGCGTGCAATGGCAGGAGGTGAAACTAGGAAGCTAGGCAGAGCTGGACCCAGAGAGCCTGGGGTTCCACGTGGCGGAGCTCAGCGCTTTTCCTTAAATTGACTGGAGAGCCATGGAATGATTTTTTTTAATGCAGGAGAATGATATGGCCAGATATGCATTTTATAAAATTACCTGCCATTGGTGCAGCACTTCTAGAACTTGAGTGTGTACGAGAATCCCCTGGGATCCTCATAACCGATCCCAATTGAGCAGGTCTGGGAGGGGACCTGACATTCTCACCCTGGAGGCCAGTGGTGCTAGCTGTGAAGGGTCACTTCCTGTTCAGTGTCCCTGAAGGGGCATCAGGGCAAACCCAGATGCTGGACCTCACCCCTGCAACTTGACTCGGTTGCACTGGCTGGGGATACTGACGCAGAGGACAGGGAGGGTTAGTGGAAGCGTGGCAAGACCTAAGGGGAGGAGACTGATCAGGTTGCAAGTGCAGTGGTCCTGGGGTGACAGGCTGATGGCATGGCCTAAGGTGACCCCACTGGGAACAGAAGAGAAGGCAGATTTCAGCGCTAGTTGCCTCAGGAGGACTTTGAAGGGCTGGAGAGGGCCCAGGGCTGTGGCCTGCGTCTCACCAGTGCGAAGGCCACACCTACTGAGACAGTGGATGTGACAAGAGGAGCCAGCCCAGAGAGGGCATCCTCAGTGTGCCCGAGAGGGCGACCTGCAAAGAAAGAGTGCGGTCAGGGGCAGAGTGTCTGTGTGTGACACGGAACCAGCTCAGGCAAGTTTGCATGTGGCTCCGGGCAATGTTATGCATATCCATGTGCTTTGCTCTCTCTAGTCATCAGATGAGGATACTTTGCCTTCTCCTCTCTGGGATAGGACGAGGATTACAAGCCTGTGAAACCCACACAAAGAAGGCAACCCTTTATCACAGAGTTTGCATTTCTGTCTTTTCCACCACATGCCCACTGTATTCTGAGAAGTGCACACGAGCAAGAAGTCAAGGCCATTTCTGTCTTCTCACTATCTTCTCTGCCCTCTCCCTGGGGGTTTATTTGATGACGTTTTTTAAATTCTTGAAATACTTTACTAACAAAAGATAACATGACTCACCTGGACCTCCGTTCATGGTTTCATCGGGCAACACGGTTAGAATGTCGTAGTCATCATTCCCTGAGATACTCTGAGGTGTTTTTTTGGCTTTATGGTCTCTTGGTTTTTGCTTGTTAATTTTTGGTTCCCTGTGAAGACTTTTCTTCAATTCCACTTGGACCTGAAAATGATCAGCTGTAAGTGGTTGACGTTCTCCCCAAGTTCCTTTTGCCAGGATAGAACAACAGATCAATCACTTTGGAAAGTGTAGATTGTCTGTAGACATCTGTAGTCCCCTACACAAGATAGACTTTTCCTGGTAGACACTAAGGTGGATTCTTTATACTTGGGCTTGTCAGGGGAAAGGTGATTATGCAAACAATCTCCGAAAGGTACAACTCAAGTAGGAGGGGGATGGGTGTAGAAACATTTCTCTGCAGGCTGACATGTTTGGAATTGCAGAATACAGTAACTGCGAGCTTATTCTGTGCAGAGAGGAATTCAAAATCCAACAGTGGCAGGACATTGTTGGTCAAGAAGTTTATTGCAGGAGGTTCTGCTGTAGTTAGTTGTGCTTCACAGAATTCATGTATCGGGAACTTACGTTATGCCAGATTTACTCCAAATTCACATTGATGGCATTTGGAGGTGGGGCCTTTATGAGATGCCTAACTGATGAGGGCTCCCCCTTCATTATTATGGGAGTGGGTCAGATCTTGGGAGAGCAGGCTGTTGTACAAGTGTGTTCAGAGGCTTTGGGTTTCTCCCACCCCTACCCTGTCACTCGCTTGCCAGGTGATGTCTTCTACCAAGCTAAGCCACAGCAAGAAGACCCTTGCCAGGTGCCAGTACCTTGACCTTACACTTCCCAGCCTCCAGAAGTATGAAAAATAGAATTTTTTTTCTTGATTGAGTACCCAGACTCTGGTATTTTATTTTAGCAGCAGAAAATGGACCAAGACCAGATCTTGTAAGATAACTCCGTGGCATGAGTTACAGAGAGAAAGAATAGAGACCAACTCTTCCTCCTATCTCCCTCCCTTTTCCTAAAGCAGGAGTTATCTACCCCATTTTATTGCTGGAGCCAGAATGTCGGAGGAGTAACCTGCTTGTAAGATGGAGACTTGAAGCATAGATACCTTCTCGAGATGACCACAAACAGAGAGACTCAAGAGGGCTGTTGGCAGAAGGAATCTCCCTGGTTCTTCCAAGCTGCAGGAGTTGTCTTCAGCCCCAAGGACTACTTCTGAGATGCTAAGTAAAGACTGGCCATGTAGGTTTGACTATTTCATGTGCCAGTACAATGATTACATGGTGTCAATTTGGTGAACATGACAGTCTTCTACTTACCTCCTGTCTTTTCCGGTTCATTTCCAGCATTTGCATCTTATGTAAATACTGTCTTTTCCCAGAAGTATACATTGGAATTTGCACTTTCTTTTCCAGTTCTTGCTATGAAAGATGATGTAGTCATTAGTGTGGGGTGACTTGTTACTGACTCTGCAACCCACAACCCTGAATCCTTCTTGGAACAGAGTGAGATCTTAATCCATCATGATCCACAGCAGTCTTGTGTGATGATGAAGCGGGGCCACTGTGTACTCCTGAGAGTCCCTCGTATTGCTATCAGTGTGGGAAGTAGCACTTTGCTGTTTTAAACTGCTGTAGATTTCTGCCAACCTTGAATGCAAAGGTTTTTGCAGTCTTATTTGGACAATATATCATTTCCCTGCCAACAGATGCATATTGCTATCTCCCAAGAAATGTGCTCTGGTTTAATGAGACCTTCCTTTCTCTCCTCACCTCTTTTCCCATCGCCTGGCTGGCTATGAACTGGGTGGATGGCTGCTGAGTGTTGAAATGGAGCCTATCTCTGCAGCGTGTATTCTGCTATGAGCCCGCAGGACTGTGCAGCTGGGGAGGATTTGACATTGATTATGTGTGACCTTGGTTATTACAGTAAACTGTTGCAGGAAAGAAAGGCAGCCAGCTCACCAGAGAACCA
Source organism: Hystrix cristata (assembly GCA_004026905.1). Lineage (NCBI taxonomy): Eukaryota > Metazoa > Chordata > Mammalia > Rodentia > Hystricidae > Hystrix > Hystrix cristata. The sequence goes on from PVJO010000976.1 coordinate 18,162, forward strand.
GGCTCCAAGATGAATCGGAAGTAGAGATGTGGGAGGTTACTCCCCCCTCACAACTTCCATTCCTACGTGTGTGTGTGTGTGTGTGTGTGTGTGTGTGTGTGTAAGTCAGCAGCAACCTATAGATAAGGCTTCTCCTGCAAACTGAAAACAAAAAGATTAAAACTAGTGAAAGAGAAGGGTCGTGTGGGATTTCCCACAGATTTGACAACTCCTAGAATCCCCCATTTCCCTGGTGAACCACTCTTCCTCATGCCCTCCCCACAAGACAGAAGGGTTCAGTGGTCATCCAAGAAGAGAGAGGAGCTGCCGGCTGAGGCCAGCACAGGCGAGAACAGCAGCATGAAAGGTTCTCACCGTGAAGGCCTGAGCTGGCTTTGAACGCTTCCAAACATGGACAGCATGAAAAGCGGGGCTCAGGATCAGAGCCCTGCACCTGCCCCCGGCGAGCCGCCCCACCAGGCCCCCTCAGCTCACCTTTGCTCTGCGCCTCAGCCCGGCTTCTTGCTGGCTTGGGAGCCTTTCGGGGGTCATTACTTGTGGCAGGTCAATGGGCACAAGCTTCTGGAAGTCCAATATTTAGAGTATTCAGCGTTCCTCATGCCACGAGAGGATGGGACACAAAAGTCAGACACAATCTGAACACTTTGCAAAGGCAGCGCTTATTCCCTTGAGTGTACAGGGGAGGCAGGCCCAGCAGGGTCGCAGGCACATTGTGCAAAAGGCTTTTGACCTCGCTGGGTTCTGTTTTGTTCTCCTGTGCTGTCGCCAGCGACTCATGAATGGAAACACTGGTAAGAGGGTTAGTAGACTAAGAATCCTCTCTGTCTGCACCGAGGGACCATTTCAAAGCTATCAAATAGCCAGTTCTTAGAATATTAGATCTGAAAGAGGCTGCAGGAAGTCACTTTATTTTATTCACCCTTTAATCACCCAGCTGAGCTATTCCACTCCACAGGGAAGTGACCCGTTTTTAAGATCCCCAGGCAAGCTCACTCAGACCCCAGCCATAATCACTGCTGACTCTGAGACATGCTCAAAGCGGAAGTTCAGTGTGCTAACAGCTGTGAGAGGTGTCTTTTGAGAATAGCCCTGGAGTTCCAAGGTTGTGAGACTGGGCAGCAGCTCATGTCCATGGTCTCCTCAGCCCGGCTCACCTCAGGTCACTTCCTGCTCACAGCCACACACTGAACAGTGACTAAGCAGACTCAGGGGAAGAAGCCTGAACTCTCCACACTGACCTTCAGTGTACTGGTCACCCAGTGAGCGCTTAGTAAAGGACCATGGCATGCCAGGCCCGGGGACACAATGGTCAACAGAAATGGAGCTGATAATCTACAGGATGCAGGTACTTTTGCTAGTGTGATTATTTGACCGACTATTAACAGTGACTGGTGCTTTGAGGAATGAGTCTGCAGAGCAGGACTATGACAATAGATAACTAGAGGATGCAACCTTGAAGATGAACAAGGGACGTTATGGGTAGAATGTGCCCCCTCTTTCTGTTCATGTGTTGAAGTCTTAACCCCTAGTACCTCAGAAGGTGCTCTTATTTGGAAATAGGATCATTGCAGATGTAATTGGTTAAAATAAGATTATAATAAAGTAGCAAGCCTTTAATCCAGTATGAGGGTTTTCTTATAAGATGTTGAAACCTGACACAAGTACATGTACAGGTACAGGGAAGACACCAGGAGACGAAGGCAGAGCTGAGGTGATGCTTGTATAAGCCAAGAATGTCACAGTTCGCTAGAGATGGAACAGATTCTCCCTCACAGCTTCAGAAGAAGCCAGCCCTACAGATACCTGGATCTCACAGTTCCAGCCTCCAGCACTGAGTTCCAGTCAGTTTCTGCTGCTTAGGCCAACCAGTTCGTGGGACTGTGTTACAGCCACCTTAGAGAACTAATTGGAGGGAAAAGGTTGAGGTGCAGTCAGGAAGTAATTTTTTTTTTTTAGCAGAAATTAGAAGATTGGTAGTCGTTATGGGCTTGTGTCCAGATGTCCCCTCAAAGCTCATAGGTGGGAGTTTTCAGAAGTGGCTGGATCTAGGGTGCATGATAACTAAATTAGTTTAGCATAGTTCTGTGTGTGGATAATGGAAACCCCACCCTGGGGGTGGGTGGCACCAACCAATACAGTTTTATACTCTGGTTAGAATATAAAGGGACAGAAAAGAAGATAGCCTTGCTGCTCCCTGCCTTCTGCCTGCCACATCATGGACCATTTCTCCTCTGTCATGCCACCCTGCCTTGGAGCTAGCTAACTACAGACTATAGACTGAAACCTCTACAAACTGTGAGCTAACAAACCTTTCCTCTTTCAACTTTGGATGTCAGGTATTTTGTCTCAGCAATGAGAAAAGTAACTAAGACAAAAGTTCTTAGGGGAAGGTGTAGTAGGCATAATTAACAGCTTGTGCCATGGCTCTGAAATAGAAGGAGAGTGTGATCTGTTGAAGCAACTGAAAAAGGTCAGCTGACTATGTTCAGAGCCAGGAAAAAAGCAGCTCAACACAGGGCTGGAGAAGTTGGGCAGAGACCAGCTGTGCAGGGCTCACAGCCATTCTGAAGATGCGGGTTGGTCACCTTATGAGCAATGGGAAGCCACTGACATATATTAAGCAAAGTAGCGACATGATTACCTATGCTTTTAACGACAATCACTCTGGTGCAGAGTGGAAACAAGATTCGAGAACAGCAGCTCGTGAGGAGAACAAAGACCAAGGAGGAAAGGCAACAGAGGAAAATGGACAGATGCTACAGATATTTAAACCCGGGAAAGAAGACTGTTGGGGTTGGAGAGCCAGAGCGAAGTTTCCAAATGAGATTTCACTCTGGAAGGGTGGGCAGTGCTCCTGACTGAGATGGGAACCCCTGGAGGAGTGGGATAGACAAGAAGGATACATTTTGGTTTGGACAGGCTGAGGTGGAGATATCTTTGAGACATGCTGGGGCAGATGCTGAGTAGGTAATTACTTATACAGGCACAGAGCTCGGAGGAGAGGTCTGCCAGAGATGTATGTTTGGGAATAATTCTTGCATAGAGCAAGGACATAGGCAAGGTTGAGAGCGTGAACAGCAGAGCCGAGGGCTGCAGACCTGAGGAGTCCCAGGTCTGAGAGGCTGGTAGAGGGAGATACACTGGCCAAGGAGACTAAGCAGTGAAGACTCAGGGAGAAGGAGCACCAGGAAGACGTCATCATGGAACGAACAGAGTGAGCGCGGCTCCTGCCTTAGTCCAGCACTAAAGACAAATGACAATTACTTTAGAAACTGTTCATTTTGGTGTGATTTGTGGCACTGTAAAGTAGATTTGGAACACAAGGGAAAAAAGCAGGATCATGGAAAAGAGAGGGCGAGTATCCGGCACTTGTGAAAGGGAGTAGGGCTTGCCTGGGCCTCCCGCCGCCTTTTGTAGACCCCCCTGGTCCCTGGGCCTGGGCCTGACCTGTTCTGGGGGGAGCAGTCAGCAGCCCCTCTGTTGGAGCAGCCTCAATGTGACCTGGCAAGGAAGAAAAGAAGAGCAAATGTTGTGAAGATAGGGAGAGACACTGAAGGCGAAGCGCTCCTCTTTGTGTCCCAGGCAGTTCATTTTCATGGTAAGAATGGAGGGGAGTATCCCACGCTTGTCCCCTGATGAGGAAGTGGCCTTTAAACCTTTAGCAAACGTAAAATGAGAGATGACCGATACTAATCAGGAAAGTTTGTTCTCTTTGCTGTCAATTTGCAGGACAGGAAGATACAACACGAACAGGATTCAGGAGGCAGCAGCTGACTGACTCAGTGCTATGAGGAGAGGAGAAGACAGGAAATAGAAGGGGAGCCCAGGGAGATGGGCCCCTGCAGGCATCCATGGAGGAAGAAGCAGCAATGGCCAGAGGGGGTTTCTCGAGGAAGGGATAACAGGGAAGTGCTTTTGCCCTCCTGGACACTGGGGAGTGTTCAGGACTGGATCTTTCTGCTCTGCCTGTGTGACTTTGAAGCCCACAGCACACACCATGCCTGGGGATAAGCATGTCACCCCTTCATCCTCAGGTGAACCCTGTGTGTGATTAGGAGGGTGTCATTGCACAGAGGCCAATGACTGCTCCGAGTCTGCCTAGCTGGAAGGTGGTATTTCCAGAATTCAAAGGCAGATGTATCCACTTCCAATCCCTATGTTCCTTCCTCCACTATTTGTTCCCCAAAATGGTTGACCGTTAGGATCTTCTGGAAGTGAAAAAAGAAATTTCTGGGAGATCGAGATTCAACAGTTCTGGGAGTAGACAGTTTTCAGAACCCTTCTGGGCATTCTGATGGTTCCTTTCCAGTTTGGGCCCACTGACCTGTGTGCAGCCTTGACTGGACACAGGAAGTACATTAAAATAGACCATGGAGGTTCTGCTGGTAGATGATGTTTGAAGAATTGAGTCTGAAGAAGCCAAAATCTTTTTCTTATTTAAAATCATTTATGTATAAATTCTTAGGGCCAGGTTTTTGCTTTAATGATATAAAAATATGCATACTCACAAGCCACTTTCTTCTACTCTCAATCTTTTTATTTAAATTCACAGTCTGACAAGAGTTAAGTGGTACAGGTCTTCAGGAGCTCTCCCCAGGCAACTATTTTCATAGTTACAGTATTCCTCCACAGAAGCCACTAGATGGCAGCAACTGACATTGCAAACGGGTTTTTGGTTTGGACTTGGCTGGAGAAGCATCTCGGGAAAAGTTGTTAGGAAAATTGGTTTCACCTACATAAACCAGTCAGCTGGCCTTGCCTCAGAATTCTAGGTTAGTGTGCATATTCCTCCGCTGCCTGAGAACTAAGATGCCTCAATTCATCATCTTCAGAGAGAATATGTTGGAAGGAATTACTAGAAAATTGGTAAAATGGCACATTTTTTTCATTTATAATATCAAGAAATGTATTATTTGTCGCAAAGCTTTTGGATTCACTGTATTTGGCTTCTCAGATAAAGCAAATGGTAAACAATCAGTTGGAATGTCTTGACTCAAGCTCAGGTCGCCCACAAACCAGTCACTGAAATCGGGGACAGACATCAACCTGAAATGTTTGTTTCTGCTACTGGGCAAGAAGAGGAAGGGAGCTAGAGTAACTCAAAGAAAACGTCAAATCTGTCTGCACCTTGACTTTCGAATGCATCCTCTGAAGGTTCTGGGAAGCAGAGAAAGGTGTGTCCAGGACGACTTTAAACTGTGACGTCACAAGGCCAAGGAGGAATTTCGGATTTAGGCATTGCAGTGAGTTCACATTTCGATGACATTCTTTGTTACGAACAGCTAGCGATGAAAAAACGAAGCATAAAACAAAAAAGTACGGCTTGGCTTCAACACAAGATGAGCATCTCTCTAGGTCACAAAACACGGAAAAGCAAATATTTGGGGAAAGCTGATTCATAAGGCACTTAAGGCTCGTTACCACTGTGAGTTATTTCTGTTGGTTGCAGAGGATCTAAAAATGCTTCACATAAGATGGGAAACCAGAGCCGGGCTCACAGTCAGGACGCAGGGGCTGTTTGCAACCGCTCTGCCCACTGCAAAGAGGGGCAGGGCTGGGGCCGAAGCTCAGCAGTAGAGCACACGCTTAGCATGTGTGGGCGCTGGGTTCAGCCCTCAACTCTGAGTAAGAAATAGCTGGGTCAGCAAGTTAAGTTGGAAGGTTTGTTTTACAAACATTGTCCAAAAAAGGTGAATATGAAGAAGATCGGGCTGTATAACACTAAACTAGAAAGCTTAGCAAAATCAGTAATTTTCTAGAAACATAAACATTAGCATGAAGAATAAGATACTCCAGTCAACTAAAAACCATAAAAGAAATTAAGTTAGTAGTAAAATTTCTCATTCCCCTTAAAAGTCCAGGTGGCCAAAAAGGGTTGAAAGGCCTATTTTACCAAACATGAAGGGAGCAAATGTTAGAATCTGTGTTATAATAAATGTTTTAGAGAATAGAAAAGTGGGAAAGACGATCAACTCATTTCACAAAACTAATGCAATCTTGATGGTAAAGGTGGAGGAGAAAAACAGTATAAGAACATTATCAATCCACTTCACATTAAAATAGATACACAAAGCCTGAGAGAATCCAATTCAGCAATTTATGTATGTATCTCATGACTAAGTAAGACTTATGTCAGAAATGCACATGTAGTTCACATTATACAATCCACAAAGTATCAACCAGTTAAAAAGAAAATCTATATGATTATTTTAATAGATGGGGAAAATCAATACAACTTAACACCTAGACCCGAGGAAAACTCTCAGCACTGTGGAATAAAGGGAACATCCACAATTTAAAACAATGCACCGTGCTGGGATCTGCTGTTTGCTTTTCCAGATCCGCCCCCCAGTTCTGTGCCCTGTTCTCTGTCTGTGAGGGCTGAGCAGTTTCCCTGGCTCCAAGGAGCCCCAGAAGGAGGCCAGAGGCAGAAGGACAGGGAGGGCTCTGTCCGCGTCTCTGCAAGGTCCTATGGGGGGCTGTGTCGCTTCGTGGACAGTCACTGCTACTCTCAGAGCAGCTGCCTCTGCTCGACTTTCTGCTTTCAGCCTCCAGACATTGTTCCTTTCCCAGTCCCTTGACCTAGAAGTGGTCGCCTCTCAGCTGGCACTCGGAGGCTACTGCAGTAGCTTTTGTGGTTTCCTTAATTCAAACCTCTGTACATAGATCCTTGTAAAGAAAAACGTCCTCCATTATCACAAGTTGACTGTGTCATCTTTGGGGAGTTTCCTTTGGGGACTTTGACTGGTACAAACACCTGTCAAAATCCTGTTGTAAATGTTGTACAGGCTGAGGGTCTCGTATCTGAAATGCTTGGGACCTGACGTGTTTAAGATTTTGGATACTTTTTTTCAGATTTTGAAAGATCTGCACATACATAATGAGGTGTTTGGGGGTTAGGACCCAAATCTAAACACAAAATTTGTTTGTTTTTTATGCTTCCTATGCACATTGCATGAAGGTATTTTTATACAATATTTTTAGTGCTCCTGAATGTTGGCTGCAATCCATCACACGAGGTCAGATAAGAGATTTTCCCCTTGTGATATAATGCTAGTGTTCAAAAAGCTTCAGATTTTGGACTTGAATTTTGGATTTCAGATTTTTGGATTAAGGATGTTCCATCTGTATTTAGTTTTAGAGCAGGTCCCCTTAATGCCACAGATAAGACAAACATGCCTGGTACTCAACATTTCAAGGGAAGTTTTAGCCCCCAAAATCACAAAAACAAGTACAAGGACTAAAAACTGGGAATAAAGGACAAAATTATTCTCATTTGTAAATAATATTATCTAGACAAAAGTCTAGAAGAATCTATAGACAATTAGAACTGCCAAAATATGTCAACAAAGTTGTGGAACACAAAATTCAATACACAAAAATCAAGAACCTTGTATTTACCAGTAACAATCGTTTAAAAAGTTGAATGGGGGAAGCGCCTCATTCATAATAGGGAGGAGAACACTGTAAGGTATTTGTGGATTAGTCCGATATGTCACCTTGGCTGGCTACAGTCTCCTGCTACAGTCTGTAGTCAGCCAACCTAGGTGTTGCTGGAAATTATTTTGTAGGTCTGATTAAAACCACAATCAGTTAAATTTAAATAAGCTGTTTGATGTGTTAAATAGAAATTGATGTGCTGGGAGAAAGATAAGACAGTGAACGGTCAAGGAAACCAAGAGGGCTAGGATGAGGATTGCAATCGTGAGAGTAGGCCTTACACGGATAGTGACGATTGAGTACATCTTTGGAGATGAAGGATTATCTGAGCAGATCACCTGGGGACACACCATGTGTCGGGGGAACCTTCAAACTTAGGCTGGATCTGACATGTTGGATGAGAAAGTGATCAGACCAGATGGGGCACTGCTGACCAGCTGCTCTGTGTGGGCCCAGGAACCTTTGACTTGGGGTTCCCTGGGAAGGCACTGAAATCTCCAAGTGAAGGAACCTAGATTCATGACCTGATCTACACTTGAGAGGTAGTTGTTCAGGAAGTGGTGAGTGCCAAATATGCAACTCAAATTATTTAGGATGCAATTAGATTTGGTTTAATAATTAAAAATACTTTTAGAATTTTCTTTGGCAGAGATCGGGCTATTAATTAGCATGTCATGGGAACCCAGCATTTATTATTCTCTCAAAACCCATTTGTGGTGGAAAATGTGCTGAGCCTCATTTGTGAAGATAATTATAGTTGATCTCTTTGGGAGTGTCTGCCAAGTTCCTGGTGATTTCCACTTCTCTGGGAGCTGACTCCACAAGCTGCAGGGTGACTCCTCCACCCACATTTCTATGCACAAGCTTGTCTGGTCACAGGTCATTGGATCAGAGCTGGAGTCATGAACAAAGCTGAGCCAATAGGATCTCGTCTGCCAAGAATTTGGAGCTAGAGCCACTCGAGTCAGGCCAATATGTCCATTTGACTGAAATGTAAGATGCACTGAACACGGGAGCAACTATCTTCGTAAAACGAATACTGCTGAACACAAAAGACCAAATAAGTACCAACACAAGCATAGTGGGGGATCTCAACACCCCGCCGTCACAAAGAGATAGATCAATTAAACAAATAATAAGTTTCAGAGCTGAACCACATCCCTGAACATATGAATTTAATAGGTATCTACAGAGTATTCCGCCCCCCTGAGTGGAAGGTTGAGAACTTTAAACTCTTACTACATGACAGGGCGATGGCCTTGGCAGCAAGAGAGACAAGATGTTATGACTACAGCCACTAGTAATGTTTTAATTTGTCGGAGGAGGTGATGAGCATTCTATGTGATTGGAACAAAAGTATTTAACTTTAAAAGCAATGCAAAGTACTGAAAAGCCTTTTTATTATTATCATTATTGTTTCTGTACCATGCCAATATTAGATTATTTCACTTCTTCTATTTTAACAGCATCTCATTGTGGAGATGGGAAAGGTGTCTGGAGATGTGGGGAGAAAAGGCAGGGCAGGGGAAGGGGAGATAAAAAAGATTAAGATGTGATGTGTGTGTTTACTGATTCCCCACAATGAGTGTATTTCTTATGAATCACAAACCTATATTAATAAAAAGGACATAACTTTAAATTAAAATCAACATTTAAGGAAGAGGATCACCTCATTAAAAGTACATATTTACACACAATTTCAGGTTTCAGAATTCCTACAATAGAGTATACATTCTTTTCCGCAGCACGTGGTACTTTCTCCAAAGTAGATCACATACTTGTCCAACTGCTTAAATAAATATAAAAGAATCGAAATCACCCCATGTGTACTATTAGACCACTGTGCCATGAAAGTAGAAATCAACTACAGAAGAAATCACAGGAAATTTAGGTGCTCTTGGAAAATTAGCAACATACTCCTAAACAACCAATGGCTCACAAAAAAAAAATCAAGGAAGAAATTGTTCTAAAATTCTTGATGTTAATAACAATGTCTATGCAACTCACTGGAACCTCTAGGACACTATGACAGCAATCCTAAGATGGAAGCTCATTGCAGTCATGGTTTCTTAGGAAAACAAAACAAGATCCAATAAATAACCTCATCGGCAACATTGAGATACTTGGGAAACAACAACAATCCAGGCCCAAACCAAAATTAAGAAGGGAAATAATAAAGATTAGAGCAGAAACCAATGAAATTTAGACTAAATACAAAGAATTAACGAATTGAAGAGTGGTTCTTTGAAAGAATCAACAAAATACTGAGTCTGCAAATAAAATACGCACTTCAAGAAAAGCAAAATAGTATGATGTTTTCCCAACAGATGGTGTAACTCTCATGTGGGAAACCCCAGAGGATGTCATATATTGCAGAAAACCCACTACACTCCCAGCCCTCAGAGAAAAAATTGAAAATGCATGTGCAGCGATCTCAATGACCAAGATTACCCAGGTAGCAGTTCGCCATATTAATAAATGTCTGGAAGCTAATGGCCACCACACTGAGCACCTCTTGTGACTGTAGAGACCAAAGGTATTAATCTCATGATGTCTCAATAAATGAAGTACTAAAATATTTATACAAGCTTTTCTTTTCCTGAAATGTGTATACATTTTTGGCAGACTCTGTAGATAAACCCTTAGCCAAACTTACCAAGAGAAAGAGAGAAAGATTCACATCAATGCAATTAGAAAAGAAAAAGGCAAAATCACAACCAACACTATCAAAATCCAGTAGACAGCAACTATTATGAAAAATTTTACTCAAAAAAATTGGAAAATCTCGAAGATATAGACAGATTCCTACACTCACACAAATTACCAAAGCTGACCCAAGAAGACACAAAAATGCTGAACAACGGAAAACAAACAATAAAACTGAGACAGTAATAAAAAGCCTACTAATTAAAAAAGGCCCAGGACCTGATGGATTCACTGCTGAATTCTACAAAATCTTTAAGAATTTTGTATCGCCAATACTCTTCAAGGTCTTCAAAGAAATTGAAAAGGACAGAGTGCTTCCAAACTCTGATGGAAGCCAGCATCATTCTGATCCCAAAACCCAATAAAGACCCAACCGAAAAAGAAAACTACAGACCAGTCTACTTAGTGAATATTGATGTAAAAGTCCTCAACAAGATATAAGCAGATAGAATGCAGCACTTCATCAAAAGGATCATACGTCATGACCAAGTAGTCTGCAGCCTGGAGATGCAAGGATGGTTCAACACATGCAAATCAATAAATACAATTCCCCACATAAACAGAAGCAAGGACAAAAATCACAGGATCATATCAATAGATGCGGAAGAGACTTTTGACAAGATCCAACACCATTTATGATAACTCTGAAGAAAATAGGTATAGAAGGACCATATCTGAATTTCATAAAAGCAATTTATAACAAACCAATGGCTAATATCATGTTACATGGAGAAAAATGGAAAGCATTCCCTCTAAAAGCAGGAACAGGACAAGGGTGCCCACTATCACTTCTATGCAACATGGTACTTGAAACATTAGCCAGAGCAGTCAGGCAAGAGACATAAATAAAAGAGATATATATATATATAGGAAAGAACTCAAAATTATCATTATTTGCAGATGACATGATAACCTACATAGAAGACCCAAAGAATTCCATCAAAAACCTCTTAGAATCAATAATCAACTTGAGCAATGTAGCAGGATACAAAATGAACACAAAAATCTTTAGCATTTGTGTACACCAACAATGAACAGGACAAGAAGGAGATTATGAAAACAATACCATTCACAGTCACTTCAAGAAAAATGAAACACTTAGGAATAAACCTAACCAAGGAAGTGAAAGACCTCTACAAAGATGACTACAGTATTCTGAAAAGGGAGACTGAAGAGGACATCAGAAAAGGGAAAGATGTCCCCTGCTCCTGGATAGATAGAACCAATACGATAAAAACGGCCATATTCCGAAACCTGTTATACAGATTTAAAGCAGCCCCTATCAAAATACCCAAGAGCATACTTTACAGAACTAGAGAAAACAATCGTAAAATTTACATGGAACCAGGCGAGATCTGGAATAGCAAAAGAAATCTTGGGAAATGAGAAATCAAGAGGCATCACAACATCAGACTTCAAGCTATCCTATAAAGCAACAGTGATAACACAGCATGGTACCAGCACAAAAACAGACAAGTGGCTCAGTGGAATAGAGCAGAGGACGCAGACACATCCTCAGACATATCCAGCTACTTGATCTTTGACAAAGCAGCCAAAAGCATATGATGGAGGAAAGATAGTCAGTAAATGGCACTGGGAAAATGGCATATCTGCAGAAGATTGAAGCAGGACCCATATCTCTCATCATGTATCAAACTAAAATAAAAATGGATCCAAGATGTAAACATTACACAGGAACATTGACCCTACTGGAAGATAGAACAGGTAAAACACTTGAAGTCATAAATTTAGAAAAAGATTTTTAAAACAGAACCCCAATGCACCAAATGGGATTACATCAAATTAAAAAGCTTGTGCACAACAAAGGAATCAATCAGCCAGTCCTCAGATAGAGGACTAATATCTAGAATATAGAAAGAACTAAAAAAATTAGACCACCTGAAATAAAAGACCCAGTCAAGAAACGGGCAAGTGAAATGAACGGACACTTCTCAGAAGTACAAATGGCCAACAAATATATGAAAAAATGTTCAACTGTCTTGCCATTAGAGAAATGCAAATTAAAACAATGCCGAGATTCCATCTTACACCAGAAAGACTGGTAACTATCAAAGAGTAGCGAATGGTGGCATGGCCATGGCAGATAAGGAACCCTCCTACATTGTTGGTGAGAATACAAATTAGTACAGCCTGTATGGAGATTTCCCAAAGAACTAAAATTAGAAATTCCACATGACGCAGCTATTCTCTTTCTAGGTATCATCTCCAAAAAGCTAAAGATATCATATTACAGTGACACATGCATACCGATGTTGAGAGCAGCACAATTCATAATAGCTAAACCCTGAAAGCAGCCTGTGTGCCCCCCAACAGATGAATGGATAGAGAGAATGTGGTATACACAATGGAATACTACTCAGCTATAAATAAGGATAAAGTTGAGACATGTGTAGGAAAATGGATGCATCCAGAAACATAATGTTGAGTGAAACAAAACAGTCACACAAGCTTAAATACTGAGTGGTATCGCTCACTGAGTAAGGCAGAGTACAATCAAAGAGAATTATAAAGGATGGATAGAAGGAAACAAGAGGATAGACCTCTCGCAAATGGGAAGGGGTCCAGGAGACCAAGGGTGAGGTGAGAGGTGGAGTGGAAGGGAAAGTAAGAAGAATTAAGATATGCCATGTAAAGGAACCTAATAACCTCAGTGAAGGTAAACACAAATTAAGGATAATAAATGTGAATTAAGAATAATAACAAGAATGAAAATGGGGACCTTTCATATAGAGGCAGAGGAGGGAGGTGGGTGGGAAAGGAAAGAGGACTAACAAAAGAGCTGTATCATGAAGAATGTAAACATTGTGTGCAGCAAACTTATACTAATAAAAGGAAAGAAGAAAAGATGCAAGGTCAGCAGATGCAAGGTCAGCAAGGCCATATTTCATCAAGCGGAACTGAGGAGCAGAGAAACCTGATTTTCAGGGAGACTAAAGCAAATGCCCAGGGCTAAGTTCTAGCTTTCAGGTTCAGATGCACAATTCTTCCCCGAGTTCTGGTGTCTCCTGGCTGTTGGGTTCAACAAAAAATCTCTACCTGGTATGATGAATGAATCGGTCTCCTTGGCTCACTCTATGGCCTTGCGATACTGGGGCCACAGGTCTGCGACAGCAGACTACACTAGCTGGGACAGCGCTGGGAGTGTGTCTTCCCCGCAGGGACAATGAGTCTCTGTGTCCTTACTCGTCTGTTCATTCATTGGTTCTCAAATTTTTGTGGAGTGTATATTGTTATCAGCAGAAGATTGAATAAAACAGTCTTTGAACTCCAATAATTTATTTGTCTGGATTTTTCATTTTAAGATGGTTGGCTGTGGGTGAGGGGTTAGTTAGTGTTAGACTCTAAAATGCCAAAATTCTCTTTTCGAGTTTGGTGGATTTCGGGGGACTCAAAACCTAACCTTAGCTTATTTAGGTTGATAGATACGAAAAATACTTTGTGAACTAGAGTACTACTCAGATATTTTTCGTGGGTTGTACGTAGTCATTTCTTCTGTGTGAGTTCATCGGCTGAGAGCCTTGGCAGAGACTCTTACAGCATTAAATATACTCCTTACAAAGGAAGCATTTGGTTCAGGAATAAAGGAAGCCTTAAAGTTATTTAGGTTAGCCAGAAGTATGCTCAAAAAATCTAAATTAGATATTCATTCATTATATTTATACTTTATTCTTTGAACTAAACAATAGTTTTCAAGTTTTTAATATTTTGGAAAAAGATGCTCTTTTGGAACTGAAGGAGAAAATCTCTTCAAATAATAGTTTTCAGTTTCTTGAGAAGACAAGTAAATAAAAACTAACTGAAACAGAAATAATCCTCAATAAATGAGCTCCAGTGCCTCTGGGATTGGCCCAGGCACTTGGGTGACTGTGTGTCTGGTGGGACCTGGCTGGAATTCCCTATCTCAAATGTCACTTATAGATCCAGCTTCTCTACAGGGACTCTGTTAAATGTTTGTAGAGGTGAATGCTTTTAAAGTTGTTGCCTTGTTGCCCTGGAATCCAGTGTTCCTAATTTCAACAACAGGTTAACATCTAGGATGATAAAAGATTAGGGACAGAAGACATGTAGAGGTCACTTATGCTGATGGCTAAAAGCATAGACTTCAAGCTTGACGGGGTGGCGCACGCCTGGAATCCCAGCACTAGGGAGACCAAGGCAGGAGGATCGCCATGAGTTCAAGGTCAGCCTGAGCTGGTCAGCCTGAATTACACAGCAAGATCCTGTCTGTCTCAAAAAAAAAAAAAAAGTATAGACTTTGGAGGCCCGGTTGAGTGTTAGCTTCTATGTGTCTTTGAGAAAGTTACTTCAGTCCCTGAATCACGTGTATAAAACAAAGATGAGATTTTCTTTCTCAAAGGGACTAAGAGGATTGAATAAATGACATGAGATCAAGATGTCTAGTGATTTTCCCCAGAGTCACTGAACTAATCAATGATAGATTCAGATCCCTTATGCTTATGTCCTTATTACCATACTTGCTACTTTTTGTGGGTTTTTAAAGTGAAATCATCACTAAAGGAAATCCTTGGTATTGTGGTCTTAGCAATGGGCAATATTCTCTTTCACAATATTCTCAATAATAGCTTATCCAATATCCCTCTTTTATGATTGTAGTTAAAAAGGGATGTTACCATTAAATTCAAGAAATTCCTTATGAAACCTTTTAAGTTCATCTTACTTGAAGTCTTCGGGGTGGATGCCTTTTAACAATACTTGTTTCTCCAGGTTCCAGTGGGATGTCAAAATAAATGACCCTGGATGCTAGAAGGATTGGAGGAAAAATAAAAATAAACTATTAAAAACAATTTACCATTAAGTTAGGATATTAGGCTAATCATTAGTTATTAGACTTTGTTAACACAACTCTGTACCTTTTTAATTATATATGGCTAAACCATAGATTGAATGTGGAGATGAAATACATAAAGTAACATCCCTACAGAATGCAAATAATAACATTTTAGTCTAATTTCTGCTTTCCTCCTTTCCTGCCCAGTTATTATTTAGGAGAAGATAGGCAAAATTAACAATGTATTCACTATAAATGTTACTCAAACACAGAGTTTGGCCTGGGAAAGAGAAACTTAACGACTTATTTGAATTTCATGAAATCTCCTCCCCAAAATATAAGAAGTCAGAAAAAATACTTTTAAGAAATGAAAACCAAGTATATATTTGCAGAGGAAATAGAAGATAGGTGAACACCTGATTTGATGAAGAGAAATGTCATAAAGAAACAGTCCTCCCAGCTAGGGAAATTCCACAAGTTGCCTATATAATGCAACATAGGAGGTATGCTAGAAATATGTGATGTGGGGGCTGGGGATTTAGCTCAGTGGTTAGAGCGCTTGTCCAGCAAGCACAAGGCCCCAAGTTCAATCCCCGGCACAAAAAAAAAAAAAAAAAAAAAGAAATATGTGATGAATATCTGAATAAAAATTTATTACAATAAAAGACACATTCCTGTTAATCCCCTTCAAAATACTCTCCCTTCGCTTCGAACACAATTATCCCATCGTTCTTGGCACTTTCTGAAGCAGGTCTGCAAGTCCTATTCTGTGAGTGTCTTTATGGTTGAAAAAGTACAGTACATGCTGTTGTCCGGGCCATCCCACGGACAGGCAGGCTCCTAAAACATTATGGCGTGTTCTCACCGCCTTATTCGCCAGAGAGACTTCTGACTCCCCCAAAGGCAAAATAACCACGAAAGGTAAGTGTTGTGAGCAATTCACAGCATCGAGGCAGCCTCAACAGTGCGACTAAAGGCCCTCAGGAAAGAAGATGCCAGAAGTGCTTCAGCAGGTGTCAAGAATGATGGGTCAGTGTGCTTGGAGTGAGAGGGAAGATTCTGAGGGGGGTTGATGGCAATGTGTTTTTTACTATAATGGTTTTTTTTATATAAACACTCACTATAGGTTTTGTTTTTGTTTTTTATCACACCTGGTATCGATGTTCTCTGGTGAAGGAAGCCAGCCTTGACAGGAAGCAGAGTGGTGCGACTGATCCACCGTGAGTTTTGTGTGTTAGCTGGATGATCCTGGCTCTTGGGACTTCTGCTAGGACCAAACTGCTTGAATGAAGCCCCAGCCCTTCCCTCTTACCCACCTGGACACACCCTGATTTCTAGATTGTCCCTACACTCTCCGACATTCCCACACTTTGCATTTTAAATGGGAAAATAATACGTAATTGTGAGCCTCTGTTTTAAGACATTAAATGACGACTTTGAGGGCTTTGTCCCCTCTAACTTTGAGGGGGTGGAAACTGTCCTCTTTGCCCTTCAGACGATGCCACCACACTGATTAGGATGGAAACAACAAGATATTGGTTTTAAAAATGTAAATATTTTGGCAAAATTTTTCCAGAGGGAGTCTCACTGCTACTTTTTTTTTGAGACAGGGTCTCGCTATGTGGCCCGGGCTGGCCTCAAACTCACGGTGATCCTGCTGCCTCAGCCTCCCGAGTGCTGGGATGACAGGGGCACACCTCCACGCCCAGCTGCTGCTTATTTTTATACTGCAATGTGAGTAACATCACCCCATTATTCGGTTAGATTCTCCCAAGATGGTGCAGGCTTTGTCAGACAGCTGTTTTCACCTTTGCTATCAGGTGAAGAAAATCGACAAAGTATGTTTCCCAAGGTCATGTGATTTGTTATTTGGTGGAACTGGGGTTAAAATATAGGCCCTTAAAAATAGCATTCCGGATGTTTGGAAAAAACGAAGGTAGGCAAGCTCCATCATAGAGGACAGGATTTAATTTGGGGTTAACACCTGCGAGGGACCACCCCGGCGAACAAATACCAGAGTGGCCTCTCTTACAGGCCGAGGGGCTTTTGTGGGATTCGTAGGAGGGGTTGCGGCTACCTTGAGTGGGGTTGCTTTGTAACCGCTGATCACCTGGCTGTGTGTTTCTCCGCTAGGGCCGTCAGTCTTGATCCTCATTTTTGACTCTTAACAAGAGCCATAAATCTTGTGTGTTAAACTGTTGTGACCTGGCTAAGATGGCAGTGGCCTAATTCCTTCACAGAAGGCTTACCGTTCCCTTGTTACTTACAATTACCATTTCGCCTTTCAAAAATAATTTTCTGTGTGGGGGTCGAAAGCATCGAAAACAGCTCTTACCTTCTAGTTGCCAAAATCTTAAAACTGCGGATAGGGAGTTTGGATAGAAAAATAATCCTTCAACGAAACAAAGAGGAAAATTTCCACTCACGTGGAACTAGAGGAAAATTCCCATTCATGTTTAAGTAGCTGGAGAATATAAAAAATGGGGTGCAGAGTTGACAATTCTGCCGAAAATAGTTATGAAAATCATTCTGGGCAAGATCCCCAAAAGAGGATGCAGGGCACAGTGAGCAAGTCATCCAGCCAGGAGAACTTCCTTGTGCTGTTATTCCAGAATGTGAAAACAGAACAAAATTACACATATACATATATATGATTTTAAATATGCAATACGTATCTATGCATACATTTCTCTTCCCTAGTTGAAGTGTCTGTTTAATTATCACTGTGGTCATCACAGAACATTTTACATGTCTTATAAAATATCCCAGGATGATTTATAACCACTTCAGTCTCAGCGCTCACATCAGAATGGGAAAAAGTTCTTAGTCCTGCAGATGAAGGATCCGGGGTCAGGGCAGGGGTGGCTCAGCCACCCCTCTGCGCTGCAGTAAATCAATCTGTCTGGGAGGTTTTAAAAATCATCTTAAAGTGCTGCTTTCAAAGCCACAAAGCCTGATGCATTGAACTGTATGGAGATAATCATTTAAATAGACTCTAACAGGAACGTGACTGCCATCACTTCTTACATCAGTATTTATATAATTTTAACAGTCTGGTAAAACTAGGTGTAAACATTGACAACATGATAAGCTAAACTGCAGCAGAGTGATTTTCCCTTCTCATCTGGGAGGGTGAAAACAGTTCACACACTCGTTCTAATGTTCCAGAATACTTTCAAGACCCACTGAAAGCAGCCCCCTTACAGCTCAGTAGATGAGACACTTCCTGCGCTTAGGAAGCGACAGGGAGACCCAGCGATTCCTCTTTTTGGTTCAGGCTCGCAGCGTCATGCGCTTACCTGCAGGGTACCTTCCATAGCAGGCTTCTCGAAGAGGGGGCAGCTGCCCTTCCCGAGCTCCGTTCTGGCACCGCAGTCCTGTGAGCAGATGTGAATTCTCTTCTTCCAGGCTCTGATGAGCTGCGAAGTGCGGAGGGCCCGCCGAGGGAGCCTCTGCTTCTTCGCTTTGCAAAGGTGCCACTTTGATCACCTTGGGGTGAGACTTGGAGTGACTCAGACCCATTGCCTGGGAAGGATGTCCCAAGGGAAGCCACAGTGGCGGTGTTCCGGGCCGCTCGTGTAATTTGTCTTAATGAAGGAATGTCGGAAGTTACGCTGGCTTTGCAAAGACGCCCTTTCCTCCATGACATCCTCCCAGCTCTTTCACCACACAGTGACTCCCTGGCCACTTCCTGTGAGGCCGGTTTCCCCGGAGACTTGCCTTCCAGCTCTCGCTTTGCCATTCCAGACCCAAAGAATTCAGTTAAACATTGACTTGGTTATGCTACTTTCTGAAAAAAATCAGTGGTAGGAATAGAAACCACTATTGATCATTAAACAAATACCTAACACCAGGTAACAGAGATATAGACCAGAGGTTGCGAGAAGTCTTAAACTTGACCTTCTCATAGCGGGTGCCTTCGTAAGAACAAAAACCTGAGAACAGCTGAGTCATATTTGGAAATGGGGGTGCATGCTAAGTATGGCGGCCTTTGGTAATCTTTGACTTTAATGAGGGAATATGCCCTCCAAACAGAAGCCCAGATGGTAGAGTGGCTGAAGCAGATTTTTCGTCTGAGTCTTGAACCGGCCTTGAAGGGCATACATACATTGCAGAAAGTGAGGACACAACAGGAATTTTTTCCCTTGGGAATGAGGGAATAAACTTCTTGAATAAATGGTGCAAATATACCTTTTTTTCAAAGGTAGTCTATTGACTATGTTTTTAAAAAGTAGAAAAATAAACTGGAAGAAAATGTGCCGGAATGTTGAGTAATGATTTTTGAATGATAGGGTTATGGGTGATTTTTATTTTATTCTTTATACTTAGAAACAGGACTCACTGTGAAGTTCTAATTGTTCATGATCACAGATTACATGTGTTCATCATAACTCTGTAGAGAAATTTAAAAATAAGCATTTCTTAGCCAGTTGTGGTAACACATGTCTGTAATCCTAGCACTCTGGGGGGCTGAGGCAGGATGATAGAAAGATTAAGCCCAGCGTGGGCAATTTAATGACTTAGTGAAATCCTGTGTCAAAAATAAAATAAAATGGGCTGGGGATGTAGCCTAGTGCGAAGGCTCTAGGTTCGATCCCTAGTATCAAAAAAAATTTTTTTTCTCATTTGGCAAAAACTATTTGCTAAGGCTGAGCTGATGTTTGGAAATTCTTGAAAGTCAGTGAGAAGGATTTGGCTCTGATCTTTTGCTTTATTATTATTTAATTTTGAGAGGCTGTATCATTGAGGAATCTGGTTAGTTAAGGAACTGATTGAAGAAATGAAAATGCATCTCCATGCTTGTTTCTTTTCATTACTAGCCACTTCCAGGCTTTGCAGCATCCTCAGCTTATTTGATTTACTGATCTGTATATTGGGGTTAATAATCATACTTAGCGATGAATGGATGGGTTAGTTCCACTTCCAGCTCTTAGCAGTAACTCAGGGGAGACCCTGCCTGGGTTCGCTTCTTCCGAGGACGCACTGCTGCGTGGCTGCTCGTCCATAAAACAGTCCTTGTGGCTTATCGCTCAGAATCCACTCAAATAGATGTTTTCCTGTTGAGAAGAGTTTGCACCTAAGTATAGAAAAGACCCAGGAAGATCAAGGAGGGTGAATTAATTGAGTCTATTTAACTGAAACAAACAACAGTGCTTAAGAAATTCCTTTTAAACAATCTTCATATGTTAAAAGGATTTTATCAAAATCTTGGTGACATTTTAATTTTGTTAAATGAAAAAATGAGAATTTAACCTCTCTTATAGTGCTACATTATAAAATATAATTTCTTAACCACTAGAGTTGGAACACATTACAAAGCTCTCCACTACCAAAAACTTAAGATCACTTAAATCCATGAGACTTCATCCACGAACTCGCCAGCTCAGAATGACTGGGACAAGACACTATCGCACATAAAGATGATGAAGTATGGTGTTGCTGTAGCAGAATTCATGAGTATAAAATGAAAATATGCATTTAGAAATCTCTTTACATGAAGCTCAGGCAAGATTAAATTTTTCTAATCCTAAAGGTAGTATCCAGAGTGAAATTCGTTAAGACAAAAGGCAAAGTAAAGAGATGGCGGAGGGACCCCGAGATGAGCAGGAGGAGAAGTAGAAGCATTTTCAGCCCCTCCCTCCCCTCCCTCCTTTCTTCCCTTCCTCCCGTACTAGAGATTGAACCCAGACCCTGCACAGCGAGTTACAGCTCCAGTTTTTTTTAAATTTTGAGCAGGCTCTCTAAATTATCCAGGCTGGCCTTGAACTTGCGACCCTCCTGCCTCAGCCTCCTGAGTAGCTAGGAGTACAGGCGAGCTCCATTATGCCCAGTCAAGGCCACTATTTCGAGGCATGCAGAATGGAAACCCCAAACCTGTGGCATCTCCACAGAAAGTGTGACTGGCCTTGCACGAGCTCAGAGCACTCTCGCCTTCCCTGCCAGGTGAAGGATGCGCTCTCCTTCAGCAAAAGCTACAGAAGCTGCATTTCGCAGCCAGAGTTCCTGGCTCTATAATTTTGTGCATGTTTGCAGTATGTGATGTTTACATTTCTTGTGTAGAGCTGGTACACATACATAACACACGTCTTATGTGTCATTTTTATATCCCCCTTCCCTCCTCTTCCTCCCACAAACTAGCCTTGGGGCAAAACTGTTAAGCAATTCTGTTTAGTTGATTAAATTCTATGGAAACGTAATACATACTCATAATGAAATGGATTTTCCTCATCTCTAATAAAAGAAAGTTTTATATTTGAATGACAAAAGACAAGATCTAGGTTTTTAAGAGACAGAGAGAGATACAGACAGACAGAGAGACAGGTGTCCCTTAGGACATTCCTTCGATCTGCCTCTGGCCGAACGGCCAGACAATCTAGCCAGAGACAGCAAGAAGAGAGGCGCTTCCCGCCGGAGAGACGCCACCCGCCTGTCACAGACTGTGACCCGACAGCCCTTGTCTTCCTTCGGACGGCCGTCCAGCTTCTGCCACACTCTCCTGGCCCCACGCTGTGGCAAGGGGGCTGCTGGAGGTGTGGAGAGTGAAGAGAGAAAGACTAATTTGCAGGCAGCTCACCAGCTACTATGTGAATCAAGGAGAAAGCGGTTACCAAGTAGCAGGACATTCTGAGCAGCTACGTATGGCAAACCATTCCAGTGCTCGGTGGTGAGATAAACAACATAGTATCAGACAGATAAATCCCTTCTCTCTCTCTCTCTCTCTCTCTCTCTCTCTCTCTCTCTCTCTCTCTCTCTCTTCTCTCTCTCTCTCTTCTCTCTCTCTCTCTCTGTTGTTCTTGCTCTCACTTTCTTGGCTAATCACATGTGGATGTTTTCTATAGTTGCCCCTCAGTACCTGCAGGCCATTGTTTCCAGGACCAGACCTGCGGATGCTCATGTCCCTCATATCAAATGGCACAGAATTTGCATGTAACCTACATGCGTATGCTTTAAGTCAAGAGTCCTCAACCCCAGACCATGGAACTGTACGGGTCTAGGGCCTGTTAGGAACCGGACCCCACAGCCCGAGCAGAGGGCGAGTCAGAGAGTGAGGCTTCATCTGCGTTTACAGCCGCTTCCCTTCACTCGCACTACTACTTAAGCTCCACCTCCCACCAGATCAGAAGCCTTCAATTCTCCCGGGAACTCGGACCCTACTGTGAAGCGTGCATGCCGGGGATCTAGATTCATGCTTCTTTGAATCGTTCTGGAACCTTCCCTGTTGGTGGGAAAAATGCCTCCCGTGGAACCGATCCCTCATGTCAAAAAGGTTGGGGACTTACAATAATGTCAAGAAGCAAATCTGTACATGTTCAGACATTTTTAAAAGTGTGGTTTTAATCCACAGTTGATTGGGTCTATGGATACAGGGGACACGGAGAGCTGACTGTATTAGACCAGTGCCACATGCTAGGGCCAAACTCCTTAGGATACGTTGGTGGCTGTCTGGAGCCAGAATGGTTCGATTCCCTTGTGCCCTTTCTGCATTTGAATTTCGTGGAAAAGCCTTAGACAGGATTTAAAACAATGGGTACATAAATATTCCTTAGGGTGGGATTTAATTTCACACATAGGTTAATTATTATGCATTCAGTCGTGGGATTTAAATCCTAAATGTGTATAGGATTCCTAAATTATGCTTCTAATAAAGTTGCAGCCCTTTCTGCAATTGATCTATAATGGATAAGCAATCACAGGGGCCTTTTCAGCAATGTGAGTTATGCATTTGGATGCCAGCTAAGCAGAGCTTGTATGCGATCCGAACCCTCATTCTCCTCCCGGTGATTCTTTTTCTCTGTGTTTCTGTGCATTTTGGGTGTGAGGGTGACGATGCAGCCAGATCTACTGGGCTGGAAGTGCTCAAAGAGAGTAAGTGGAAAAAAGTGTTCTGATGCTTCTTGTAGAAACTGTTACATGAGATCAGGCAAATTAAATTTGTATCTCTACTCTTTAAATGTAATCTGTCAGTTCATCATTAAATTAAATGCTATAATCAGACTGTCACATCCCCATGCTACTCCAAATATAGCTAGTGGATGAGTGTCTTAAAGTGCATTGCTAAGGATTAACTTCAATGAAAAAATGTTAGTGTATTTTACCTCTCATTGGGCATACTGACCTTTAGTTAAGACTTCTTTACAAAATCCTCTCTTGCTTTCTGTCCGTCTCTCTCTCTCTCTCTCTCTCTGTCTCTCTCTCTTTCTCAAATTATTTTTCTCCTACAGCAAAAAGTCTGCTCCTGTTGACACCTGTGAAAACAAATCTTTTGCCTCCCTTTTTCGAGAGATTTAGTTCATGGATCCAGAAGTGAGGTGTGGGCTTCTAGCTTCTGCGGCAGATTAGACCAGGACAGAGAGGACCGTGGAGGATCTGACATCTCCAAGTTCGGGGTGGGCCTTGGCGGTCAGAGCGAAGCCTCAGCATTGTCACTGAGCCACACGTTGGCCTGGCTGGTGTTACTGCCTGAGCTCCAGAAACCTCGATTGTCAGCTGAGGGAAGCCCAAGTTAGGACCTCACCCTGCTCTTGGAGAGTCTTCTCTGGTTTTTAAGAAGCCATATTGATATGAAATTTATAGCACAACAAATAAGAGACACCCCCTCTCTATTTCCCCTTCCTGCCTCATTCTCTTGTCTTCTTTTGTTTCTCATCAAATGCAGTGCCCAGCGATGCCAAGACAACACCCTGACTGGCAGCCCTTTCCCGGGCGGCGGCGGGATTCTTCGTCTAGCCGGCAGAGCGCCCCAGACCTGGCTCAGCTTACGCGGCAGAGCGGTGAGGACACAGGACGTCCTGCTACCTGTGGCTGAGCTTCCGCAGGCACAGCTGAGCGACCACTCTGACCTGTTTATTTCTTCCCTCCATCGTGTGCTCACGATGCCATCTGATGCCAACTCTGTGATCTCTTTTGGGGCTCTGCATTTTTTAAAATAGAAGCAGAGAGCAAATCTGATGATTGCTGAACAAAAGGATAAAGGCAAAAGATTTGCTGATCTTCAGTCTGATTCTTTGTTAGCAACCTGTAGCCTGATAAAGGAAACAGATCTCTGAGTATCTAGCTTTATAACTGCAAAATAATAGAACAGAGGGTACTGTGTGCTTATTCTATCAGCTTCCCTCAAGAACAGGGAGAAAGGGTACACAGACGTCCCAGGACGTCTCAGATTCTACTGCGGAGACGGATTCCCTAAGGGACCTTCCACCAGGACAGCAGCTTGAACCTTTACCCATTATGAAGCCACCCAAGTACAGTGCACAGGGCCTTGCCTACCTTGACACGCTGCCTGTTGCAGCTTCCTGGCTTGCTCTGGGTCCGCTCAGTGTGCTCACAGGCTGCTCATGGGCAAGGCCAAGAGCTCAGCAGTGTCTTCTATGGCTCTTTTCCAGGGCTTTCTTGGTCATCTTGTGGAAGGAGTGTCCCTGGACTCTCTGGCAGCTGGATGCTTGCTCAGAACTACTGTCTCTTAAGATGTTTCCTGCTACTACTGGCAGGAGGCCCTCTGCAGGACTTGACATTTAGAGTTCAGGCACTTCCAGGCAGAAAGCAGCAGTTCACTTCTAGCCAATTGTTTGCAGCCAGGGTAGTTATGAGCTTAGACTCCGGGTGGCCGAGGTCTGGGGTTGGCCCTAGCCTTCCTCTCCTGTTGCTCCCAGGGAGAAGCGAGGTAAAGAGGCTGTGGTGATGGGACACTGGCCGCTGCCCTCTGTGTCCAGCTCTGCACCTGGAGCTTCTGCGGTGAGGGAGACACAGTGCTTACTGCCCTGACGGGATTCAGAAACCAGCACTGAGGCTGGAAAGGCAAAGGGTGAGGTGACTTGGATCTCGGTCAGATACTAATCAGTGCAATGGGCTGCACCCAGTGAGTACACACAGCTTCCCAACGCTCTTAGTGAACAATCCAAGCTCACTGATGTGCCGCCTTGGTTTGGGTTCCTTCAAAAGCTTTCATTGCAGGTGGTTTATTTGGGAGTCTTAGGAGACAGAGGTGGCATGTGGAGAGGTGGCTCAGGGGAAGGGAAAAACACTAATAAACTCTAATCTAGCCTGTTCCACTGTGAGTAGAACTTAATTCTGCGGCAGATTTCCAGGAAACAGTGGGGAATCCACACCTAAGACATATCCCTCCCACTGTGGGGGAGGAAAAGGGGGAATACCTGTTCCCAGCTCCTGTCAGCCACGGTGGGGGGGAAGTGTAGGAGGGTACAGAGCATGAGGGTGTACTGCCATGGCACTTCTGGGGGTGGGTGAGGTCAGTGTGGGCCCCGAAAGGAGAAAGCCCCCAGGCAGAGAGTGCTGGCAGGCACCCTGAAGTGGGAAGAGCCAGGAGATAGGCGGGGCTCACAGTACCTGCTCCACCTGCTCTTACCCGTCTCCTCAGCCCCTGCTTCCTCTTGACCTCGGGAAGAGGGCAGATGTGAGGGGAGTTTGTGTCTGGGGAGAGGATGTTCCCTCGGGGCGGTGTTATGATTTAGAACATCCCCTAAGGCCTCGTGCGCTCTTGAGTGGGGCTTTTGGAAGGCGATTAGATTATGGAGACTTATAGCGGATGTGCTGTCAGGAGGGGAATCTGGTGAGAACAGGCGGGTCACTGGTGAGTGACCAGGAAGGGTTTCTCTCCCTTCCTTCTTCTCCCTTCTCTCTCTGCTTCCTGGTCTCCATGGTGTGAGCAGCTTTCTCCACCAGACCCTTCCACCATGCTGTTTCTGAGATTAAGCCTACTGAATATGGCTTCTAAAACCATGAGCCAAAACAGACCCTTCCTCCTTTACATTTCAGATACCAGGTATTTGTCTCATCAAGGAGGAAAGTGACTAAGGTAGGTTTTTGTACCAGAAAGTGGGGTTATTTTTTAAAATTTTATTTTAGTGGTACATTTTAGATATACATAATGATAACATTCATCATAGGGAATTTGTACCTGTGCACAGTATATCTTGCTGCTTCTTTTCTTTCCCATTCTCCTCCCCTGCCTTCAACCCCTCCTCCTTCCTCATTTACAAAAGCTCTGTTTCCATTTTTCCCCCTATTCTTTTTTTCTTGTCTCTCGTTTCCTTTCCCCCTTCCCCCCTTGTTCACCTTCCCATTTGAATTTCTTCTCTTAGAAAGTGGGATTATTGCTGTGACTCTACCTGATCTCCAGGCCCTGGACTGTGTAAGTTGGGGGCGTAGGCCAAAGGCTCCTCAGGTGCAGGTCCAATCAGCCAGCAACACCACTCTGGCTAGCTCTGCACTCACACTGCGTCCTCGTGTGAGCAGGCTGCATGTGGCTGGCCACTGATTCAGGGGGACAAGCATCCTTCCACTGTAAGGCTGCGCTGTTTCCCCTTACGACTGGCGAGTGATCCACAGAGTGACAAAGCCTTTGCTCTCACCTGTGACACCACAGGACCATCTCAACATCAGTGTTCACAGTAAGATGGGACCATCAGAATGCCACACCTGAACCGAGAGGGGTTTGGACTGTAGTCAGCCTTACCTTGGCCTTCTTCTTGGTCTCAGTCTTCTTTCTCCTTCCTCTTCCTCTGCCTTCTTCTTTCTTCCCCTTCTCCTCAGCACTGGAGATTGAACCCAGGGCCTTGCACTGAGCTATAGCCCCAGCACTTTTTAAAATTTTGAGACAGGGTCTTGCTAAATTTCTAAGTTGCCCTGACTGGGCTCAAACTTGCAATCCACCTGCCTCAACCTCCCAGAGTGCTGGAATCACAGGAGTGCACCACCACACCCAATTTTAGCCTTCTTTTATGAAGAAACGAAGCAGCAGCTGGACGTGCCCCCTTTCCTAGCCTAGGCAGGTACAGGCTTGTATGACCTTATCTTTTCAGGTTCATGAGAAGATAACGACAAGACTCTTGCAGGCTGCAGGGATTGGGCATCCAGGAGGTCATGATGGGAGGTCACATCTAGAGCCCTGTACCCAAGGACACTGCTTCCTGCGGAGACAGCCCCTCCTTTCCCACACTCCCTGTCATGCTGGGCTGCTCGGTGTCTTTCACGCCGGTTCCCACAGGTCCTGAGCTGTCAGCTTCCACTTCCAATTGTGGCAAATGGCTAGATGCAATCAGGTCCGGCTGAGCCCCCAAGTAGACCCTAAAGCGTCTGGGACTGCCAAGACATTTCCCACGCTCTGTTCTCATTTCCTGTCTGCCTGGCCTGGTGGCTGCTTGACAACACCCAGGTATGTCCTGGGGTCTGGGGCTGTGCAGGGACAGCCCAGGGCCGAATTTCTGCAGCTTTCCCCTGGGGGCTATGCCTGTAGTTTTCCCTGCACCATCACTGAGCTTCTTGACATCGGACATCTAGGAATGGCCCCGCCGTTCCAAAGAACAAGATGCAGCCAATAGTAACAGTCACTGTGGTTTTCCGCCAAGGGCAAGTGCAGGACTTCAGAGCGCAGAAATGCCCAGCTCGCCCACTGAGGCCGTACCGCTCCTACCTTTCCTCCCACCCTGGATGTCACTGGGTCAGCCCAGGCACATATCTGTAAGAGAGAAAAGGAACTGCCCAGACTTTTGGTCAAATGCTGATACTATTTTGTTTCTGGAAAGTAGAACAAGTTCTGCATAAGAGTGGAAAATTTTAAGGAAAGATTTTAGGGCCAAAGCAGAGTGCCCAAAAGTAAGATTAGCTCTGTGGTCGGGTTAGCAGGAAGATCTAGGAAAGTTGCTTTTGGGTTTCGGAGGACACAGCCCTAGGAAGGAAGGCCATGATGTCAGGCCCAGGGCCATAGGAGAAGTTGGCAAGAAGGCACAGCAGGGCGAGGTTGTGTTGCAGGCTTGAGATCGGGCCACAGGACAGGTAGTGTGGAAGACAAAGTCATCCTTGTTTTGGGAGACTAGACAGCCATTATATCTTTTCAAATGTTTTTTGAAAACTTCCGATCTCAAATGGGGCCCAAATCCTTCAAAGTATATCGCTATTTAAAAATTAACTTTTGCCTTTATGAATAGACATAATTAAATGATTCTTTTCTGCTTTTGGTTTTTGATAATGATAACACATAACAAAGGGGCTCCAACTTTGCACCAGGCACTCCACAGAAGTTTAAAAGTACACACTTTTATTTAATTCCTACAATCACGTTATGATGACAGGTCTACCACTATCCCCATTTTAACAACAAGGAAGCAGAACCCGAGAGACATCAGGTCACCCGGCCAGAGTTATACAGAGGTGACTTGAAGCCAGTGTCTGGCCGTCTGGAGGCCAGCTTAATCTCCATCTTCTTGTGTAGTAAATCATAAATTCCTGAGGGTAGGGGTTTTATGAGGTCTGTCCTCTTTTTCCGTCTCTCATGCCCTCCCTCCAGAAACTTCTTATCCCAGGCTCTTTGAAGTATTTATTAGAAGAATGGATCGCTAACTCTTCTCCTCGCTCCATCCCCAGGCTCTAGGGAAAGAACTCTGGGCTTCTAATTAGAGCTAAATCTTCAGAACAACATAGAGAAAAAATCCTTAGATTCTTATTAAGCTCCTAATGAGTTTTATTGCAGGCACAAATGAAGAGAGGAGCAGTGGCCGTTTTAGCTCTTGAGCTGTCCGGTGGCAGTTTCTTTGTCATCACGCACACTGTGAAGTCTCCAGTGAGGACCTTTGAGTCCTTTCCTGTGAAGAAAGTCTTGCTGGGAACAGAAGCTGCCTTTAAGAGGCCCCACTGCACCTGCGTGCCCTTCCCAGAGAGTAGGAGTGTCTCCCTCTTGGCGGAGGCTCTGTGCTCCCCTGACCCCCAGGATGTCACAGCAGAGGCCCCCTCGCTTGGAAGGGGAAGGATGTCACAGGACCCCTCACAGACGTTCAGCAGAGCTCCTTGCAGCTGCTCCCCAGCCGGGCAGACCAGCTCCTGGAGCCGCTGTGCCATTCTTGAAAGTCCAAGGTGAGCTGCGTCGCGGTAGATATGTGACTCAATAGAGGGAAACCTCTCCACTCGCACAGAAGGACCCCCGACCCCCTCTTGTTGGGCCAAACTCGACTTAGCCCAGTTCCAGTAGAAAGACAGAGCTCAGCACATGTCGGATAGGGTTTGACCTTCGGGCAGTGCGTCCCTTCCCCGGCCTCGGGAAGTTCTTGCTCTGAGTTGTTCGGGTCCCGATTCCTCTGCTCAGACAGAGGTGGTTTCTTGGTTTTTCCATCTTCACCAGAGAAGCTCTGTACAGGCCGACCAGTACGGCATCGTGTAAGGCAAGGGACCTGGTCACTGGGAAGCCTGCACCCTGGCGCCTAGCTCTTTCTCTGACTGCAGTTGTTGCTCGCCATGTGCAAGGCATCGTACATTGTAAGCATCGTGTGACCCGAGTGAGTAGGAGCTCCGGGCTCAGGAGCCAGCTGGCTGCTCAGAATCTTGGTGGCATTACTAGTTTCTAGCTGTGTGACTTCTGACTCAGTCTGGGAGTAAAACAGGTAGCACTAGCTGCTTCACCCGAGAGCATTAGACAAATTACTATGTGCAAAATGCAAAGCGACTGGCATGGTAGAAGCTAATCTATTTGTTAATCAGAGCAATAACAGCAGGAAGGGCCTCGGGACTCTTTGAAGTAGGCAGCTTTTACACCTATTTCAAGGACGAGGAAAGAACGGTTCAAGGCAGTTTCTAAGCTAGTGAGTGAGGGAGTTGGGATTCAAAACCCTGATCTTAGGCACAACGCCTCCCTGGCCGTCAGTTTCCCCAACTGTAAAATAAGGGGACAGAGGGGCTCCGGGCTCCTAAACCCTGAGATTCTACAAACACACTGCCCTCCACCCTGGTCCTCGCCATAAACTCTGCAGTGATTCTCTCTCCAAAGGCTTCTCCCTTCCAAGTCCAGGTTCAGATAGACCCAGCTCTCCCTTGTCTAAACACCCATCACTGTCCTTTTCTGTCTGCACCAGCTTCCCGCTCTTCAGCCGTCTGAAAGGGCAAATTCTAGGGTGCAGACACTGCCGTGCTCTTCTTCTGTCACCCCTCCCTTGGCGATGCGAGAAGACGACTCCCTTCCTCTCACCTTTTCATCATTCTTCTCCAAGTCAGTATCTTGGCAGAATGTGAAATGTCAAAAGGTGAAGGTTCCTTTTGTCCTGCAGGTTTCTCTACTTTAAATGCTGCATTAATCAAGTCTTTTTCTCTCTCCTGCTTGTTTCCTCCCCCTAAAGCATATAAACAGTTTCACATAGTTTATAATATTGTGCCACTTCCCCGCTCGCTCAACCAACATTATGTGTTGGAGCGCTTCTCATATCTGCCCTTGCTGGCTATGCATAATTTCAGCATGGACGCATATGTGTAATTATTGTCCTCTGGGCAGACGTTAGGGTTGTTTTCAATTTTTTACTACAAACAATGCCACAGTGAATATGCCTGAAATCACTTCTTGTGCACAGATGTATTTTTCTAGCATAAATACCAGGCAGTATTTCTGTGGTATAGAGTATTAAATTTTGATATATTAGTTTTCTTTACTTTAGCTGTCATCTTTTAGCTAACTGTAGCTCAAATCCAGGATTCAGGGCAGCTATTAGGAGATCCTACTGCAGTCTGAGATTCACCAAAAGCTAATTCTGCTGCCGCCCCACCTCTGGGCATGGGAATTCATCTGTCTGAGCTCCTGCTTTTGTTTTCTTTCCTATGTCAGTGGTTTTCCCTGATTTTCTGCAAGTGTGCATCTCTGAACTTCTTCCTACCTGTGCCTCTGAGACATCCAACATCCACTGAATGGGATCTCCATCAACTATTGCTGTTGGTTCCTCCCAACAGCAATACTGACCCTGGTGGCCCACTAGTTCTCGGCCCACCTCTGACTTTGACTTACAGGGTCCTGACCGCATCTCTCCTTTTCACTTATGCCATTGCGCCAAGACCATAGGTTCCATTAAAGTCCATATTCTCCAGCTCCTGCTGTAAAATTAAAATCCCAAAACGACGCTTTTTGGACACCCTGCCCTGTCCTGAAGTTCTGTCTGCACTTTGCCGCTTCCTGGCCTGGTGGCTGCCCAAGCTCACACGCTGCTTATTGGTTTTCACATTGTCACACAATACTGATTATTTCTAATCATTTCTCTGCCTTCCTTCCCTCAGTTTAAAAGAGAACACATTTCTTTTCCCTATCTCTGCTCTTTGATGTTCTTTAAGGCTGGGTCTTTACCCTGCTATTCTTCCTGACCACTCAGCTCCGCAATATTTTCATACTCCTACTCACCTTAATACACTGAAACACAGTTTATTTCCAAGTCTATCTATCCAGCCTTCATCTTTTTCTCTGCTCCATGAATACATTTCCGGTTGTCTCTATAACATTCCATGTGGATGCTTCCGATCCCTTCATCTTCAATATGTCTAAACCCACAGAGCCATCTGCTGCCACCCCACCCCATCTGTTCCCTTTCCACTTTTTCCTGTCTCTGTAAATGACACCACATTTCCCTAATCACCCAGACTGGAAATCTTGCAATTATGTCTGATTTCTTTCTTTCTTTACTTCTTCTATACAATCTATCCCTAAATCCTGCTGACTTTTTCTTCTTTAAAAATAACATTTTGGGTGACTTCTGGTTGAAAAAGGAATTGCATGTGTGCGTTTGTCTCTGCTTCTTTCTGAAACATCACTAAGGTGGCAATAAAAGTATTTTTAAAAGCAAAAATTTATGCTAAAAAGGGAAAGGAGAAGACCTTTCCCTTCAAGTTGGAAAGTAGATGGATGAACAATAATTGATTTAGCAAACCTGAAATTGCACTGTATGGCAAGAACACAAAGATCCCAGGAGCATCCCAATTTTTACATCTCTGAACAACTCAATGGCCACAAATTAAGCAGTGGGCTATGTGACTGCTGATCCTGATATGTCAGCCTCATTGGATTACAAAACTCCTACCAGGAGCACACTCCTGGGCATGTCTGGGGCGGGGGGTCGTGGAGGCAAGGCCTTGGTCACTACACCTATTTCTCTCTGGAGCTGTTCCCTTGCTCTGCTTTCTGGCTGCTATGAACTAAGCAGCTTTGATCCACCACACCTCTCCACCATGATGCTTTTGCCTCGGAGCCAGCCAACCATGGACTAAATCCTCCCAAACTGTGAGCTAAATTAAACATTTCCTCCTACCTGTGGCTATTGGGTATTGTGTCTCAGCAACAGGAAAGCTAACTACTACAGGGGTAATGGACTAGAGAGAAAGATAATCTGAATGTCTTTTTGAGGCAGCCAGAACCCTACTTGCCCTTACCTATGCCCCTGCTCCAGAAAAAGATTAGAGGTTCATTCTCTGGAATAGTGGTTGTGGCTGGGAACACCCATAACTATTGCAGGAGGTGTTCTAAACATGGATGACTGGTGAAAAGCTTATGCTCTGAGTGCTGAGGCCTCTGTTTGCCTGCCCCTGCCAGCTCTCAGAACTCAAGCTTCTTTAGGGAAGGAAACGAAGGGTCCCTGTCTGGGACTTAGCCAGCTTAAGGAAAAAAGACCCCGAGACACTGACGCCAGAGGATCCCTAGTGACAGGGTGTGACTGTGTCATATTCCAGGAAAGCCCACAAGGGCCTGTCCGCACCACCCACATTTTTTGGCTTAAAGCACAGAGACTTATTGTCTCTCAGTTCTAGAGATTTAATGGCTGTTACAGTTTAGATCTACAATGTCCCCCAACATCTCATGCATGGAGTGGTGGGGCTTTCAGAAGGTGATTTGGTCATGGGGGAATCTCACTTCATCAGTGGTTAATCTATTGGGAGGTGATGGAAACAGGAGTGGAGTCTGTTGGAAAGGAGTGGGTCATGGTGTTGTGACTTTGAGACTCTATTTTTGTCCCTGGCCCCTTCCTCTCGGGCTATTTCCTTTTCTTTCTGCCTCTTGGCAGCCATGCAGTGAGTTGTTTTCCTCTGCCATGTCCTTCTGTTGTGATGTTTCTGCATCACCACAGATGTAAAAGCAATGGAGCCAGCATACCACGGACTGAGATCTTTGCAATCATGAGCCAAAATAAATTTTTCCTTCTTTAGTCCCAAGTATTTGCTTACAGTGATAAAAAGCTGATTAACGCAATGTCTAAAATCAAGATGTCACCATGGCATCTTTCTCTTAAATCTCTCTCTTTTTTTGAAAGCTACGTTATGAATAGGCAGAGAGAGATCACCAGACTTTTTAGGAAGGCCTTCAATATGAAAGTCAGAAACTAAAACACAACAAGAAGTTACAAGAAACAGAGACCATGCAGGGGGGAAGAAAACTGGAAAAAATACTTCAGTCTTCTATCATTATTCTGAAGATCCCTGCAAATATTTTACACCATGAAATAAGAATAGAAATGCTATGCTAGAAAAACAAATGCAAATGTTCAGAGAACAAAAAAGAGCTTTTGGAAATTAAAGACATGAGAAAAAAATTTAAAACTCAATAGAAATTTTAGGAAATAAATTTCTAAAAGAAAAAAAGAAAAGAAAAACTGAGATAGAAAACAGAGAAATCCCAGAGACCAGGAGCAACAAGAACAAAAGGGAAAAAATTACTAAAGACACAATTTGTGAAAATATCCCAGAACGGCAGGGCGTGGATGGCTGGACTGACAAAGGCCACTAACTACCACATGAGTTAAAACACAGAGCATGGTCACTGTGAACTTGCAAAGCACAGGGGGCACAGGGAAGATTCCAGACTCTTCTGGAGAAAAATCCTGTTTCAAAGGATAAGAATCAGGGTGGCATCAAACTTCCTTACAGAGTAGTTAGAAGCTAAAAGACAATGGAACATTGTCTTAAAATTTTGGAAGAAATGTGATTTCCAGACTAGAATTTTGTGTCAGTCAAACTAGCAGAGTTTAATGTCAGACTGTAATAAAGGCCTTCTCAGGCAGGCCATGTGTCAAAAACTTTACCTCACGTGTGCTTTTTAAAATAAAGATTATGGTGGATATAGCCTACCGACATAAGAGAACAAATGAAGAGAGCTGAAAAACTAGAATCCAGCCAAGCGTGATCCCGCATATGACACAGACAAAAGCGCTGTGTGCAGTGGCACAGCCAGTAATCCTAGCATTGCTGGGAGGCCGAGGTGGGGAGATCAAAAGATTGAGGCCAGTCCGGACAACTTAGTGGGACTCTGTCTCTACGATAGCTAAATAAGGAATGGGCTGGGACTGTAGCTCATTGTGAAGACCCTTGGTTCAGTCTCCAGTACACACACACACACACACACACACACACACACACACACACATACACACACACACACACACAGAGACAGAGTGAATTATGGTAAGGGTGGAAAGAAAATTCAACATAAAAGTTGTGTGCTATGCATGGAGCAGCCAGTCCAAACTGGAGCAAATCTGAAGGCTGAAGGAGAGATATCTTCAAGATGAAATTGATAGCTACTTTTACGCTCCTCCCTCTTTTTCTCTTCTTCTTATTCTTCTGTAAATACAGCATGAATTCTCTTAAATTGTTCTGCCATGAAATATTTTCCTTCTATTTACTTTAAAGCACTAGTTGGTCATTGTAATAAACCAAGCAAATACTAATAGCTCATATTAATCAAGTGTTTGCTAAGTATTAAATACTCCTAAGTACATTTTATGTATTATTCCAGTTAATCTTCTCGTAGCCTGAAGAGAGAAGAATTTTGTGACCTCCACTCGGAAGCAGCTGACACAGGAGAAGCGGTGGAGCCGGCATGTGAACCAAGTCTGACTCCGGAGCCCATGCTCTTAACCACGGTGCTGTGTCTTAAAGGGAAAGTTAAGTTCTCTGCGTTGCTTCAAATTCGTGAGGGACTCTCTGGAAACAGTTCAGTGTGCATCTTGTCACAGCTTTTTCAAGTTCATATAAATATATACACATGTATGTACATACACACACATATATATGTGATTGTTTTCCTTCTTAAAATATTGAATGATAATGTTTGTTTTCATTTTATTTCAACTAACACTTACTGAGCATATATTTTGTGCTTGACACTGTAGTCAGATATCGGGATGAAAAAAGTTATAAAGTCTGTTTACAAGCAGCTTCTAGATTAGTAAATCAAATATCCTGGGGTGCTGAGAGTTGCATCACAAGCACTATTTTTCAAAGAATTAGAGTACAATAAATATATTCAGTGATAAATTATACTAAATGCAAGCTTTTCTTCAAATGCCTTTACCTTTTTGGATGAAGATCAGCTACCCTTGAATAATACAACAAAGATCTCCTGATTTGAATTTTCAGCTGTTTGGGTTCTAGGGAAGTAGAATGCATTTTTTTGTTTGTTGGTTTTTTTGAGACAGTGTCTTACTCCGTAATTCAGGCTGGCCTCGAACTCACAGCGATCCACCTGCCTCGGCCTCCTGGGATTACAAGCACCGCACCACCATGCTTGGCTTAGAATGCATTTCTTCTGCTCTGAGGGCCTTCTCTTAAATGTGGCCCTCCCTCATCCTGTGCCAACCAAATGCCAGCGATTACCTGGCCCCAGGCCATATGCCGTGGAAAGTTCTTTGAAAGTCTAAATACCGTTGTCTAAGTTGTTTATGTGTCCTCCTTTTGGGGTAAAATAGACCTTTATAATCTATTTAGCAGAGAATTGGTCTCGTCACATCACCATTGTGTGAATAAAATGGTAATAACTCAAAACTAAAGCCTGTTCAGTAAAGGATAAAAGGTCGGCTCAAGGTGACGCGGGCTTGCTGAGTGCAGTAAGGAGAAATCAGAGTGTTTTTGCAACTGATTTGTCTTGGGCACTCCTAAGTTTGTTTGTGTTTAATTTTTTTAACATATATTGGTCCAGCTGTCTTCAGTTGGAGACAGCTTGAACTGTTGCTGATTCCCTGGATTTTGAACGTTGTCTTTGTGAAATGGTCTCGTAGTTAACTAATATCCTTTGGAACTGAGTCCACTTTCTCACTTGTCATCTTCACCCTGCACGGGATTCCTTGGGCTTTGAATTTTGTCTGATAATGGGACAAATATTATCGATGTCAGGCTGATGAAAGAGTAAGATAGATCTGGTTCTTTATCTGTAGAATGCAGATTGTGTTGCAGATGGACTCAGTGGCCTCTGTGAGGTCAGGGAATGAATCGAATCCTTCAAACCAGAGTTGAAATATGGTGACTTCTGCGTGACTGGTGCTCCAGGGCTGGGAGCTTGTTTACTGGCTAGAGTCACATTCCAGGGGCTGCTGCCAAACAGCTGTGATTGCAATCCGTAGATGATTTGTGCAGGGCATTGTCTGAGTGTGCTGGGATCGCAGCAATTTGTTCTGTTACTTTTTTTTCCTGGTTGACTTTATTGAAACACACTTTACAAACAACAAAGTGCATAAAGTTTAAGTGTACATACACTTCTACAGACTTAAAGAGATAAGCACGCCTGTGTAACTACCACCTCAGTCAGTGTATAGACTACTTCTGTCCCCCCGCAAAGAGCTCCATCTTTATCGGTGTCCTTTGCCCTGCACATGCCTGGCCTCGGCAGCCCTGGGTGATGTACTTCTGTTGCTGTTGACCAGACTTGTTCTTCCTAGCGTTCCACGTGAGTGGAATCATACGCTGCACACTTTTTAGTGTGTGTTGTCTTCTGTGGGTCAGCACGATGCTTTTGAGGTTCATCCACGTAGGTATATGCAGTTTTTGCCTTTTCAGTGTGAAATCATATTCCACTGTAGGGACAGATCAAAATTTGTTCATTCATTTGCCTTTTGATGGGGTTCTTTCAGGCTGTCCCAGCCATTGGCCCTTATGACTAGAGCTACTGTAGACATTCGAATTCAAGTTTTTGTGTGGACACACATTTAATTTCCATTGGTTAAGTGCCCAAAAGCAGAATGGCTGAGTCATATATTGAATCTGTGTTTAACTTTTTGAGAAGCTGTCAACTGGCTTTTCAAATCTGCACCATTTTTCAGTCCCACCAGCAGTATATGAGAGTACCACTCACACTGACATCCTTCCCGATATTTGCTAGTTTTAGTCCCTTAAATTTTAGTCATTTGAATGGGTGTGTAGTGATATCTGCTTATAATTTTCATTCAAATTTCCATTTTCTTGTTTTGCATCTATCTATACTTTTTGGTGAAGTGTGTGTTCCAAATCTGTTGCCTATTTCAAATTGCTTTTGCCCATTGAAATTATTTTGGTTATCTTACGCTTGTGTTCTGAGTGTTCTTTATGTATTCTGGATAGACGTCTTTTATCAGAAATATACCTTGTGAACAAGGTATATTTCTCCTAGTCTCCTACTTTTTTAGAAGTATCTTTTGAAAAGTAATAGTTCTTAAATATAGCTGACGTTGATGTTTAATCTTTCAAATTTATGCATTTGGTATTTTTTTTTTTTTACCAAGAACATGTACTGGTACATTGTATACATAATGATCAACATTTACCATGGTTATTTTGTGCCTGTACATGATGTATCTTGGTTCCCCACCCCTCCCTTCTGTTCCCCCCTTTCATTATTTATGGCAGGTTTATTTACATTTTTACATTTTTCCCTTTCCCCTTTCTTTCCCTTTTCCCTTCCTTCTTTTCCCCCTTCTCCCTTTCTAGTTCTCCTCTTTTTTGAATATTATCTTTCTTTTATCTAATATCTATTATACCTTTTTGTCTTTATGTACACTTATGGTTTCTCATATCAGAGAAACAATTTGATGTGTACTCATGAGTGACTGGTTTATTTCACTTAAGAGTATGTTCTCAAGGTGCATCCATACTCTTGAGAACATCCATTTACCTACAAATGACTCTAGTTTGTCCTTTTCATGGCAGAGTAGTACTCTATTGTGTAGAAAAAGCACACCTTCTTTAGCCATTCCTTATTTGTTGGGCATTTGGGTTGTTTCCAACACTTACCAATTAACAAATTGTGTTGCTGTGAACATGGTTGGGCATATATCTCTATGGTATGAGGTTTTCAATTTTTCTGGGAAGATACCAAGCAGGGGAATAGCTGGATCAAACGGACCCTCTAGCTGTAGATTTTGAAGAATCTCCATACTGATTTCCATAGTGGTTGGACTAGTCTATATTCCCACCAACAGTGGAGAAGGGTATTTTTCCCCCACAGCCCTGCCAGCACTTATTGTTGGTTGATTTCTTGATAATAACTGTTCTTTCTGGAGTGAGGTGGAATCTTAGCGTTGTTTTGATTTGCATCTCTCGAATGACCAGTGATGTTGAACACTTCTTCATATGTTTGTTTGCCATTTTTACTTCTTTATCTGAGAAATGTTTATTCATTTCAGATGCCCATTTTTGGATTGGGTCTTTAAATTTGGGAGGGTTGATTTTTTTGAGTTCTTTATATATTCTAGATGTTAGACCCTTGTCTGAGGGACAGCTGGCAAAGATTTTTTCCCAGTCTATGGCTTTTTGTCCTGCATTGTTGGTGATTTCTTTTGCTGTGCAAAAGCCTTTTAATAGCATGTGGTCCCAAGCACTGATTCTTTGTATTATTTCCCGTGCAGTCTGGGTTCTGTTCATAAACTTTTTTCCTACCCCTATGTCTTTGAAAGTTCTTCCTATTCTATTCTCCAGTAGATTTAGTGTTTCTGTTTTAATGTTTAGATCTTTGATCCACTTCAATTTTAGTTTAGTATATCGTGAGAGACAAGCATCTAGTTTTAGTTTTCAGCATGTGGCCAGCCAATTTTTCCAGCACCATTTGTTAAAGAGGCTATCTTTCTTCCAGTGAGGGTGTTTGGCTCCTTTGTCAAAGATGAAGTATTTAAGTGTGTTTGGAGTTGTTTCTGAATCTTAGAAACAGTTGTTCCATTGGTCCTCAGGTCTGTCTTTGTGCCAGTACCATGCTGTTTTTATCACCGTAGCTTTATAGTATAGTTTCAGGTCAAGGGTTGTGATGCCTCCTGCCTTGCCCCTGTTGCCCAGGATTGTTTTTGCTATTCTTGGTCTCTTCTGGTTCCAGATGAAATTCATGATTGTTTTTTCTAATTCTGTGAAGAATGTTAATAGTATTTTGATTGGAATTGCATTAAATCTGTATAGTAATTTAGGAAGTATGGCCATTTTCACTATGTTGGTTCTGCCTATCCAAGAACAAGGTATACCTTTCCATTTTCTGATATCCCTTTCAATTTCCTTTTTTAGAGTACTGTAGTTTTCAATGTAAAGATCTTTTACTTGCTTTGTTAGATAGATTCCTAAGTATTTCATTTTGTTTGAAGCAATTGTGAAAGGAATATCTTCTCTTATTTCTTTCTCAGTGAGTTCGTTATTCGTATACAGGAATGCTATTGACCTTTGGGTGTGATTTTGTATCCAGCTACGCAACTGAATTTAGTTATTAAATCTAGAAGTCTTTTGGTGGAATTTTCGAGGTCTTCTACATAGAGTATCATGTCATCTGTGAATAATGATAGTTTAACTTCTTCCTTTCCCATCTTTATTCCTTTTATTTCTTTCTCTCACCTAACTGCTCTGGCTAATGTTTCTGAATAGTAGTGGTGATAGGGGACATCTTCGTCTTGTTCCAGATTTTAGTGTAAAAGCTGCAAGTTTCTGACCATTTAGTGTGATGTTGGCTGTTGGTTTGTCATAGATGGCTTTTATCAGGTTGAGATATAGACTATCTATTCCTAATTTCTGTAGAGTTTTTTTTTTTTATCATGAATGGGTGTTGGATTTTGTCAAATGCTTTTTCTGCATCTATTGAGATAATCATGTGATTTTTGTCTTTGACTCTGTTGATATGGTGTATTACCTGTATTGATTTGCATATGTTGAACCATCCCTGCATCCCTGGGATGAGTCCTCCTTGGCCATAATGTATAATCTTCTTGATAATTCACTGCATTCTGTTTGCCAGTATCTTGTTGAAAATTTTTGCATCTATGTTCCTTAGGGAAATTGGCCTGTAGTTCTCTTTTTTGGTGAGATCTTTTTCTGGTTTTAGTATCAGGGTAATACTTGCTTCCAGGAATGATTTTGGAAGTACTGCTTTTTTTTCAACTTCATTAAAGAGTTTGAGGAGTAGCACTATTAGATCATCTCTGAATATCTTGTAGAATTCAGCTGTGAAACCATCAAGACCTGGGCTTCTCTTTGTTGGTAGGTTTTAAATTACCTCTTCAATTTCAATGGCTGATATTGGGTTATTTATTATTCTTATGTCTTCTTGATTCAGTTTTGGTAGTTCATATGTTTCTAAGAATCTGCCCATTTCTTCAGTGTTTTCCATCTTGTTTGAGTATAGGTTCTTGAAGGAGGTGTTGATGATCCTTTGGAGTTCCATAGGGTAAGTTGTGACTTCACCCCTTTCATTTTTTATTGTACACATTTGGGTCTTTTCTTTCCTTTTTTTTTTTGATAAGAGTGGCTAGAGGTTTGTCTATTTTGTTTACTCTTTCAAAGAACCAACTCTTTGATTCATTGATTCTTTGTATTGTTTTCTTAGTCTCAATTGCATTAATTTCAGCTCTGATCTTAATAATTTCCTCTCTTGTATGAGCTTTGGGTTTGATTTGTTCTTCTTTTTCTAGATGTTTCAGGTTCAACATTAAGTTGTTTATTTGAGCTCATTCTGTTTTCCTGATGTGGGAGTTCAACATAATGAATTTCCCTTGTAGTACTGCTTTCACTGCAGCCCACAGGTTCCAGTATGTTGTATCATCATTATCATTTAACTGTATAAATTGCTTAATTTCTTCTGCGACCCAGCTGCTGCTCAGGAGGATGTTATTTAGTTTCCATGCATTTATGTGGTCTTTTTGGTTTCTGTTACCATTGAATTTCAGTTTCATTGCACTATGGTCCAATAGTATGCATGGGATAATTTCAATTCCCTTACATTTACTTAAACATGCTTTATGAGCTAGTATGTGGTCTATTTTGGAGAACATCCCATGTACAGCTGAGAAGAATGTGTATTCTGCTGTCGTGGGGTGGAATACTCTGTAGACATCTGCTAAGTCCGTTTGTTCACAGATTTGATTCAGTTCTGATATTTCTTTGTTAATTTTTTGTCTGGTTAATCTGTCTATTTGTGACAGTGGAGTATTGAAGTATCCCATTATAATTGTGTTAGTGTTTATTTGATCTTTTATGTTCCTCGATATTTGTTTTATGTAGTTAGGTGAACCAATGTTTGGTGCATAAATATTAATGATTGTTATTTCTTCTTCTTGGAGTTTTCCCTTAAGAAGTATATAATGACCTTCTTTGTCCTTTTTGATCAGTCTTGATTTGAAATTCACTTTGTCTGAGACTAGGATAGCTACCCCTGCTTTTTTCTGGGTTCCTGTTTCATGAAATACTGTTTTCCATCCTTTGTTTTTCAGTCTATGATTTTCCTTCTGGCTTAAATGTGTCTCTTGTATGCAGCATATTAATGGATCTTGCTCTTGATCCATTCTGCTTGTCTGTTTCTTTTGATTGGTGAATTGAGACCATTTGCATTGATGGTTAGAGCTGTTATGTATTGCCTTATCTTTGTCATAGATCTTTTCTGTTGTTGGTTCTGTGTTTCACCTCAATTTAACTGCTTGTCTTGCCTAGTGGATTCTTTTTATTAATGTCCTCGTAATTATAGTTTCCTTTTTCCTTTTCTAGAATATCCTTCAGAATATTTTGTAGAGGTGGTTTGGAGGTCATTAATTTTTCCAGTCGTTCTGTCATGGAAGTATCTTATTTCATTGTTGAATTTGAAAGATAGTTTGGCCGGGTACATCATTCTGGGTTGGAGATTGTTTTCTTTTAAGGCTTGAAATATTTTGCTCCAGGCTGTCCTTGATTTAAGGGTTTGTTGAGAAGTCTTCTGTGATTCTCATGGGTTTCCCTTTATAGGTGATTTGTTTTTTTTCCTCTAACAATTTTCAGCATTCTGTTCTTTTGTTAAATTTCTGGAATCTTGAGTATTATTGTCTTGGCATAGATTTATTTTGGTCATGAGTAATTGGGGTTCTATATGCCTCGCTTATCTGTATGTCAAGTTCTCTTCTCATGCTTGGGAAGTTTTCTGTCATTACTTCTGTAAATAATCTTTTTAGATCCTTTACACTGTCTCCTACTTTTTCATTCACTCCAGTCACTCTTGTATTGCTCTTCTTTGCATCATCTTGCGGCTGTTGTAGTGATTTTTCATAGTCTTTAGCTATTTTTAAGAGGTCTTTCTTTTCATTGTCACTAATTGCAGACCTGTCTTCTAGGTCTGAGATTCTATCTTTGCTTTCATTCAATGTGCCGTGTATACTTTCAAGACAGTTTTTGATTTCTTGGATATCTGTTTGGATCTGTTTCATGGGTTCAATTTCTTTACTGAGTTGAATGTTCAAGTTTTCCATCATTTTTCTAAGCTCCTCTTTTTTTTTAATCTATGCCTACTCTGAATTCACTAAGCAGGTCTTTCATTATAATTGTCATCTCTTTTTTAACTTGGGCAATTATTTCTAGTCTGATGTTCTATATAGCCTCCCCTATCTATTTTTTAACTTCTGCTATCATTTCTGAACTTTTGGTTGGGTGTTTCTGATTTCCTCTATTATATTGTCCTCTGAATTTGTTCTGGGTGGGCTGGGAGTCTGGGGTTGTGTTTTGCCCCTGTGTCTTGTCATTTTCTTTTTACATATATATATATTCCCCCTTTTAGTTTGTGCTCTGTGTTGATTTTATATTTTGTTTATGAGAGGTTACTTTAAGACAAGTCTCAATGCTTTCCTAGGAAAAGTCTGTTCTTAAGCTGTTTTCAAGGTATATATGGTTCTTGATTCCTGTGTCCTTTATGTCTCCAGAACTTTCCTCAGTGGCACGAATATGGTTGGCTCTACTTGGTATCGATGATTTGCAAAGGGAAGAATAGAAAAAAAGAGAGAGAAAAAAAAAAGCATGAGACAGAGCTGGTGGTGTCTTCAACCCTAGATCTTTCCAATGTTACTGGATTTTGACCCTGCTGGTTCACGGGCAGGGCCCATGCCAGTCTGCAGCAAAGGCCATGCCAACCTGGGCAGGCGGTGGTCTGGTGTCCCCCAGTGATGTCACCAGTGGATGGCAAGTGGTCCCGTGCCAGTCTGCCTTGCTGTGTGCACAAACCTGGGCAGCACAGGCAGTCCAGCATCCCTGTTTTTGGTATGCTAAGAAATCTTTGCCTATTCTGCTATTTTAAGTATTTCTTTTATTGATTAAAATAAATTATTTGCAGATGACACAACTACTTAGAACAAAGCAATCAATTTAACAATTATGAGAGCTAAAGCGAAAATTAAATAAGAAAACTGTAGCGAGATTCTGATCTCAACTTTCTTGCATTTGTATTGGTCTGAGAGTGTGTGGAATGGCCCCCATATTCAAGGAGAGTCTGTAGCGAGTTTGATGAAGGTGATATTTACATTGGGGCAAGTAGGGACCAACTCACTAACAGCAGGAAGCCGTCACTAACCGTGGCCCTGAAGGACCAAAGGAACAATGCAATTTCTAGACATGAATGTGAGGTCCATCCAGTGCATGACGTGCTCTTTGGTAGAGCAATATGGTCACTGCCAGTCCATGATCCATCAGGGAGGAAGTCAGGTGAATACTATCTCAGTCTCTCCTCCCGTCCTTTGAATCTTCTTTGCCACCTAGTAGCTAAACTCGACTGGAAACAGAGAGCAGGAAAGCTTAGCCAATGCTGCCCATGAAGAGCAGCACCTCAGAGCTGACAGTTGGCTCACAGGCATAAGGAACCCAAAGTAATCAGGGGAAGACCTCAAATCCCAATGCCAGGGATGCCGACTATGTTTACTTGTGTAACTATTCCCTCCTGGGCAGGATGCCTCACAGAACCACCAAACTCAAAGTTGCTGTATCCACAGAAGGAGCCAAAATTCCTAATATGAATTACTAAATCCAATGGTAAGAGGAGCTACAATCTGCTTCCACCTCTCGTTTCCCAAACATGACCATTCTAGTTAGGAGCAGATGGCGCTGCATGTTGGCCTCTGGTTTAGCACCTGTCCTCTCTCAGTGTAGCAGGAAGGCTCTCCACCTGCAGGATTTTCACTCTGAGACTGGCTTTCAGAAATCTCAGCTCTGTAGCTACAGGAGAAACACCACCTTTCAGAGTAGTCGTAGAAGCTTTCCAAAATATTTGTGGATTTTTAGCTGGATATATAAAACCCTAAGCTCATCTTTTTTGCCCTGCATGTTCTTCAGCTCTCTTAGAAGCCAGCAACTTGTTATTACTATTCGTTTGGTTGGTGGCTACTCTTTAAGGCAGCTAAGGCAAGGATAGGTAGACGACCTGCCAGGTCAGGGAATAGTGCAACTCTAGTGCTTGTGTGTGGATGTGTGGGGTGGAGGGGAGTATGCTGGCAACATTAGATTTGGGCAGCTAGAAGGCTCGGAAGGCAGGGCCTGCACTCTCTGTCTCCCCATTCTCTGGGCAGAAAATCTGGGAGGCATTGTAGGTATTTCTCTGGAAGTCTCCACAGAATGGAACTTCACTGCCCCAGCTAGTGACCTCAGTGTTGCATGCACCATCATAACAGGTAGTTTTGTCTCTTCCTCATCTCTCCTCCTCACTCCCTCATCTTCAGATCACCCAAGTGTTTAACCCAAGATGTATTGCAGGGAAACCCAAACTAAGACAACAGACTTCCTACTTTTTATAGCAAGTTATATCCACCATCTAAAAACATACCTGCATTCGAAAATCCAATCAGTAGAGAAAATTTTATGTTGTTCTTCAGCTTATTTCCACAGCAAACAGAAAGATTCTACCAGTCAGATAAATAAACATTGTCTTTCTTTTCCCTTTCAACCTGCTACCTGTCATTCAATCCATCCATTCACTCAACGGATATTTCTCAGGCATCTATTGGCCTAGGGGCTGCAGAATGTACATTATTAAGAAAAAAAAAAGTAAGCCGAAATCTCTATCTTCTGAAGGGTGCATTCTATTAAGAGAAGACTATAAGCCCAGCGATCCAGTCA
The DNA here is from genome assembly GCA_004026905.1 of Hystrix cristata. NCBI lineage: Eukaryota > Metazoa > Chordata > Mammalia > Rodentia > Hystricidae > Hystrix > Hystrix cristata. Next base: position 62,974 of record PVJO010000976.1, read on the forward strand.
TGGTTGTAGGTTAGACAATGAAGGGAAGGGGCTGTTGGAAGTGGGACTACTCGTCCTGGAATCCAAATCCCCAATTCAGTGTTTCTGCACCTGACCATGTTGGTCTCCTGCCACTTTACCCAATCTTGCCTTCCTTGTCTTTGACACAACCCCACATTTCTGTCAAACGTGTGTTTTCTCCCTGTTTTGCCAATAGCTTTATCTTTCCTGAAGGTTGAGGGTCTCCACTCCTGTAGCAGTTCCAGCATCTCCCAGCTTCAGCTGCTCCCGGGGCCTCCCTGAACCCCGCCGTGCTGGCTGTGAGCTGTGATGTGTTCTCCAGCTACGTTTCAGCCTTGTGTATTCCTGGCACATCTCCTTCTGCCACCAGACCCCTCTCGCCTCTCACGTGCACACAGCACTGATGAGACAACCCTTGCTTTGGATCCCGACTCGTGAGTTTACATTTTCTACAGGGTGAATTGCAAGCTGGGTGAGCCATGTGAAGCAATAATATCTTGCTTGATAAGAAGCGTGCCAGGCTGCTGGGGCACAGAGAATACGCAGTTAGGATCTATAAATAGAAACAGCTGCAGGAAATAGACTGAACTGGGGGCAGGGAGTGATTTGCAAGTAGACCTCACATATTTTCCTTAGGGGAAATTAGCATATTGCATCCCCCATGCCCAGTGGGATTTTGGTATTAATTCTGTCTTAGAATCAAAGGGTGATTGTCAGGGTAAAGATCAAACACCCTCTCCTCCTTGACTGGCATACGTGATGTTTTCCGTACAGCTTAGTTGAACTTTTGAACTACAGGTCTTAGGGATCACATTTCACACACAGACTTGGGGGGATGGCAGGTGCCCTGTGCATGGTTGCAAGCTCTAGGGCAGTGTGGGACCAAAGCTCACCGTGCAGCTGGAACAAGGCTTTGGATCTTGTCTGTTCCCACCCCTCAGGGTGACCAAGGCCAACACTAACTCCTGAGCACACAGCAGTGGCATGGAGTGGGGTATAGAGCTGACTGCCCAGGTCTCCCAGCTCACGACCACAGCACTTGGTATGGAAGTCGAGGGAAAGGTTCCCAGGAAGGTGACCAGGCTCAAGCTTCCTTTTGAGTTATCGCTAGTCTGATTTTCATAGTGGAGGTGAATCTCAACTCCACCACCAACTGAGAATGTCCTCCTGGGAGTCTAAGGAAACAGTGCAAAGTCATTGGCACAGACTACTTTCCTGTTAGCAGCTCCTACTAGTATCTGTAGGATGCTCTTGGGAGCTGTAAGTACCTTCACAGGTCAACCCTGGAAGAGCTTTTTCAGATGAGAAACAAGGTCAAAGGGATCATAAAGGGAATATATGAAGCATTCAGGACTTAGACCCAGAGCTGATCCCAGAGCCTGTGCTTTCTACACTGTATCACACTGCATTTTGCCTAAGTATTTGCCAGCCATTCCTTCTGGGACTATTATTTCACCTGGCAGTTTGTCATTGTGATGTGACAGAAATCTTTTTTGCAGGATGGAGGAGGAGCATATTTTATTAAAAAGTGCGTTAACCCTGAATGCCAGTCCCAGTGTGGCCACTAGATGCCTGTGTGACCTTGAACCAGCCTCTTAACCTCTCTGGCCTTAGATCTGTTAACCAAGGGGCTCAAACTTGATGTTGTTTTTGCTGTTTCACAGTTTGCAAACTCCCAGGGGAACCCCATGGTGTTAGGCAACACCCACAGGTGCTAGGAAGACATTTCTTCCTGAAAAATAAGCTCCAACCCCTGCCAGGGTTGATTTATATCAAGCCAAAGATGTGGCCTCGGAGTGCTGTGGTTCTGACTGATCCTACTAGCCAGCTTCAGTTATCCGGTACTTTGTAACCCAGTGTTGTGGCTTAGATACAACAAGGTTGGGTATTTTCACAACTCTGGGGATGGTATGCCCAGCTGGGCAGGGCTGCTCCCCTGGAGCCTCGCATGTGGCCATGGTCATCTGGGATGTTGACAGTAGCCTTGCTCACACACTAGGTTCTGTCTGGCTGCTGGCTGGGGGCCTCAGTGCTCCTCAGTTTGTCCGTCCTTCAGGCTACCTGACTTCTTCCCATGGCCATTTAATGCTCTAAGGGGATGAAAGTGCAAGCTGTGGGGGCTCAAAGGATCTGGGCTTAGCAGGCATGCAGCACCCTTTCTGTGCATTCACAGCAAGCTGGAACCAGAGAGAGCGAGAGAGAGAGACTGAGAAGAAACTGATGCCTCTACCTCTTGGTAGAAATAGTGACATAGGCCCATTGCAGAAGGATGAGAAGGGTGTCGTCTTTTAAAAAACAGTGAGCAAAAGGGGAAGGGAAATATCCCTCAAAGAGCTGGCGGCTCCAGAAAGTGGCACAGCATGGGAGACCGGAAGTGTCTGGGTGTGCACCGTCACCTAGGGCAGTGGTGGCAAAACTTTCAGAGAGGAGTGCCCAAGCTGTAACCCCAAACCCACGTATTTATCACAAATTTCCAGCACTGCAATTGAACCAGAATACTGAGGTTTTAATTTAGATGAAACAACTCATACATTAACAGCTTTTAGTCTTAGAAGACAAACAAATAACATGCATGCCATAGGTTCACCACAATTGGCCTCAGGTCCCCTTCCCGAGAATGCCGTGACTTCTGGAGGGCACCTGAGCAATGGGTAGCCCTAAGCCGCCTCATCTCCCCACGTGGTCCTTCCCCTCTCTTCTCTCCCTTATCCCGAGCTTTTCCTCTCCTCTCTCCACTGAGGTTTATCTTCCCAAACTGTGTCTTGGGCCGCATGACTTCTCTGGGAGGGTACAGGGTCTGGTGGACAGTCGCCAACATCTGCAACCAGAATGCCTGTGCACGCACGCTCGAGGCTGCACCTTGGGCGTGTCACTGCAGAGTCGTCTGGGAGCCACCTGGCTATAGGAGGAGGTTTCTTTGCAGACACTGGGATTTGGGTTCTCTGTAAAGATTTGTACTGTCAAATTATGCCATGACCCTAAACAAACACTACCGTCCTACTCTCTCTTTGATTTATTTTTGTTACTGCCAGCCTCCGGGGGTAATTATGCTTGCACCATTGATCTAATCCAACATCCCAATCTACAAACAGGTAAGAGAAATGAAGACCAGAAAGGAAAAGTGATTAACTTTTTTGAAAAAACAAAACAAGCGCCTAACCTCTGCTTTCTTATCTATCCTCATCCTCTCAGCAAGCCGGTGGGAGAGCTCCGAGATGAGGAGTGAAAAGACCTGGACCTCCCGACTCCTCTTGCAGCACACCTTTCAGTACAAAATGGGGGCAGGCTCACGGCTTAAGGAAGAATTTCCCCAGGATTCCGTGGGAGCATCTTAACTCTCGAGAGGCCTAGCCCTTGGTGCAGAGCAGCCATCGTTCTGTGTCCTTGAAAAACCCTAAGCAAATAAAGTTGTTTACAGAATTACCACCACGAAGCACTTCATTTATTATCCTAAAACAAATAAGAAAACCAAACATGAGACTCTGGTGAGCAATATCGCTCTGTGCAAACACTGCAGAATACAGATTCATCTTGTCTTGTAGACCCTTAGAGAACCATCCAGGTGAGCTTGCTTAGCATCTAGAACAGAGAGTACATAATAATAGGTGTCCACTAAGTGGTCGAAAGAAATTTAGAAGCCCATCAGCGAGACTTTTTCGCCTCTTCCTCGGGCTCCTAGTTACAGAATCGGCCTACTGGCTGCTCTTCCTTCAGGTGACCCTGTAGTCAGGTGACCCTTCAGGTGACCTCTGCTGAGCCTCGTTTTTCTTGTCTCTAAAATGAGAAGGTTATAGAAGATAATCTCTTGTACTCTCTCAGGTTCAAAGGTCTATAACTTTCACAAACTATTGGGCAGGGAAATGGGAAAATATTTTCTAAGTTTTGGTGTCAGTTTCTCATTGTGTGAAGGTTGGAGTTTAAAGCCCTCTGCTGAGAGAAGAAAAAGCAATCAGCGATCTTGAGGGGCATCCTGGGTAAATTATGTCTGGGTTAAAGAAACACATCGCCTCGAGGTAGCTATTCGAGCCGGGTTCCTGTGCTCATTTTTATTTCATACAACCAAATCTTGGAACAAATGAGAGTTTTGGGAAAGAAACTCAGACTAGCCCATGAGTTTCTGTAATAGGTCAACTATTGACAATACTGTGTATTTGACAAGAGTAAATGTCAAATCGGCAAAACGTGTATGACAAGATAGACCAAGAAATTTATAAACTAGGAAAAATATTTCTAATTATTCTTGGATTAGAGAAATGGGCACTTGGTGAGTGTTCTAATGTGAATAGGGGGCATAATACCTGGCATCTATCTGATATGCAAGAAAACTCTGCCGAGTGAACACATGGATTAATGAATGATCTGTGAGGATTCATTCTTCTCGTCCACCTAAACAGGATTGAATCGATTAAGTTTTCTTCACTCTTCCTGTTGCATGTGCTTTTCATCCTCATTTACCAGTTTTCCTTACCTTTGACTTTTTTGTAGACAGGAAAATGCAAATTTCTTAAATTTGATTCCCAGTTTTACACCATCCTCTAAAAAGAAAGGCAATCATTATTTTTCTCTGAGAGGCAGAAGTAGATTTTCCTGTGGTGTTACTGACACTGAAGTTCAGGGGCCCATATATTTAGTACATATTTAACAAGTGTGAAGTTAATTATTATATCCATCCTCCTTCTATGAGGAGGTGTAACACACATGTGAGTAGCCACACAAGGTTTTTCAATTTATATAGACAGAAATCTGGAGAATATATGTGGGAATGGATATTGAGAGAGTGTGACTAAGGTAGAAGAAATACAAAGGTAGAAAGCATTGAAAATAAGGCTGAGATTTCTGAGAGAAAGGTACAGAGAGAGGAGGGGAAGGGAAGAAGAGGAAACAGAGAGAACAGAAGAAAGAAGACATGAGGGGAGAGAGGAAGGGAGGGAGGAAAAGGCTCTCCTTGTGGATGACCCTGTTGGCCTAGGCCGTGGCTTCAGCCAGTCCACCATTCTCCCTTTCTGACTGTCTTCCCCATGGGTTTTGAACGTGCTTACCAATCGCCCACTATTGCACAACCCAGGTTCTTGTAAGGAAACTCTTATTATGTCTTATTGACTAGGCTTCCCTGGTTGAACACAGGTCGAAAGTTCAACCTGTCCCCCGGTTTCAAAGCACACATTTGCAAACTCTTCTATTCCTGCCTCATGGTTCTTTTCTGTTTGATTCATCTCATTGAAACTTTTGAAAATTTTTACTTAGGAGTCTCTTAAAAACTATTCCCTTATTTTATGTTCTTGATGGCAAATTCTCTCATTGCTGAGCTGACGTCCTTTCCAACATGGCCTGTGACTTTTGAACATGAATGTAACTTTAGCAGCAATTGCTCTTCATTCGGTAGTGAAATTATCTTCTTAGCGAATCATCTCTAGAGAGGTTTCACCAGGGACCAAATGAGTTCTCACCAGCTACAAACCAGTTTCATATAATATTGCCTTGGATGTCTGTACTCTTACAGGGAGTATAAATTCAGATCCCTTACCCATGTGGGGCACAAACTTGGTTGCCAGTATTTATGGTCTCTTCCTACTCATAGAATTCCAGGCAGGTGGGAAGATTCCTTCCTTTGTCTTAGGGTTAGGGGACAGAATTCTTATTTGGCATTCCGAGTGTGGTACACCTACTTTACTCGAGTAGCTTAGCTCTAAGTTCACCTGCACGTGGTACCTGGGCTGGAATCCCCTTCTCAGAGTCTCGGGACCCCAACCCAACACGTTATAGGCTAATCTGGTAACTTGGCAAGCTGTTTGGATCCAACTTCTCACACCTCTAGCTTTTAGTTCATTGTTTTTGGCACTCTTGGATTCTCTTTCTGGTTTTAAATTGTTATAATGTAGTGTTTGAAAAATAGGTGGGTTTTCCACATCAGTTCAATCCACCATATTTACTAGAAATTGCTCTAAGTGTAGTTCAAGGAAAATTATGGTACATCTTTAACACAATTTATGCTCTTTTATGCCTACGTCTGCGAATAGATTATTTTGAGATGCAGTAAAATCAGAACTTTGGAAAGGAAAATGGGGGAGATGGAAAGAGCCAATGACTTGGGAGTGGTGGGAGAGACGGAGGGTGTGAGGAGGCAGGAAGAAGGGAAATCTTTGGATGAGAATTTCCCCTCAAGAAAGTAGGACTAAGGTCTTGTGCTCAAGGAGTGTCCATGGAGACATAATGAATAGACTAGACATGTCAGCCTCTGGACTCAGTAAAGAGTTAGGATTTGTATTTTGTTTGTTTTTTTCTAGAAGTAAGGACTGTCTGAATTTTCTCTAGGATTCTGTGTGCGTGTGCTTCACTGGCCGACAGCAAGACATTTTGTTTTAGGTTTAACTATTTCTCTCTTTATAGTAAAGATCACAGTGACAAGGTTATAGTTGAAAAAGAAATGCCGTGTGTCAGGGTAAAAACAGCCATCGGTCTGTAAGCTTCTCTGCCAATCACACAGCTTCAGATATCAAGTTCTCTTGATTATGTCTGGCCCTGCCACGAAGGGAAACAAGCCAGATGTTCACGGTCTGAGCACATGCCATTGAGCCTTGGCCTGCTCCTGCCAGCATGGCCATGAATAATTTGTGCAGCACTCAACACTCAGGAAGGGACGCGACGGTCATCTTCTGCCAGTAAAGCCCAAGAGAGACTTTTTGGCCAGTCATCTATTATTTGATCAATAGGCCCCTCAGTTAACCACGTGCTTGGTTTAAAAAATAGTTGACGGTGAAACTAAACTGGAATATTTCATGAATCAAGGCACACACATCAGAAAAAATTCTTTCAGAAAGTGCAAGACTTTCATAAATTACTCCCAAGCAAATGGATACTTTAAAAATATTTTTATGGGGGAGCGAGGATTTAGCTCAGCAGTAGAACACTTGCCTAGCAAGCACGAGGCCCTGAGTTTGATCCCCAACATCCCCCGAAAAAATATTTTTATGGCTCTAGACTAAAGCTTCACCTTTCTCTACTTTTAATTGTATAAATGGTGTTTTTAAGGCTAATGGTACTTTACTTACATTGCTTGTTATGAAAGTTTCCTGGTCTATCTGTAACAGCAGAATTTTTTTTTTACTTTCTCATTCAATTAGAAGGGGAAGGAAGGAGAAGGGAAAATTAGAGTGGAAACAACAAATGTACAAGGATTAGAGGAGAAACAACCAATGACACGCACTTATCAATTTGCCATTTTTTGGGTAAACATCGGTATCAAAAAGAGGCAAATGTGATGCATTAATTTGGAAGAAAGAATGAATGCTGCTGTGTGCCTCTATCTTTATCTTGACTAGTGTTGTGGTTCCATGTAGAGAAATCCTAAGCCTCATGTCCTCATAGGTGGGGCTTTTGGGGGTAACTGGATCATGGATGTGAGCTACTGGACATGGGTGTGTGATACAGGATTAGTCCACTGATGGGTTTATAGCTGGGTGTGATGTTGGGAAGTAAACCCTGGTGAGAAGAGGTGGGTCACTGGGCAAGGTCAGGAACAATATATGTTCCTCCTCCTCCCTTGAGCTGCCCTGCTCCTTGCTGCCCTGCCCTGGACTGTTTCTCCTCTGCAATGCCCCTCTGCTGTGCCGCCCTGCCTTGGAGCCAGCCGACTACGGATTGAAACCTCTACACATTGTGAGCTGCAGTCAACCTTTCCTCCTTTAACTTGTGGGTGTTGGGTATTTTGTCCCCGCAATGAGAAAAGTAACTAAGACACCCAGAATGAGAAGGAAAGTCAACTGTGACAAGAAGAACAGCGGACTGGGTGTCGGACTGGGCTCAGGCCAGAGGAGGACCACGAGCCCATGAACAGCCTTGGGAGACCACTTCCCTCCTCTGGATTTCCATCTCCTCTGAGGTAAGATGAGATGACCGACTGAGATACAGCCTGAGTGTTTCCCACTCTGACGTTATATAGGCCTTTATCGATCATAGCCCCCAGCTTTTTCAACATTCCAACACTCCAAAGCATGAACATGGAAATGGACAGCTTGTGTGTGTGTGTGTGTGTGTGTGTGTATGTGTGTGTGTTTACTTGAAGTAAGAACTGTCTGAATTTTCTCTATGTTTCTGTGTGTGTGCTTCACTGGCTAACAGTAAGACCATTTTGTTTTAGGCTTAACCTCACCACTGCCCCCTTTTCTGCTGTACTGGCAGTTGAACCCAGGGCCTGCACACTGAGTTACATCCCCCCTCCCCTTTAGTTTTTACTTTAAGGCAGTGTCTTGCTAAGACATTGAGATGCCTAGACTGGACTCGAACTTGCAATCTTCTTGCCTCTGCCTCCCAGAGCGCTGGGATTATAGGTGTATATCATCTTTCCCTGTCCTTCAGCCCCTTCTTAAGGAGCTAGCATAACCTCCCTGGGGTAGGCAGCTTCTAAAACTGCTGATTCCTGCCTCCTGATAGTCATGCCCTGCCTCCAGGGTGGGCTACATTTACCAGTCACTTCTAACAAGCATAGTGCAGTGGAAGGATCACCACCCACACTGAGAACAGGTTATTAATGACTGAGTCTTCTGTCTTGCTCACTCCCTCAGAGAAAAGCCAATTAGCGTGTTGGTGGCTGCCCGAGGAGAGACTCGTGTAAATGACACGGAGCTGACGTTCCTCTCCAGCAATCAGCAAGGACCTCCGCCCGCCGACAAGCAACTGCATGACCCTGGAGGCAGGCTTCCTTTGCGCACCCAGGTTCCTGACCGTGAAATCCCAGAGAGGGTTAATGTTTGCTGTGTTAAGTCGCTAAGTTTTGGAGTGATTTTTTTATGCAGCATTAATTAACTAACACATTCATCAAAGGCTTTGCCATCTAACTGACATGCTTGTTTCATTATCATTTCTGAGGCTTTATTCTCTAATCAAATCAAATCGGGTTTATTTACAGGCTAGGGAAAATGTTGGAAAGGGAAAAATAAACTTTTGTTCCCCTCAATTTTTAATGAGGGTAACAACTTACTTTTATTGAATATTGCCTATGTGCAAAGCACTGGTTGATAATACTCATGGCATCTCTTTGAGGATTAATAGTATTAATAACCTCATTTAACAGATGTGGAAATTGCAACTTGGAGAGTAAAAAGTGTAGGATGAAAGGGATCCCAAGTAAGCAGGAAATAAGAGTGGAATCACCTGGACAAGGGAAGCCGTACAGCCTTTACGTGAAGGCTCGATGGCTACAGCATGGGAGAGTGCAGAGGGGCTCAGGCCTTGGGCACGATGGAGTGCGGTTTATGGAGGAGCGTTCCAAATGAGGCTTTGTGAGTCCAGACACGGATGCAGCTGGGATGAGGTGCTCACACCCACACAGAGTCGTGAGGCAGCGACGCTCTTCCTCTCGGCCCACACCAGGTGAAGTACTCCTCCCGTCCTCCCCTTCTCACACCTCCAGCCAGGACTCTCATGGAGGCGCTGAACTAAAGGTCATATCTGGGGCGGAATTCCGTCTCTGGTCTGGGCTAGTTCATAAGCCGTGGTCTAGAACAAGAGCAGGCTTTGTGTCTGCAGAGAGATCCGGGACCATTCTCCCATGTCAGCCTGGGCTCCTGTAGGGAAAGCGGAATATTTGCAGGACCACAGACTAATAGTACATTCCTACGTTTAGCTATCATCCTTAATCTCTTTCCCTCTTCATGACCCTGGTTCTTGCTAACACAGTGAGATGGAATTATAAACACTATGAAAATATATCAATAAATATTTGCCTATTAAATAAATCCTTGCCTTGGCAGGGCTAAGATTTCTTTCTGACTTTCTTCCTCCTCCTTCTCTTCCTTCCACTGAATACCTACTGTGAGCTATTGCTGGACTTGAAAAGATGAACAGAGCTCAGTTCTCAACAGCCCACAGCTTCTTACCGAAACCACCTAGTTCCACAGGTGTTGATTATTAAATTGTCAACAGATGTCAGAAATGATTTAAGACTCAATGGAATAACTAGGTGACTGAACCTTAGTATCACATGATATATTCTATAATTACAATACAAGCTGCCACTTTTTATGGACCAGGAATGGATTGTTTTCATTAAGTTAATATTCTCTTTAATATATGGTTCTCGTTTAGAAGAGCTGGATTACCAGTTTTGTAAGAATTACAGTCCATTCAAATATATCAACCCCCAAACTATATTGAGCAGCAGCTTTTCTTGATTCAGAAGAGCCTTTAGATTTATGTATAGAACCACAGGCAAACCATCCAGTGGGGCCTGCTACATTATTGTAGATGTAGAGCGAGAAAACAAGGGTGAAGAGATAGAGATGCGCCAAAGACGACCTCGGGAAACTGAGCGTCAAGCGCTAAGTTCACACGGTCATCATGACTAGGTAATGAGGCTGCCATTCTGAAGACTGAACTCGCTCCACCTTCACAGGAGGAGGTGGACCTTCAGGTGCCAGCTCAGGTGTAATGGTGCTAACCCTTCAGGGAGGGAGACCTGGCAGCCGGCGGCGGGTGACACACTGCAGCTTCATTCAGCAGCACTCAAAAGAAAAAGGGGATCTTACATGGAAGAAAGAAATTGCGCTAGTGTTAGCTGATGGCAATAGGTTTATTGAAAGTCAAAATAGAGGCTAAGCTTTGCAATTGTGAATCATAATTGGATTTGTAGAAAGTTTGTGAAAGAATATGGAAACTGGAAATATTTCAATATTAAGAAGAGTTAACGCAAATACGCAAATAAAAACATAACAATGTGGACTTGGCGAATGTGGTCAGGTAAACCTCATAAAAAAATAATGTATTGAAGATGGAGAGTACTTGGTTTCTACATTCATGGAGCTTTAGAGCGGGGGGAGCCAAGAACGCCGATGGGAGGAGAGAGGCTTTGGCAGAGACTGAATTCTAATGCGTCCATTTCATTTATCTAGGTAAATAAAACCTCTAGTCAGGTCATAACAAGGAAAGCTCTGTGTAAGGGAAGCAATCAAGTACCACGTGTACATGAATGGACTGTCCGGGTCATAACCAGTGTCTGTAATCAAGTATTGGCAAATCTATGCTGTCTACTTGCTGATGTCTTCAGCTTAAGAGAACTTCAAGCTAGGATCTAGTAGAACACGTTCTTTTAGTGGATGTGTAATGGGCTCGGGATGGAACAATTATACTACTTTGTCCTTCGGGTTTTTTTCCTTATCACTCTATTATCCCACAGGGATGAGCCCATCCCAAGAAGGTGGGGGTTGAAATGGAAATAAAACTTTAAAAGGGAAGAATTTGAACTGTACTTCTGACTCTCCATGTTTGGTTTCAGGCTCATCAAGCAATCTTTTTATCACTATTCAGTTTTCCAAGTAGATTCACCTTTTAGGGAAAGATTGAGCTACCCTCATGTATGTGAAGATTTTGCTCCAGATGACAGCTCAGTGTGTGATTATCGACACATCTATTTCGTGCTTATGTTCCAATGACCATTAGTCCAGAGCCTCTCGGGCTTTGGTATGCACGGGAGTCTCCTGTGTCACTTGAGCACCTGTTTGTTTGACATCAAGCTGGGCTGCTGAAGTCCTGGCGCTGGGTCCTAACCCCAAGATCCTGCTCCACTGGGTCTGGGACAAGCTCAAGAATTTGTATCCTGCCAAGTCTCCAGCTGATGCTGATGCCACTGGTCTGCTAACTACACTTCAGAGTCCCTGGGCTAGTCGCCACCCTGAGACAGCTGGTAGCTGCTGGGTAGATGCCACTTAGGAATCTCCCTGGCGCCTCACTAGCCTGTAGCTACAGCCCACCCTACATTGAGGAGAACCTTCTAATCGCTGGCAGACGTTGGTTATTACCTGTTGGCCAAGTCAGTCCTGATCTTATGATTATATCAGGAACTGTGTGGTGCATATACACAATGGAATACTATTAGCTGCAAAAAAAAAATGTAATTTTGTTATTTGCTACAACATGGATAGACCTGGAGGGCATGAAGCGAAACGAGTCAGGCTTGGGGACAGAAGTGTCACACCGTCACTTACATGTGGACTCTGACAGCATTGAGCTCATAGAAGCTGAGAACAAAATGGTGGTTACCAGAGTCTGGGGAAGTACTGGAGAGGGAGGGAGAGGCAAAGCTTGATTACAGAACACTGAATCACAAACAATTAGGTGGGGGTGAGAAGTCCTGGTACATTACTATGTACGTTACAACTACTGTTTGACTAGATCACAACAATGTACCGTGTATTTTAAAAAGCTAGAAGAAGGGAACTTGAAAATTTTCCCCATAAAGGAAAAGACAAAATGTTTGAGGAGATAGATATTTTTATCAATGTAAACACATATAAAAACATCAGATAATACCCCATTAATATGTGCAATTTTTATGTTCTTATGTATCTGCTAAAAATAAATTTAAAACTAATAAATTCTTGATTTTCATCTTGAGTATATACATTTGCTGTCTCTAGGAGGAAATCGATTACAGTAATTTCTAAGTTAATTACTTAGAAATTAATTACAGTATCTAAAAGTCAAAGAGTCGTCTTCGTTTGCACGCTAATCCTCATTACTGTCTTTTTGCCTTTCATTATTTAAAGCTACATCTAACCCTTCTGCATTAGAAGAACCGGTATCAGATAAAATTTCCTTGCCGGTTTCAACTCACTTCCAGCTCTTCCCAAAGTTTCTCAGTTGGCTGAAAATTTGAAATGCTGTCTGTAGGCATCAGTGATGATGTGTCAGCTTGCTTGGCTTGGGTACCACCTGGGGTGTGGTGGAACATACACTGGGTGTGTCTGTGACTTGTGGAGGTGTGACCTCGAGGTATATATTGGATTCCTGGCCTTTTCCTCTCTGGCACTGTTCCTACCTCTGCTCCCCAGTCACCATGAACTAGACAGCTTTGCTTTGCCACACGCTCTCCCACATGTCTGCCTTGGAATCAGCCTTGCAAGGACTGAATCCCCTGAAACCATGAGCCACACGGATGCTATCCTTTAAATTGCAGGTGTTGGGAAGTCTGTCTCAGAAATGGAAAGGTGACTGACACACTGTCCTTACTTCTCTTTCTTACCTCTGCCCATGGCTGGCCGTTCTCACTTGTCTGACATAAGCGACACTCGGTATGTTTTGTCTTGACTGACAAAATCTGACCAAATAATTATTTCTTTTCAAAGCTGTTCTGCATCTCTGAACTTCTCCCACTGTTCTCTCCATCCCTCTGTAATGGTCTGAGTGTCCCACCCCCGATTCACCTGCTGAAATGCTAACCCTGAAAGCGATGGCCTTAAAAGGTGGGCCCCTGAGGAAGTGATTAGGCCATGAGGACTCTGCCTGAACAAATGGGATTAGTGCCGTTATAAAAGAGGCTTGAGAGGTTGGGGATTTAGCTCAAGTGGTAGAGCACTTGCCTAGCAAGTGCAAGGCCGTGTGTTCAATCCCCAGCAGCCCCCCAAATAAATAAGTAAAAGAGGCTTGAGAGCCCCTTCTGCCATATGAAGACACAGAAGACAGCTTCTGTGAGGCAGAAAGTGGACCCTCACCACGCAGAATTGCAGCCCCCTTGACCTTGAATTTGCCAGGTTTGGGAACTCTGAGAAGTACAGTTTGCTTTTTAAGCTACCCAGCCAAGGATATTTGTTATAGTAGTCCAAAGAGACTACCAAATGGTTCTTAACCTATTGGAGCTGTGTTGCCCCATGGAAGTGTAATTTGAGCTACAACATCTAAAAAATTCTCATTTCAGTATGCAACAAGTATTAAATAATGAAAGACTTTCATTTTTTTCTTTTAGTATGAAGTCTTCAAAATCTAGTGTGCTTGACACCAAACGTCAGTTGGTACTTGTGCCTCATTTCAGGAGCCACATATGGCTGGTGGCTAATGTGTAGGGCAGTGTGGTTTTAGGGTCTCTGAGTTCTTGGAATTCCTCCAGAGCAAAGCAGCAAGTTCCTACTGTTTTGAAAACTGTCAGAAGAGCCTTGGAACAGCCCTGAAGCCCATCACCACTGCCCAGGTCAAGAATTCTTGCTCTTAAGAGTCCTCCAGCGCCCAAGGATATGGTGCTTCTGTCTTCAATAAGCCACCTTCCCTCGGTGGCTCATGTGTGGGCACAACCTAGCTAATCAGAGCACTAAGTGTGTTCTTTCTGCCTCTGCACTCTTGGCTTAGCACCCCCACACAATTGCCTCTTAGACTCTCCCTGCTTTTACTTTACCTCCAATTGCCACAGATGTGAAGGAAAAGAGGACAAAGAAATAAAAAGCATTAGAGTTAATAGAGACATCTTGTTCTAGCCTGCCAGATAAACAGCACAACCTGTGCTGCATGTTCTTTGTAGTTCTGACTGGGGTTTATGGATAAATAAGAAAGAGGACTGTACTTAAATATCAGACATATTTGAATGCTTGGCTGGTTATCCTGCTCATTCTTTTATCTCTTGCATTGTCCTTCTCCAAATCATTTGTCCTCTGGATCTTGACAAAGCACCTGCACGAAATTAACAGGCGTGCAAAGCCTGGATGAGCAAAATCGATTTGCCTATAATCTGTTTGTGAAGAGATCAGGACGTGGTTGAAGTGATTTTAATTTCAGAGCCCAAGTCGCTAGTCTGTCTTTTTGTCAGGCAATTAGTTCCACTGACTGGGCCAGAATGCTGGATGCAAAATGCTGAGGGAACCAGGCAAGGGGGAACGGCAGAGTCTCTTTTGCTTCCTCAATGTGGTCCTCATGCCAGGCTTCTTTGTCTTTCTGGTTTATTTTGGGTAGAATTCCCTGTTCAGTACCAGGGTCTGTGCCTTTGCTAGGGGACAGTGCCGTGAAATGGGTAGCCAGAGGAGAGGCCTGGGTCAAATCTGTATCTGAAAATTCTAGATAAGGACCTGGAAGGAGGTAACAGGATTGCTGCTTCTGGATCTTCCAGCAGTGTAATATGATCCTCTCACATTATTTTATTTAGTTTGTTCAACAATCCTAAATGATATTAATATCCTCACTTGTTTATGATGAAACTGAGGAACCAAAAGAGGTTGGTATTTTCCAAAGCCAAGCCTCTAAGAAGTGCACGTTGGAGTTGATGTGTGGCTGCTTAGTCCCCGAACCATGTGGGTTACCCACAAAACCCATAAGTGCTTTCTGCACTTAGAATGAATAAATAAGGTTTGGACAAAGAGGCAGGACAATAGTGGCCACAGCAAGGTGCTTTCATCCACCAGGGCAGGCACTTTATCTTGCTCCTTGTGATGATTAATCCTGATTTGTCAACTTCATTGGAATAGGAAACTCCTAGTCCATGAATTGAGCACATTCCTGGGTGTGTCCTGGGTGGTTTTAGAGGCATGGTCTTGCATACTATATGGTCCCTGACCCTTCCTCCCAGGCTCTGTTCCCCTGCTCTGCTTCTCAGCTGCCACAAATTACACAGCTTTGTTCTGCCACATCCTCCCACCATGATGTTCCTGTCTTGGAACCATCAGCCATGAACTGAATCCACCTGAGCTGTGAGCTAAATTAAATCCTTCCTCCTTTAAATTTCGAGTGTTGGATATTGCACCCAACAATGAGAAAGAAGACTAATACACTCTTAAGTATCATCCAGACCCACATAGATTTGGCTCACTGAAAGCACAACATAGGCACAACCATATTTGTTCAGTGACTGAAATACTTCATCCTGTCTGATTCTCATGATGATCATAATAAATAACAAGGAAAGGTATTACTATTACCTTTATTTATGGCTTTTTACCTGAATTACAGGGAACACCTCACCTTCCTAACAGCTGACTTAAATAAATCTCTGAGTTATTTTAATTGTCAGGGAGACTACTTACCGGTAAAGTTTGTAAGCGCCTGCAAGCGGGGATGCTTCTTAATGTTTGTGTATCTCCCACCTGCCACACAGAGCCACGCAGACAGAGACCATTCCTGTGATGACAGAATTCCATCCACAGTGCTGTTCTAGGGGCAAACGGGGTCCAGTGGGTGACATTCTAACATGATTCCTACTTCAAAGCCACAAGTACAATTTAATGCTTTTTTAATGACTAAATGAATGAATAGCATGATGGAAGTATTTTCTTAATATAGACTGAGCTAATTATGGTGATCAGTCATAGGTTGAATTAGTGCTTTCCAGGCTGGCTGACTCTATTTTTCAAAATGAGTCATCAAAAACAGCAAAACAACTCACTTCTTAAAGATATCAAAATGCAATTTTAAATGTCATGTTAAGTAATGGCAAGATTAGTCAGTGCTTACTACTATTTAACAGTAATTTAAAGGCAAAGTAAGAGCAATGTTTGTACCAATATGGCATTTAAATAGTCAAAACTAACTCTACTTAGATAATGAATTAATTCATATTTACTAAGAACATATCGCATTTACATTGTACCATTTTTCACAAAGCTGAAAATGTGTCATGAAGTTTAAAATGGCATGTTATTTTAGTTAATTTTGTGTCATCTATCTATACCAGGAGACTGGCAGTGTTTCTTCTAACAATGACAGAGGATCGAATGGTTGACACATTAAGGGTTTTATTTCCCATGACACCCAGCCAGCGAGTGTGATACTCTGAGTTCTTTTCTCTTGCCTTTGATGATCTCACCTATACTTTTAAGGATTCCTGAATGAAAGAAAGAAAAAAAAAGGAATAGTAAGACCGAGGGCACTAAGTCTTGGCTTCTTGTTCTAAATTTCCCAGAAAGAGCATCTTCAGTTGCTGGGTGCTCTAAGCAGCCTCTCGGAGAAGGGACACTTTCTACCAGTCTGTGTGTGTGTTGTATGGAAACGTGGTAAAGGGTGGGGCGTATTTTCCACCTTCCCATTCTTACTTTCGCCAGTCTCACTTGTGAGAATGCCTATTTTTCACCAAGACTGATCTCGTGCGGTTTGGGGAGTGGTTTACATGAGTGTGGAGCAACACGTCTGCTTGCCGGTGGGATGCCGGTAAGTGCTGGCATTCGCACACAATGGTGAGGCCGCACAGCCCCTGTTCCCAGAGAGCTCACGGTCTCCCGGAAGCTCAGACAGATAGACTGGAAATGGCCACAGGCAGTGCTATAGTTTGGGTAAGGGTCCCTCAAAAGCTGATGTGCTCGAGGCTTGGTCCCTGGCCTGCGGTGCTCTTGGGAGGTGGTGGAACATTTAGCATGTGTTACCTAGTTGGAAGAAGTTCGGTCACTGAGAGAGGGACCTTGAAGGGGATATTGGGACCCTGCCTGCCCTTTTCCCCTTCCCTCTCTCCGCTTCCTTGTCTCCTTGAGTTGAGCAGCTTCCTCCACCACATGCTCCCTCCACATGCTTTGTGCCATCACAGACCCAAAGCAACAGGGCCAAGCATCCATGGATTGAAAGCCCTGAAGCTGTGAGCCCAAAATGTCTTTCCTCCTCTAAGCTGAGTGTCTCAGTTGTTTTGTCACAGTGATGGAAACCTGGCTCACACAGAGGGTAGTCAGTGCTATGAGGGGCAAGCGCTGACTGGTAAGGCAGTCACATTATGCAGGCAGGGACAAAAGTCTTCCCGGGACAAGTGCAGTAAACAGTGGCATGGGGCCCAGATAACGGTTACTCAGTGGCCAAGAGAGGGAAAGAGAGTCAAGTAAGACAGGACAGCTTGAGAAAAGAGCTGCAAGATGCAAAGTGTCAAGGAGAACAGAGATCCTGGAGGCCACAGAGGGTAGTGTGGTAGCACGAAGCCCTAGAACTGTGCTCTTTACTATCGTAACTCCTTAACGTGGTGAACATGGTAAAATAAGATAAAATTAGAACTGTGGTTCCTCCGTTGCACCAGCCTTGTATAGAGTGCTCAGGAGCCGTGCGTGGCTGCCTAGGACAGCGCACATGTAGGATAGTCCGTCATCCCAGAAAGTCCCGAGTGACAGGCTGACCGTCTAAGGCTGGCAGGGACCAGGCAGTGATGAGCTCTGAACGACAGGCCCAGGCGTTTAGACGTTATTTTGTGGACAATGAGATGCCACTGAAGTATTTTATTTAGAGGTGTAGAATAATCAAATTTATACATTAGAAAAGTCACTCTGCAGGGCATAAAAGTAATTAGAGAGAGGCCAGGAGTTAGGCCAGGAGTTAGACCAGGAAGCAAGTATTTCATCAATCAGGGCAGGAGGCGATGGACGCCAGGATCAGGCAGGGAGGAGTACAGACTAAGAAATACTAAGAAATAGCTCCACAGGCCACATAGACTAATATGGAAGGATAGCTCTAGAGATGCGCATGGTGAGGAAGCAGAAGAGGACACTGCTCTCTGGCTCAGACAGCTAGTGAATGATGGTATTATTAACCTAGACAGGAAACAAAGAGGAGCAGGCCCGGGGGGGAGTGAAGATAAATTCACCTTTAGTTTTGCTGTATTTGAAGTGCACAAGGAGGCAGCCAAGTGAGCTGCAGAAGACATTTAAGCAGTCAGAGCTGGAGCTCAAGGACACTTGCGGGCTGTTTTGAAATCATCGTCGTACGCTGGCAGCTGAAGCCACGGGAGAAGAGGGGTGCCTCAAAGGACAGAATGAGGGGTGAGATGCTAGAGAAGAGTGAGGACCAGTTTGGAGATACTGATGCGCCTGGCCTGGGAAAGCACCCAGGACACTGCCTCTGTCTCTGAGGCAGAAAGAGGATCAAAAGAAAGCGGTGGGCATGGTTTCTCTTTTACGAGAAACCCGGAGTGAAAATAAGGAGCCACATAAAAGATAGATAAGAGGAAGCAGGGAGACAGACATTCTCAAAGGGGAAGGGCCGAGCGGTGGAGGGAGGGGAGAAGGAAGGAAGGGATAAGAGATGGAAAAGGATTGGGAGTGTTCTGTGCTGGTACCAACTGCACACAAAGAGGGTGAACTTTATGTGCCGCAAACAAGTACAGAAAAGAAAAAAGGAAGGTGATCGAGGGATGAGCGGAAGGAAGACGGGGACGGAGGGAAAGGGGAAGAAGAGGGGAATTAAGATGTCTTACCTACATGTACCGACTCCACACAAGGAATGTAACCTTGTACTACACACATGTACTAAAAAAGTAAAATTTAAAAAGAGAGACAGTGATGAGATTCAAGGGAAGAGAACGTTTTAGAAGAAAGAGAAAACATAGCCATCATATTAAGTGCCACAGAGAGCACTCTACGGTGACAGTTGAAAAGTACCAACATGCTTTCGTGAGAGAGCGATCATTAGGGCCTTTGTGAGGGCACCTAGAGAGGAATGATGAAGATGGCAGGTGCAGGCAATGGGCTGAGGAGAGAATGGGAGTGGAAGACGCAATGGCAGCAAATGTTAACAATTCCTTCATAAAACTTGGTAGTTAGGCTCTTCGGATCTGACCAGTGTCCTGTCCATATCCATTTATGCCGTTGCCAAATATCTGCCCCACAGTAGAGACACTTGTGAACTGGACTGTGCTCTGTACCACTCTCTGTTGAAGGGACGGACAGTTCTGCACTCTTCATCATCTTCCTGGCTCCTAGCGCAGGTCTTATGTGTGCAGAGTGTCCTTTTGATACTCGCTTAACGACTTTTCAGCTTTCAAATCTCAGGTTCCTCCTGGACTTAAAAATAGCACGAATCTTTGCGTGTGTTTTCCTGTAGACAACCTTCTCTGACTGGACGAACGGTCTCAGTTCCAGTCGAGAAAAATGTGATGCTGATTTAATTGAATCTCCTATTTTCGAGAAAATCTGTGAGTTGGGCGAAAAACAACCTCTTCCCAAAGAGAATAAAAAGAAAAAGGATAAATACATTTTAATAAAAAATTTTATTATGATTATTTACACCAGCTCCTTGATAAGCATATAAATGTAAACTTTTATTCTTGGCATTATTTTACATATGGTTTCTCCAAATTCAGAGTGAATATTGTCATTTGGATGTACAGGTAGTGAGAAAATTTTATCATATTCACAGAATATACATACACGTGCCTTCAGATTGTGTCCCCTCTACGCCAGCGGTATAGACACCGTCCCGTTGACTCTGCTTCTGCTCCGCAGGTGCATGCTAGACTCTGCCGTGTCCTCCACATGCTCCTCGCTCTTCTTCTCCTTCAGGCTGTTGATGAATCTCAGGGTGATTTCATCCCACTCTTCAGGCAACAGCATCAGCAGGAACCCAAGGCAGATGACGACTGTGGCAGCCAGGCGGACGACATTGAATATCACCTCCTGCTTCAGGAGATCCACGGCTGTGGGAGGAAAGTCTCCTCAGGAAAAGTCTACGACTGTTTCCAAGCTTCTCTGAACACAAGTGACCAAGTCAGAGTCACTTCTCAAGGCTTACAAAAGACTTTAAGCTAGTGTTTCTTTTTTCCATATCAAAATCTGTGTTTGTTTTCTATTCCTTCTCTCTAAACCATATTTACCTTTCGAACTCCATGTCATCTGACTCAATGACCTCTCCAGTTTTTTCTCTTAATACTTTCCTCTGCAGCCCTTCATCCTTCTCCAGTTTCACTGGGTCATCAAAGATTTTTCAAACAAGTCAAATTTATACATGCTGTCTTTTTACAAAATTTAATTGAGGTGAAATTCATAGAATGTAAATTAGCATATTGAAGTGAATTTGGCAGCATTTAACACTATCACAATGTTGTGCGATAACCCTTTATCTGGTTCCAAAACATCTCTGTCACTTAAAAATACAGCTCTGTGTTATAGCTTAGATCTAGAATGTCCCAAACCAAAGCCTCATATGTTCAGAGGTGGAGCTTATGGAAGGTGCTTGGATCATGGCAGTGCTTTAGTTTATTTGCTATTAGGAGGTGGGCCCTGATTGGAGGTGGGCCTCTGAGGATGTGACCTGGAAGGATATATCTCCCTCCCTGGCTCTTCCCTCCACTCTCTATTCTCTTCCTGGTCACTATAAGGGGAACATTTTTTCTCTGTCAGATCTTTCCTGCATTGGAACCAGCTGAATATGAACTAAATTCTCTAAAATCTGTTAGCCAAAATAAACCTCTCCTTTAAATTGTAAGTCAAGCTTTTTGTCCAGGGGATGAGAAAGTGACTAAGATAGATTTTGGTAATCAGAGAAGTGGGGTCATTGCTGTGACTCTACCTGACCATGTGGTTTAGAAGCTGTTGGAACTGGTTTGTGGGAAGAGTTCAGAAATGCTTGGAGAAACAGGATACAGAAGCCCTAGAATGCTATAATTCAATCTTGATGGTATGTGACCTGGAAGGATATATCTCCCTGGAAGGATATATCTCCCTACGGTCAGAGCTCAGAAGACCAGAATGCTAATAAAAATGGAGACAGTAAAGACTTGACTTAGGAGGCTTCAGTTGGAAACAAGTCTCCATTGGCAGTTGGATTTGAGGCTATGTGTGTTATGCTCTGTCACAAAATTTGTTGACATTTTGCCCATGTCCTGAGAATTAGTGCAAGACTAATTAATACTATGGAGGAAATTTCAAGGCAGCCCAATGCTAAGGCTGTGGCATGGTACTATTTGCTGCTTTATAGCCAGATTTATAGTGAGAATCAGGAGCAATAAGCCCATTTGATAAATTTTAAGTTTTGCCAGAAAGTGCGTGTAAATTTGGAGCAAGGCAAAGTATAGTTGCTAAAAAGACCATTATTAGAAAGAAGCAAAGTAGCTTGCATCAAGAAAATAGGAAAGATGCCTTGATGGCATCTTAGAAATCAGCAGGAGTCTATCCTTCACAGGCTCCAAAGTGCAAAAATGAAAGACTTTGAGAAGAGAGTCCCAGGGATCCCAGCTCATTCAGAGTCAACTAGCAAAGAGTTTCTTGGCTTCAGCCAGCCAGGCACTCAGAGGCTTCTACAGCCATGATTCAAGGAGACCTATCTACTGCTTGAGCTTGAAGCAGATGTTAGTGTCATCCTTGTGGTGCTTGTTTGGTTTTCTTTTACAAATTGAAATGTAAGCTTCTTAAGGGAAAAGAAATGTAATTTTAGAAAAAGAAATGTAATTTTTTTTGTTGTCTTATTTACAACCCTGATAACATAGTAAGTGCTCAATAAACATTTGCTGGTTGTCCTAAAGGAAAGAAAGATAGCTACTGAAGGCTTGGAATCACAGAATTTTAAAGTCTGAAAGACTGAACTGGTGTCCACATCATGCCTTTTCCTTGCTAGCTTCATTGACAGCTTTCACTAGAAAGCTTATCCTGGAAAAATAACACCTCTTCTTGCCCCTGAAATGAGTCAAACTGCTTTTCCTGGAAGCCATCTGCCCTGCCCAGGGTGGTATGATAGGGAGCCCACAGCCTGCTCACTTCCTGCGCTTTCATTAGGGATGTGTACTTCACAGTCCTACGCTGGGTGCCTTTTGTTTCCATAGGACTTCCTCTAAAAGTACCGTGAAATTAGGTTGTCAGGGAGATCACATGAAACCCAAATGATACATTTGGTATTTAATTCTAAAAGTACAACCAAATAAAAACAGTGTTTTTGTAGCTGCAAATTTTAAATCCGCTGCATAGTTATTTGTTGTCTGCCACCCTCATGATATTTAAAAGTGTCTTCTGAAGTGAGGGGCATAATTCACAACTGCTAGAAGAAACAAGTCACAGCATAAAGCAAATATGAACAGGAGACTTATGTGGTGGTCAGAAACTGTACGTGCCGAACTGGACCAGTACCTGCATTTCCAGGGACGCTGAGCACTGTCCCGATGGAGATCAGGATTGGGTATGTCAACACCACACCGACGTTCACCAGGATGTTGAAGGCTGCAAAACAAGGGCAGATATACAGGACGCAGGAGAATCGAGAAGCTGCTCTTTTCTTCCTTACTGGAATAGAATCATTGTCTTTGCTCAATGTGTCCTTTCAAGTGTCTGCACCTTGGGTTACTTTTGGAGATGGGTGCATGCCGATATTGCCTGAGTTACTCACATTCTTTTGTCCTTCTCTCCCACACTGTTTGCCTGAGGTTTTTGCCAGTGGCCTGACAAAAGGTATGTAGAGCAAATGCAAGGAGATAACATTATCGATTCACTACACTACTTATTAGCATTGTAAGGGTAGTTGGGGCCAGCGAGAGGTTGAAAGCAGGTGACTGGTTAAAGTTTGGTGTTTTATCTCTTTGTTACTTTTCTATATTATGTCATACCACTGGATGATTAAAAGGCTGTAATGTTACTATTTTTTTTATAAAGTATAGCCAGTGACAGCCCATGTTATTTTTTCAGCCTGGAGTGAGCATCACATGGGCAAACAAGGGTGGATTGAATGTAACTCACTGAATCCCGGGGACCATTTCCATATCCTAATTGCACACAGGTAACCAGAAGGCAGGGCCATAGAACTGACTGCAGGTGTGGTTTGATGTTCTATAATTAACACCTCTGGATCTCTTTAGACAGAAAATTATTTTAAATAATCACCTATCTCCTTCACAAAATATGTTTTACAAATCATATCAAAAAATCTATCAAAAATATATTTTACAAATGAAAAAAGTTACAAAATAAGACCATTATATTAATATGGTTCACTAGATGTTTGTTTTAGGAGTTAGAGTGATGAGTATTAGAAAGTTCAAAATGTCCTTTAATCAGAGATCTCTATGAATGTGGTGGAAGTATGTCACCCATATCTCTAGAATCAAAGGAGGTTCTAGAACTATTCTAGTAGACTCAAAGAAGTTTCTAAAACCATTCCAGTTAGAATGGTTCGCATTCTCATATTATCTCTGCTTCAATTAAGACCACTAATTCAGTTATCTGGAGTCACTTGTACTTGGTAGTTGGAGACAATGGGATTGATCTTCCCAAGACTCGTTTAGACAATGGTGCAGGCAGTCCAGGCATATGGCCTTCCACATCAGTACCTGCTTCTTCCTCCTCCATGGCAAGGTTGCAAAGCGAATGAATGTTCTAACATCTCAAGTCTCTCCTTGGACTCCAGGAGTCAAATATGACAAATTCTGACAGGTTAGGAATTTATTAAATGCATCAAGACTCTACTGTACTCCTCCGTGGTCATTTTATTGGCTGAACTGAATATTTTAGAAAGTTAACAAAAGTAGTGGTTTTTTGCAGAATCAATCCCTTCTCACTCAGCAAAACCCAGGTGGTTTTGCTGAAATGTGTTGTTTGTTTTTCCTTAGTTCTTTACATGAAATAACTATATTCTTTTTTTTTTTTTGACAACCTCAGGAAAACAATATCTAATTCAGTGTGTTACAGTGGCAAGGGGACCAGCCCAAGTTATGTGTAACTCACACATGCTGGATGAATGGACAAAGCCAACCTGCCTTTGGGCTAAGGTACTCCCCAGAGGCCAGGTCCATGCAGAACAGGTCCCAGCCACCCCTGCAGGAGAGCAACCAGCCCCAGGAAAACCATAGGAGAAAGGACTTAAGAATGGAAGCATTTGAGTTTTGGGTTGTAAATGCCTGGAGTGTGTAATGCAGTCAGGAGAGAGGCTGTCTCTTCAATTCGTCATGGCACAGCTTGGGCACAGGGCACTCTGTGGTGTCCTGGGGTGGGTCTCATGGAGCAGCTGCAGTGCCGGGGGGCGCTTTGCCCAGTGGACTATGGAGACCACACTGCTTGGTGAACTCCAGGGTCCAGCTAGCATGGGTGGCCCCCCGCCTGAGCAGGAGCGTGCATCAGATGTACCAAAGGACATATGCGTACTGACGGAAGGCTACTTTGCTGCAAGATGGAAGCCATGTGTGCATGGGGGAGCCAAGAGCCAGAGAGATTTTGCTCATGATTGTTCCAAGCTACGTTGTTTTGGCCAGGAAATAATCAAGACCCTTTTAATTAGGATATTTTGGTCTTATGGAAACACTGCATATTGACTGATACTCAACTGATCAGCGGTAATGAGAGATGATAACCATACAATGTTGGTCTTGAAGGGGAAACCTCAGAGGACCGACAATGAGCATTTGATTATTCTCTTGAATGTTCCTGTCTCAGATCTCCCGTGAGGGGCCTGGCTGGAATGGAATAAAATAATCCACCCAATACCTGCTGGAATCAGGACATGCTTCTCCCAGGAACTGCAGTGAAGCTGCCCCACCTTGGCGAAGGGGGTCAGCTGGGTTGGTGGAGGTCTGGAGGTTGCCTGCGGTGGGTGGATGTGGAGCAGGCAGAGGGGACAGTGTGCAGGGAAAGGGGTAGAACAAGAATGTTCTGATTCTGGGTTAATAGACACCAGGCCTGGGCTGTCGCTGGTTTCTGACTACTCGGGGAGAGGACAGCAAGTTCATCATGATCCAGGCTCCTCTCAGGTCAAGTGCATCTTCAGAGTGGGAGCCTGGATCTCAGCAAGGCAGGCAGCCTCAGAGTTCCAGGGAGCTGGGAGCAAGGTGACGTTTTCTTGGCCCCTGACTGGGCACAACCTACCAAGTTTAGCTCATGCTATCTCCTTCTCCCTCCTGCTGAGATTTCCTATTGAAAAGCCATTCTCCATACGCAGCAGAGTGAGGGGTTCCATAAGTAGATGTGAGCTCATCACTTTTCTGCTTAAAGATTAAAGTGGATTTAAAATCCAAACCCTCGATGTGGCTTTCCAGACCTTTCGTGACCTGTTTCCCTCTTGAACCCCAAATCCTTCCTTCCTTTCCCCTGGCCTGCACCAGGTACTCTGGCCTTTCTGAACCACTCTGATAGTGGATGCACAGCCCTCTGTCCTACCTCTGGCCAACATACTGTGGCATGGAACACATTTGCGACATAGCCCAACGCGAGACTGTATAAGGTTGTGTGAAGGCCAGTGGTGAGCAGGGTGGGCTGGACTACCAGCTACTCACCTTAAACCATTGCAAAAACACACCAGCTGGATAGCTTGGCTCTAACCAAATGCGAGTCAGCAAAGAATCTTCTAAACACTCGGTGACATTAGCCAAGCTGAGTCTGGGCAATGGAGCATAGAGGAACCCAAAGGAATGGTCTTACTACTAAAATTTGTCCAAGGAAAGTCCAAGTGACATTAGTAAACAAAAGCCGAAACCTGAGGCCACTTACCCAGCCACAGTCCTGCCATCCCACAGAGACAGCCCCATGGCAGAGCTGCAAAAGAGGACCAGTGCTCCACCTTGGTGAAATACAAGATGACTGGCGTGAAGGAGATGAAGATCAAGTTGAAGAAACCCAAGGTGGAGACAAAGTGCGCGGCTTCTCCGAAGTTAGCACTTCCAAGAAACATCTTAAACAGAACCTGGATTGGGAAGAAACTCTTCAGCCACATGGTTGGAGACTTTGCTAGAGCAGAAAGGTGAGTTCTAGTGATCTAGACAGGGAACTAACTGGCCTAGCGCTCACCTCCAGGTCTCCTTGCCCG
The DNA here is from genome assembly GCA_004026905.1 of Hystrix cristata. Taxonomy (NCBI): domain Eukaryota; kingdom Metazoa; phylum Chordata; class Mammalia; order Rodentia; family Hystricidae; genus Hystrix; species Hystrix cristata. The sequence goes on from PVJO010000976.1 coordinate 89,179, forward strand.
GCCATTTCCCTGGTACTATATGGGCTGCTGAGACAAGGAATTAACATGCCCTACATCCTTCACACAGAACAGCAACAACTACCAGGAAATAAGTTCTTCACGGTGCTGGAAATTGCTGTGGGACTGTACACTGTGTGAAGCGGAACCATCAGGGTGGGAACAGGGCGAATGGTTAATAAGAGTGTACACCAGCCTAGAAAAGCCTTCTAGGCTTGAGACGCCATCATTTCTTCCTCTCAAGCACGGGATTCATTGTATCCCTTTTTGGACAGATACTGAAAGGTAAATCAGACAGAGAATGTGCCGTTACGTTGTTGAGATAAACAATGGTGCCTCTGGTTTATAAGTACTTTTCTTCCTGATCTTGAAAGGTCTTCACGAACACTGCATTATCCTCTGGGTTAAAAAAATTTTGTTGTGTTTTTCTGAATTACAAGCCCGTGTACAGAGGATGAAGATGGCCGAAAGAGGCCAGTGGCGAACGTCACAGCGCTGGCTGGGGCAAGAGGCTAGATCTGAAAGCCACACTTCTCAGCTTCTTAACCTGTCTTCTTCCTTTGCCAATCCTCTCATTAAAACGGAGCAGATTATTTCTGCCAGGAATTATAGTGCAAATATAATTCTGAGCACACTAGCGAATATCAGCGCTCCCAGAACAAATACATTCTGGAACCTGGTCGGGAGAATTTACTCCATACGATAACCGTCCTGGTTTCATAGCAATTCCAAGTACTGATTTTATTTTTTTAAACTGAAATTGTTAGTTTTTCTCTTGGAAGACTTAATCGAGAGGACTTGGGCACACGCTGGTCTTCGGTCTCCTCACACATCTTGGTGGCGTTCCCGCGGGGAGCAAGGTAGACAGTAATGGCCGATGAGTGAACACTTGTCAAGCCTGACACAGGGAATCAGTGGGCCAGGAAATGTCAGCGTGGAAACAGATTTCATGCCCTCTGAGCCACAGTAGCGGTGAATAATCAAAACAGGCCCCTGGGAGGCAGGCAAAGGGTATTTTCTGCCTTTCAAAGACTCTTTTCTTATTGAAACACCGGGAGAAGTGAAATTGGAATCATCCAGAAAGTTTACTCTTAAAAGGCAGAGCTTTGGGGAATGACCTTTTAGACATGCTCTCTGATCCCTCGCTTCTGAAGTCAGGTTCAGGGACCCCGAACGGAATTTTCACAGATGACTGGGAAGCCGCAGTGCAGACACCAGGGCAAGAGGACGGAGCGGACTTGGAGACGCTCCCGGATGCTCCCACGACCCGAGCCACCCCCCCCGCCCCCCGCGTCAGATCTGCTCTATGCACCTGCGCTGCTCACACCCTCCCCAGCCTCCGGCGGGCCACGCCCACGTGCTTCAGAAGCCGCGCCGTCTATTCAGCTGCACCCGGGATGATCATCTTATGGAGAGAAATCTCCTGACCCCTTACAGAATGTATTCATTCAGGGAGCTGTAACAGTAAAATTTGCTAACATGCATAAAATCAGGACCCTCAGAGAGGACGAGAGTGTCTTCACCTTGTCAATGGTGTGGGCTCCTATGGTGCGGGGTCAGTCTGTAGCAAGCAGTGACTCTCAAGTGACGCTTGTTCATTATTTCTAACATTGCTTTGAAGTTCGCCTAATATCCGCTGGTAGTAAAGCGAGAGAAACGCAAGGCGAGAAGAGGCCTTCTTCACACTCCTGCTGTGACTGCCTGATGAGCATGGTGAGCGAGCAGAACTAGGAGCTGTCTAGTCCAGCTTCAGTCTTGGCTCTGTTATTTTCCGGCTGCTGGATGTGGGCAAGTTACTCAATCTTGGAAAGCCCCAGTTTCCTCATCTGGAAAATGGGGAAAAGCATCTGTGCCTCTTAAGGTTGTATTAGGTGAACTTTTCTGGCACACACCACCACATAGGGAGTACTCAATAAATGCTGCTTAAACTGGGATTTAAACACGTTTATTACTTCTCGAAGCACAGTTTTCACTGCCCTTTCTCACTTCATTGCTTAAATCTAAACTGCGAGCGGCAGGTGAGTGCACAGGAGGCGCACACAGCGTACCTTGTACAGTGCAGATGTAGAGGCCGAGCCCACGGCGAGCGCCACGCCCGTGATGGAGTCCGCGTGGAAGTTGTCCGCGTAGGCCATCATGACGATGCCCGTAATCGCCATTATCGCAGCAACTATCTGTTGGGCGGAATGGGAGGAAGCAGAAAAAAAATTATGACTCCGTATCCCGGATCAAGCAATTTCAAGACATTGTGAAAGATGCTACGTATTTCCTTAAGTCTAATTACCTCTTCTCTGCCACTATTTCAGTGTGAGACAAGTTGGCATTAAAAATAAATTAGTACCCTCAGGAGACATCCACAAGCAGATTATAAAAGCTGCTCACACCCTAATTAAGGACTAGAAATTTAGTTTAATTTTTAGCTCCAACTTTCTAGAGATCAATTTCCATATTAGTGAAATGGACTTAATAGGAAGTCACTTCCAAGTATTTTCACCTATATTCTTTTTCTTCAAACAATTCAGCATGCATTTTAATCAGTTACTTGGATCAGTGCACGTTTCTAAAGACCTCCACAGAACCAGGACTTGATTAGGGAGACTTAATTTTTTTTGAGGGAGATTTAATTTTGATTAGCTAAGAAGCAAAATTTAGATCAAGGGTGGGGAATCAAATAACCTCTCATAGTGATTTATAAAGGAGAAAATAGAATCTGCATCACCACTTGGAAGGGCAAACCGAGGCTACTTCTTTCTTTTGTTTACATCCAAATTAATTCCATTTTTTGGGTAAACCACAGAGGGATAATTTCACTTGATTATGCTGGAGCACTCATTAACTGTGGAAAGTGAAATATGAATAATGTGAGGTCATAATGACTTACTGTTAAATGCTAGAATTCTTGGTATATTCGAACCAGGATTCTACTCCCTTAATGAAATGCTAGTTTGCCTATTTTTTTAATCATCATAACCTGATTCTACTGGGAAGCATTTCAAAGCTACAGCAAACAGTAAGCTAACAACTCTGAAATAGGGAACAATATGTCATTCCCTCATTGACTTTAAAATCAAGATGAAAATTTGTGAGCTATTTAAACCTATGTAGAAATTAATTTGTTCAACTTCAGTTCTGAGTATTCCAAAGTAAATAAATTCCTCTGTTAAATAGCTTTTTCATGTCTGTGATGTCTGCAGCCCTTTCGAACACTATTTGTGAATTACTTATTATGAACAAAATACAGATCATTAACATGTGAGGTCCAGATAGAGTACACTGCCAAGGGTGCGATTAGAGGCTGCTCATACAACACTTTCATTAATGGCACCAAAGGCAAGCACGCTGGTGGCTCAGAGCTGCACACCGAGGTGTCCTCTGTGAAAAGCAGCCTGCATCAGCAGCGAAGAGCGTCTTCAGGGCACGTTTTGGGGAGGCTGCTGGATGAGAGGAGCGTCTCTTGCTGAGTGAATATCAGAGTCCCTAATGCCACTAGGTGTGTGTTCCTGTTGGGTTGTGCCTCAAATGATGGAGGACAGAATTTACTACACACACCATGAGGTGTCAAAGAAATCTGCCAAACAAGTAATAGACTCATAAATAAACATGGTGAGGGGAATAATCTAGACTTGGAAATTCTGTGAGGCTTGTCATTTCCTTTCATTTGAGGATTTATAGTTCAACCAGAGGTTTGCAGCCATTTTTGGCTACATGATTTTGGAGAAATGAAAAGGCACATTAGACGCTGGTATTTATTTTTGTGCTTAAATAATATTTGTGGGTTAAGTATTTGTGTGCATAAGTAGATTTTTTTTCTCACAAGACCGAACTCAGAAGATAATATATTTGAATTGATATTTATTATCAATTATACTTTCTTGGTTAAATAATCACATGGTTACTTTAAGACAAGGTTAATTGAACTCAGTGTTAATCTTGGTAAACTTTAACACAATGTGTTTTTACATCTTTTAAATGATTAAAATGGTCCTATGCTGTATAATATTTGTATTTAGGCTATTGTGTGCAATATATAATTCTAAACTTAGAGAAGTATGCAAACAGCCCATAAAAAACAAGCAACCATGTCCCCCCAAAACAAAACAAAATAAAATAACAACAAAAACAACAACAACAAAAAAAAAACCCAACCTGTCTGGAAAGTGACAAACGTAATGCGATTATCCCCAGATATGACCGCAGTGGGGAACCCTTCTGTTTCTGAACCAGCCATTCATAAAAACATATATATATGTGTGTTTGTGTGTGTGTGTATGTATATATATGTATATGTATGAAATTTCTATGCTAAGTTTTCTCAAGATGGGAATTGGTTATGGCTAAAGATTATACGATTTTATAGAAATGCAAAATTATAACCATAGTGGGCCTCTTAAAGATCTCCATCACCTGTTCTGTTCAAGTGCTTGTGAAAATCCTGCCCAAACCACTTAAACTGACATATCAATTGCATCACTGTCTCTTTCAATTGCTGTTATGCAGGGAAGCATCTTTCACTTTAGGGGGTCAGACAGCGAGGTTAGTTAAGTTCTGAAAGTAAGAAAATCTGAATATTCGAGATGTTAGCACAACTCTCCTTCGCAGTATGAACAATAATTTATGGGTTATATAGTAGGTTCAGGGGGGTAAATTCAATTACTTGTCACATTTTTATTTAAACTTAACAACTATCAGATGAGACAAATTCTCTATGGCATGTTTTAAGAAATTCTCAGTGTATTTTCCTTCTACACAGCTGGAACTAAAGGAACAGATCTCGGCTAATCCCAAAACTGCAGGAAAACGTCAGGTGGAAGTCCTGTTGGGAGGACAGGATGATCCCGAGATAGCTCTGCTTGGCACCGTCTTTAAGTTTAACTTCAGAGAGTAAATACTCTTTAAATGTCCCTAGAAAAAGTGTCCTGGGCTCACAGCTAAGTCACATGCATTTCCAGAATCAAAAGAAGCATGACTAGCCCGTTCTCCTTCTCCACAGAAACATCCACGTGGACTCTTTGTGCTCAGCACACCGGAAATGGGCCTCCAAGGAGCCAATGCCTTAAATTTCCTGTCGGCCGTGCTCACGGGTGCTCACTCACATGATTACCACCACAAAAACACTTCTGGAAAGTGTTTTTCCCTTAGGGTTAGGGTTCTGGGACATGCCAGCACCCCATGGGGACCTCATTTGCTGAGAATGCACCCCGTAGTGTTGCCACCTGCTTGGCTTCTGAAAAGCCTGCCTTTCCTGACGACTTATTCCGTTCCAGCCTCTTTATCCACCCCAAGTGTCTAAACAAGGTAGCAAAGCTGCCATTACTTTTTGGGGGTGGGAGTGGGGTGCTGGGGATCGAACTCAGGGTCCTGCGCTTGCTCGGCAGGCACTCTACCACTGAGCTAAATGCCCAGCCCTGAAGTTGGCATTACTATCTGCTGGTTCTAGTTTGGGTAAGAAGGTTAATGACCATAGTGACCTCACAACTGCCAGCACCTCCCTTTCTAACTCACATTCTGGGGCACCCACCCACCCAGGGTGAGGACCCAGGGAGGGGATTTATCTATTTAGCGCCTCAGAGAAGGATGACAGGGCCTCTCCGCCAGATTCCTTCCTCTTCCGGTCGCCCCCGGAGGGTACTGCATCGACTTTAAGGGCAATTAGAAGGGACCATGAGGCCATTTGAGCCGGTTCCAAAAGCCTACAGAGAGAATCGCTTTCTGCGCTACACACCACCTGTGGTCCCGAGTGAAAGCTGTGTTTCTTTGACCTTTCAAATAATTAGTTTGTGCAGATAATGGCTAGAAAAGCATTTGGCTTTTGGCTGGTTTTGGTTCATTGTATCTTCATTTTTTTCCTTTTTTCATTCAGGCTCTCAAAAGCCACAAGGTCTGATTTTGTCTGCATCCCCCTGACGGTTCCTAGGTTCACCCCATTCACTGTGTCTGCCATTCCTAGATGGTCTCCAGAATCACTATTTGCCAGCTTTTTTAGGGTCCAAGACACTGGAATGAAACTTCATTTCAATTCTTCCCAGTGTTCCTGTGAGGGTCTTCCAGGTCTAAATGAGCAGTTGTAAGCTGAACACATTTCCTCCCTCTGCCTTGGCTAACACTGTAGTGTGTTTAGAAGTTGGGTGATTGTGGAGGAGCCCCACTGGCTCTCCCTGGAACCCTTGAGGCCCAGAGCCCACAGCAGGTCTCAAGCCACACTGCTGGCCATGGCTGCGCTCAAACTCCAGGCTAGCAGTCAGCAGAAGAGGTGGAAATACATGTTAATGGCTCAGACAGAGAGCACAACACTAAGGATCATCCTTCCCTCTCTGAGTGCATTTAGACAGACTCGTATTCGAGGAGCTGTGGCTATACAGCTTTGAAATTCTGCACATCATTATACGTAAGGTTCTGCAAAGAACTATCTCTTACTCATATCCAATTAATCATTTTATGCCTAATATTCCAATTTTGGAATGTCACATAACAATGGAACATAATAAAAACTTTCCTCTTCAAATTCTTGTTCCTTGAATTTTTCTAGGTAATGCATGTGAATTTCATGCAAAAACTCAAAAAATTGCAACCTGCACCATAAATGGGTTACATTGAACAAAAGCTGAAATTTGAGAAATGCAGAGATGTGATGATCTCTAGCCACCCAGCTGCTGCACAAGAGAAGGAAAGGAGGGGAGATCAGCAAACTCAGGGAATGGATGGGCCTCCGAACTCATAGTCCTCAATATCTATTTCTCTATGCATAAAATCCATTTGAAAATCATCTCAAAAGACCTGGAGAGAATAGAGGGATGGGAATCTCAGAGGAAAAGACTGATGGGTGCATGTGGGGGGTAGACACATCGACTGCACCCGGATGAGGAGGCTTGGATTCCACGTGGGCATGAAGTCTTGGAGTTATCACTTCCCAGCATTCTCCTCTCTTTGCTGTATTTACAAGGCATTTTCTCGCCAAGAGGAGGTGAGAGGGATGACCGTACCCTTTCCCCTGGGAAGCATGAAAGGCCCTGATGCAGAAGCCTGCCCTGCACATGAATAGGTGGTTGCCAAAGGCAACGGGGAAGCAAAAGTTCATCTTAAACTTGATCTTAGTGTAACATCAGCCCAAATCAGTAGCGACTCAGCTCCCCTGCACTGTCTCAGACTGCACAAGTGCAGGTTAAGCAATGAAAGGGCTTGTTTAACTGACATACTCCAGTCAGTCCTTGGTAGAGATCAGAAAATCTTCAAAACAGCCGAAGTTCAGGAGTTTAACCTCCTAGACCCACATCACAGCTGGAAAACACATGGGTGCCAGGTTGAAAGACACAAATTCATTTCCTAAATCTGGTAAAAAGGTTAGAAGTTCTCTCCGACCACCAATTTTCTCCATATCTTCAAAGTAATTAGAAAATGGAAGAAAATGCTGAAATAATAATACAAAACATGAGGGAGAAATAAGCTCAGAAAGGTTTCTAACTTGGTAGTCTGAGATCAAGTTCTCATCACAGTGAAATAATCGCCAGCAACAGAGACGTTAACTCTCAGCCAGTGGCTCATTTTCCTTGGGAAGAACCTTTGCTGTTGTTATTGCTGTCGTTGCTGTTTTGTGGCGCTGGGGATCAAACCTAGGGTCTTGTGCATGCCAGGCAAGTGCCGCATCTCTGAGCTACACCTCCAGCCCAAGAACTTTTGCTGCAGTGAAGGTGGTTTCTCTGGTTCTTGTGGCTTCAAGAATTGTAGCTAAATAAGACAGGATTCCAGAGATAGGAAGACACATTTAAAGCTGCTAAACTAGAAAGGAACAGAGGGACAAGAGAAATAAGAAACGGAAAGAAAAAAATGGAAACAAAGCTTTTGTAAATAAAGAGGGAGGAGGGGGTGAAGGGAAGGGCGGGGGATGGGACAAAAAGAAGCAACAAGATACGTCATGTACAGGTACAAATCCCCTGTGATGAATATTATCACTATGTACACCTAAAACGTACCATTAAAATAAAATAAATAAAAAATAAAGCTGCTAAACTATTACTTTCCAACATTTTTGTAAGTTTTTGAAAAAATACGATCTTTTAAAGACATTTACTAATTTCCATGGGGTTATCAAAAATTAGCTGGAAGCTACTGTTCATAGAAGAGCCTTTTAACACAGGAAAGATTACTAGAAAATCAGTGGAAATGACTCTATATTTGAGAAGTAATGTATTGCAGATTACATTTCCATCTGTAATTCAATATTCCAAAGAAACAAAATATTAACAAGTTATTTATAATGCATAATTCACCTTTATGTTAGTATTGCCCAGTGGTGATCCAGATAGACCCACGAGTATTGGTATTATAAATTAAGACACTTTTTATTCTATCCTTGGTATTATTCTGATGTGAAAAAAAAAGAAGCAAAAGGCCATAACTTCTCATCTTAAATATAACTGTTCTTGGGGATAAGCACACAAGAATTATAATCTAGTGTCTGTCTCTAAACTCCTAAAGCTTTAGCACGAGCAAGAAAGATGAATTTTAACACAAAGATGGAAAGCAACACTTCAACGGTTTTTTTTTTTTTTTCTAGGAGGTGTCCGGGGGTTCCATCTAGAGGGACTGCACTTTAGATTACTTACAGACGAAGGCAGTAAGAGCATTGTTTGTGTTGTCGAGGCTCTAGTTGCCATCCTTTAATTTCTCACATGACCTAATTATACATGTTCTCTGTATGTCTCTGGAGGAAAACAATTGCTGATGCTATCAAAAGGCAAAATGCTGAATATTCAAAAGGCAAAGTGCTTCTCACATTCCACGGCCTGATTATGGCCATCATTAAAATCACACTTTCACATTCTGCAGGTACATGACATTAAACACTTTGTAATGTTTCTCAGTGAGAAATGAAGCATTTCCTGTCACTTAAAAACAAAACAAAAAAAAATCTTACTCGTATAGTACCTGACACAAATGATTGCTATTTTGCCATCTGTGACGTCCTAATTTATGTATAGATTTATTAATAAATACTATTGACTATTTCACATTTCCTCTTTCTGGTCTTATTGCTTACAGATTTTCGTCTAGTTTCCTGAGGCTGATGGGACAGATATCACAGACTTGGTGACTTAAGCAACAGAAATTAATTCTCTCACAGTACTGGAGGGCAGATGTTCAAACCCCAGCAGGGCCACGTTTCCAGCGACGTCTGTAGAGGAAGGTACATCTCTTCCAGTTCTGGTGGCTCCCCCAGCATTCCTGGCTTATGCTATGCCACTCCAGTTTCTGCCTCTGTGATCACATTGCCCCTCCTCTTCCGTGTGTCTTTTCCATGTGGGTCTCTCATCAGGGCACTTGCTCTTGGGTTTTGGGCCCATTCATATCACACAGGAAGTTGTCTTCAAGATCCCAGATTAACAACATCTGCAAAGACTCTTTATCCAAATAAGGTCACATTGGAAGGTTTTGGGAATTAGGACATGGACAGATCTTTTTTGGAACCCACTATTCAACCTGCTGCATATGACAAATTTTATTTTTGGGGGTGTGCTGGCGATCAAACTCAGGGCCTTGGGCTTGTTAGGCAAGCGCTCTACTACTTGAGCTAAATCCCCAACCGCATATGATCAATTTAAAACAGCAATGGTTAATTCCCTCTAGGAAAATTTCTTAAATCTGGGTTGCAGAGCTGAGATTTTTTTTCTTTGCAAGATCTCAAACATTGTGCCTTTTTTGATGTAACTTCTCTCATTGATGAGGCTCACAGCTAAGTACATTCATTCACTCTAATACAATTGTTTTTTCCATTGGTATATGTAAAGTGAATGTACTGAGTTACTATCTGTATTCACATGCCACCGACTGAGTAGAGAAGTCCCCCAAATGTCCTCTCTTTTCCTCTCTTCTGACAGCATCCTTAATGTCCTCATGGGTGATCCACTGTCATAGTGAAAAGAACAATGTCTCAAGCATGAATTCATGCATGGTACCCTCGAATGTTAACTGGGCACTTCATGCATTGCATTAGTCTAGGTCAATGGTGGCAAGCCATGGCACACGTGCCACAGCAGGCTGTTTATATCATTGAAAGCGCTAAAAGATTCACCATCACTGGGTTATTGGAAATAGAGACAGAAGTCATTCAAGGGCCACACTACAAAGGTCACCGCACTTGGTTTAATGTTTCATTGTTAACCATCTTGAAATTTTTAATAGATTTTAAGCAAAGGTCTTGGATTTTAATTTTACACTGGGCTCCAAAAATGCTGTAGCCCATCCTTAATGGAACAGTGACCAATAAAGGAAAGAGCCCTATGCAGAAGGACACGTCAGGGGACCTGACTGCAGACAGCCACCATGGTTCTCCAGGTAGGCTGCATGATGCTAAGCCCTTCAGCTGTCAAATCTAAGACAGATGTTAGCTAGTATAATATGTGCTATCACATCTGGAAGATTCTAATGGTGTCATGGACTGATTCACAATTTCTCAGTCTGTCTTCTATCTCATCTCTCATCTTATTGTTCATGACAAGCTTCAGTTCTGAATCTCTGAATAACATCTTTCAAGATACAATCAGAATTTGGTGATTTTTTTTTCTTTTCAGGGGGGGTGCTGGGGATTGAACTCAGGGCTTTGCACTTGCTAGGCAAGCACTCTAGTTACTGAGCTAAATCCCCAGCCCCTAAAAGTGCTAGAATCTTGCTATGTTGTTTAGGCTGGCACCAAACTCCTGGGTTCAAGTTATCCTCCTTCCTCTGACTCCCATATAGTTGAGTGTATATGCATGAACCACTGTCTCTGGCTTTTAATTGGCTATTTAAAAATAAAGAGTTTCAGGGCTAATGGTCATCATAATGTCTCTCTCTCTCTATTCTTGACAATAATTTCAACATTTGGGAAGGGGAAGGACCTTGAAATTTTTGTCAATGAGAGCAACAAGAGAAACAGGTTTCAAATCCAATTTGGACATCTTTTTCAGAAAACAGCAAGTTGTATACATTAATACTCTGGGAGAAGGCTATTCACTTGGACTTTCTCCTAGAGTTGACTCAGTATTTTCATCATGGTGGCAAGCCAGATTATATGAATGAGATCTGCCTCCTGAAATCTGCATGGTTTCCAGGCAATCTATTTCTGACATAGAACAAGCATAATTTTTAAAAAAATTATTTTAAAATCCATGTTACTGTGGGAAGGAATAAGCTCAGAACTGAAGTGGTTGGTATACATTAACACAGTTCAATTAAGGGTTTGTGCCCCAAAGTACAAGTTGTTGCTTTTGGTTCCATTTCTAGATTAGTCACTCTAGATATATAGTCACTTTTAATAGCATCGTGCCATCACCAGTGACTTTAATTACTGTTTGGTAACCTTATCTACTTATACCAATGTTAATTAAATCCATCTGGGTGGGGGGAAAGGAGTTGTCCCAAAATATGTTGATTAAAAAAAGCAAATCACAATCTTTACTGCAGCCAATTTTCTCAGAGCCCTCTTCTCTGAGGACAGAGGAGTTGATTACATTAACCCTAAAAGTGGAGCCTATTTTCCCGATCTGCGTTAGTGCCTCCTGTTGCAGTCAGCTGACTCCCAGGTAGAAACCATCCCTTTCTCCTTTCATGATGCGGGGACTGCAGGCTTCCTAATGCTTCTTCGAGTTGCACTCTGCACTCAGGAAGCTTACTCCACAAGACTCTGACACTCCAGGAGGCAAGCAGCTCGCCTGACGCTAGGATTTAGGGTCGGGGTGGCATCGCGCATTGAATCAAGTGTGCCATTACCCTCACTCCCATGAACCTGTCTTTCAGCACAATCCAGGAGAGCAAGAAGACAAAGGCTTTGTTACAACAGAACAGAGCAGAGACATCCGTGGCCGTCAGCTTCTTTAAAGCCAGTAAATACAGGTAATTTGTCAAAGTCCATAGAATAGAAAAGGGAGCAGTTCTTTTAAGAAAGAGCTTCAATGTCAGACCATCTTCACCAAAAATCCGACTGCATTCCCTAGGAAAGACAAAGAGGTTAATATGCGGGTAGCTCATGGTCACCATCTCATCTGACTGACTCGTCACGGCCATTTTCAGGCAGAGCACAAACACTCGAGGCCACCAGATATCTGTGGGACACAGTGAACCCCTTATGGTCTTCAGGGTGTACACGGGGATCCCTGTCACAGAGCAAGGCGCCCTCCTAGCTGGATACTCTCTTGAGAAGACCAGGGAAGCCATTATGCTCTTCTGGACATTTCTGGAGAAGCCCAGGAAGTACAAGAAACGGTACTTGCTGAAACCATTAGCAATCGCAAGGACGTGACAGGACCAAGATGGCTGCTGCCACGTGAGCAGGATTCTGTGGGATGGGCCCCTCACCTGTCTGTGAAGTCACGCACACCTTGGGGTTTTGTTCCTCAGACACTGTGCGTCCTCCTAATATGTCTGTTTGACTGACTCAATTTCTTCTCCTGGCAGTATTTTTAAGGCACAAAAGTGATGAAATTCTCTGTAATGACTAAACTGGTAAAAACTAAGTGTGAACTCAGGTCGTACTTACATACAAGCATTGGCCATTTTGTATGACTCATCTGAATTCATTGTGTAAAAATAATCACTTCGATTAAATCTCTAATTAGTTTGATTTCTGATTAAATTGGCTATTTAGTTCAAGAGCTCATTTTCATCAAAACGTTCAATCCAGTGTTACACACAGGCAATGCTGGAGGTGATACAATGACAATGTCTATGCTATTATTGACTGAAACAGACTTGCCAGAGAGGAAATGTAGGTGGTTTTTAAGGTTTTTTTTCTCAGTTATTCATGAACATTTAAGCAAGTATAATGTGCCAGGCATTATATTTTCAAGAGTTTTATAAATCTCATGTTTGAAGCAATAAGTTACTACTAACATCTGAACGTGTTATAGATAGAAAGTATTTACATGACTCTAGATAATACTGCTACTGGTTTCTCTTCCAGCTTTGCAGCTTTTGTGTGTGTAAGGGGCTCTGGGGATTGAACCCAGAACCTTTGCACTGAGCTATCTCCCCAGACACACACCCATTGTTTTTTGAGATAGGGTCTCTCTACATGGCTAAGTTGCCCAGTGTGGGCTCCTACTTGCAATCCTCCTGTCTTGCCTCCCAGAGTTCTGGGACTACAGGAGAACTTGGCCAGCCAACTTCTCTTCCAGCTCTTACTGAAAAAGTATCAGTGTGTCTCAAAGGACTGCAAACCAAAGCTGTCTGCACCCAGTGTTTGCCTCAGGAGGGGCCCCACAGAGCGAGGGAGTCACACCAGGCAGAGCTTTCGATGCCAGGTCTCAAAAAGCCTGCTTTGAAGTAGCGGAGGCTGCTGGGAGCCATGTGCCAGTGATCCCGAGAAGGTTAAAAGTGCACATTGCACACACAGAGCTTTGTATTCTGGTTTTGCTTTCACACGAGATAGAGGAAGGGAGTAACATGAAAATGAGATTTCTCAAAGGTAAATTTTAACTTGACAGAGACACAACTTCAGTAAAGGGATTAAACGACTTAAAGGCAAAGCTTTCTTTAAAGTAAACAGAAACTTCCTGTGGTCATGCAAACAGGAACATGAATGGCTGCTCTGAAGCCCAATAGCCGCCTGGAATTCTGGGGCAGCACCACACATAGGACAAGCAGTCGTGTTCCCGGAGCAGCCTGGGCATAAGGGTTTGTGTTCTGTGCCACAGAGGAGCGTGTTTCACCAGAAAGCTGTCTGCGACAGCTGGAGCCATGAGTTGTGGTTTATTTTGCTTATCACAACCTCTGAATGCCTTTGTCGATTCACTTTTATCAATAATCACAACAAAAGCCATTTCTGAGGAAAGGGTTTCTTTTTCTCTCACTGGCTGCACCGGGAGATGGCTCTTTCTACTGAGAGTCCACCACAGTGTTAGGTTGAATGCTCTCACACAAAGTCTTGGGACGGAGATGAGCGAACCCTCCAGCCCCACACTAAGACCATGTAAGGCTGGGAGAAGTCTGTGGCGGATGGCTGGGAAACGCTACTGCCCAGCAAGGCCTGTCCCTCAGGTGTCCGCCTCCTCCCACCCTCTTTTCTTTTCCCATCTCCTCCATTGCCAGCGTCCTCCTCATTTGTCACTACTGTTGCAAGAATTAAAAACGATCTATCCAAATGTCAGGCCACCTGTGTAAAACTTTAACACCATGTAAGCATTAGGTGTTGCGAACTCTAAAAGATGGATTTTTATGGGACGCCCTTAACAGTAGGTCTCCCTTCGGGATGATAAGATTGGAATTTTTGGACAAGAGGTATCAACAGGTGGCAAATCTTGGAACCAACTGTGGAAGTTGGGGAAGCACTAATAACTTAATCATGCTCATCATTATAGCAGCAGACGTTAGTTAATGAATTCCTTTTGTACCTCAAATAGTATCCTAAGCACGTTTTATAGGTGTCTAACAGAGAATAGTATATCTCTGGCTCTAATTCATTCTTCCTAAAGATTTTTTTCCTAAGAAAGCATCCACATTAAAAAGTGATATATAATCTTTACTTTCTAAAGTTCAAATTCACCTGAGGCACTTGAATTCAGTTAGCATATAATTGAAATAATTGAATCACCAAAACTACTTCCAGATTGACAACCCTTACCATCTAGATTTGATACTTAATTGAAAATTCTTTTGATGTCAGAGTAAGAAAAAAGACCCTGAAATGCTTTCACACCTTTCAGGAGAAAAAATAGTCAGAAGTTCTTGTGCTAGGGAGCAAATTCTGTTTCCAGCCTGATACACTAACTGTCTTTCCCTCGCTCACCATGAGAGCTTTGGGAGCACCTCCTGGGCAGATGGTGCTCATGAGCCAACTGGGAAAAAGGAGCAAAGATCTAAGAACCTCTGACAACGTTTACTTCTCATTTTGCTCTCACTGGAGAACAGTCCTTTCAAAGACACTGTTTTCTGCTTGAAGACAGACGCTCTTCGATTTGATTTCAGAGGTGGCCAAGTTCACGCTACCCTCACTAACGGGTGGAGATGTCTTGTCGAATCACAGAATTTGCAGAGTTCAGAGGCAGTCCAACAGGAGAGATGGGGGAAGATGAGGGTTATTCCCCCAAACAACACTTCTGTCCGCAGCTGCCCCTCGTAAATGTGTTATCTCAGACAACGCCAGCTCGGCTTGCTCTACACGTTCTCAAGGTTCTGCTCCTTCTGGACGTCTTTTGTTGATTTTATCTCCGTGTATGTCAAAACCAGAGAAACCTTTGGGTAAAGCACACACCCTGTTGGTACACGTGGCCGTGTTCAAACAGGGACAACCGCCGCCTGACCATCACATTCCCCTGCTCTTATTAAAAGCTGTCTTGCAAAACACATATGCACAAGGATCATGTCCATTTGGTGGGAATTGGATACAAAATGTCTTCAGAGACACAAACAGATGCGGGCCTTTCTTCTTTCTCCCAAAGCAGACAACATTTACTCTTTTTAAAGTTTCTTTCGTCGTAAGAGTTTGCATAGAAGCCCACAGAATGTCAGTGCAGAGCATGACTCTAACATTCTAGGCCCTTCCAAGTTGGAGACAAGAAACGGAAGTTGGAGATAGACCCACCACAGTTTAGGTTTTTAAGAATGTACCAACTGTAATAGTCATCCTCATGCGTGCACCTCAGGTAAATTAGGTGTTGGGTTGACAAAGAAAGGTTATCTTGGCTCCTGCAAGACAAACTTGTCACTCCACTGAGGAGCAATAAGCTGTCTCTCTGCCGTCTGCTCCCCACTGAGATCCCCATTTTCTCTCAGTGATGAGGCGCAGTCTGAGTCAGTGATTGTCCTTGAAGTTACTCTCTCTCATTGGGCTTTTCCTTCTGGACGAGCTGATTCTGACAAAACAACTTTGCCCCAAGAGCTGCTTCTTTTGCTTTCCTTGATTTCTTCAAAGCCCGCCGCCTCCTGAGGGGAGGGCTGCCGAAGCCCCACGTAGCAGGGAGCCACCGCTGGAGCCAGAAGACTCCCGAGCGCGCCTGGCCGTCACTGCACCTCTGTGCAGTCTGGGTCCTTCACCTGCTCTGGCACCGCAGTGGTGGGAATACGGAGCGAGTGTTTGGGGAACAATGATTCTTGTGAGTATATATATTTTTATGGATTTGGAACACCGGGATGTTCTCTCAAAATATGAATTTCAAAGATAAAAAAGATACAGATTTATAAGCTTCTGTTATTTATAACTGTTTGAACTTGGATGGGTCATTTCTGAGTCTGTTCACTGCTATGTTAAAGTGGGGCTAATAGCACCATTGGAGGAGGTGAATGTTGATGGTGAAATCAGACGAGATATACAGAAGCAGCAGCTCGGTGCCTGGCATACTGTGGACACAAGCCTAAAAAGGAGGCCGATTCTGCCTCCGTGAGCTCGCCGGCCGGCCTCGGGTCCCGCTTCGCCACCCTCCCACATGACCTCCTCTCCGTTCCAAAGAGGCAAGAGGGCGCATGTTTGCATTAAAATACCTTCAGACGACTCCTGTTGACCATTTCACATTGTACCTACCTGAATTTTTTCATCGGAGATTGCTTTTCCTGAGCGGTGGCCAGGTGCCCAGAATAATAGACCGGGAAAAACATGATGTTCCAGTTTGTAGAAAACCACGTCATGAAAAATGGACAGTAGAAGTTCTTATAAGTGATTTTTACAATCTGCGTGGTTCCGACCCAAGATGAGGACACTGACAGGATGATCAAGAGTCCCCAGACGGCCTTCAGAACCACGGCCCAGCAGGACAGGCAGCGCGCCTTGAGTCTGTTTCCTCGGCTGCCGTTCTCGGGATGAGCCTGCGTGCCGTCATCCCCTGCAGACAAGAAAGGGTACGAATGGGTGAAGATCGGGTTAGGAAACAGCAAACAAACGCACCGGCTCCTTTAACAAGACGGACGCGAGCAAAGAGGCAGGCGGCAGACCCACTCGCACAGTCTCCGGGACTTCCGTCCTGCAGGCGCGGCCAGCCCGCACATGGCGGGTGCCGCGCTCTTCCGCGGGGCTTGCAAGCTCGACCTTCGCAGACTTTGCCCTTGACATTCGCTTTACCCAGCCCGCACGAGCAGGTGGGGGGTGCGCCACAATCCAGCAGAAACTCTAAGAGGCATCCCAAGACCCCCCAGCTCCCTTGTGACCGAGGGGGTCACTGGAATGGAAGATCCCAAGTAGAAGCTGCTCTTTCAGTCCACATGAAGGAAGGAGCAGAAGCCAGCCGAACAACGCTGTGTCCACCAACATGAAAAGCGAGAAAGAACGTTTGGTTTCATGTTCCACTGAGGTGTTGTTGTTGTTGTCGTTGTAGTGGGTCTTAAACTCAGGGTGCTCACACTGAGCTACATTCGTAGCCCTTTTTATTTTGACACAGGGTCTTGCTAGTCATTCAGTTGCCCAGGGTGGGCTTGAACTTGTTATCCTCCACCTCAGCCTTCCAGAGTGCTGGGACTGCTGGTGTGCACCACCACGCCAAGCTTCATTGACATCTTTTTAACGTGGCTCTGAGGAGGATTATTAAATTGAAAAGTGATGTGTCCGAAACACAGAGCAAGTCCGTGCTACCCAGAGGCATTTCCCCTCATAACAAATTATTATTTGATGTATTGCTGGGAACACAACAGGCTCCGCTTTGCATTTTTACATTTGCCAAGAAAATTTAGTATCACTTTTTGACATGAAAATAGCCAAAGCTCTTTCTGAAATTGGTGATTATAAAAGCCTAATAGAGGCTGGGGATTTAGCTCAGTGGTTAAAGTGCTTGCCTTGCAAGTACAAGGACCCAGGTTCAATCCTCAGCACCAAAAAAAAAAAAAAAAAAGCCTAATAGAGAAAATAAGCTCAGTGTAATGAATTTGTGTACCTATCGGGAAGCTGAGGTGCTCTGAGTCTCCGAGCCAAGCTCCCAGTGGGAGACTCCAAGGCAGAATTAGCTACCAGATTCTCCTGTGCCTCCAGGTACCACTGTGGTACATGGTCTACGCTGACCATGAGCACATGGTCTACGCTGGTCTGAGGCTAACTGTGGCTGGTCTGGGCATGACTGACACACCGGGTTACGAGCCTCTACCTGATAAGGCTTTCTGACATCGGCACTTAGGGATGCAGGCTCGGAAAGCGCTCTCCTGCTTTGGGAATATGAAATCAGTGTACACACAGCAATGACGCCGTGACTTGGAAATCTTGCAAGCAGCACTAAATTCTCACAGCCTGGGGCTCTGAAAGATGAAATCTGCCACTCCTCTACCTAGCCAACAGACCTTTGGGAGACTACCAGGAGCTGGTGAGCTAGTTGGGTCCCAGGCATTCAAAGATGAAAGACTTAAGCTCATAGTCTAATGGAAAACCAGAAAAAACGTCTGGAGTCAGTGCATGAGGGCCAGCTCTGAAGATGTGAAGCCACACGAGGCAGAGAAGCACTGGTTAAGGGCTGGGATGGGAAATGGTCTGGAGAAACTTGCATGAGGCCATCACTCGGAGCTGAGTGTGGAGGCCACAGTGAACCATCTCCTGGGACTGTGTGCCACATACTTCTCCTAAGCTCAGGTGATTTACACAGAGAAAAGAGGGGAAAACAAGGATACACAGGAAGCCAGGATGAGCAGTCACCATGTCGGGAGGCTGGGAAAGGAACACAGACCTCCCAGATTCAATAGGCACCATGATCCCACAGCAGCGATGAAAAATCTGAGACTTGTGTTACGGGTTATCCCGTGTTGAACCCAAGTCAGTTCAGTATGACTGTAGAGTCCCGCATTTTTATTGTGAACATTCATTCTGCTTCAGGTTTCAGCCTTTAGCTTTCCATTTGAGCACTGGAAATTTCATAAATGGTACAGAGAAAAACATGCTTTCTGGCCGCCACAGCAGTCCTTTACAAGGTTTGAAAGTGGTGCTATCTCCAGAGGAAGGTGTGCCCCACTACACTTCAGATCTCATTCACAGCTGGGACCATCTCACGAAGTGGGAATGATCCTATAAAGATTTGAGATATAGCGGCTGCCATCATCATTCCTTGAAGTTTGCTTCTGTACCACCATCATGCCACACGGGCAGGACTTCTAGTGACATCAGTAATCACCAAAATCCCTCTGTATTTTCACCCAATTTTTCTTCTAGGAAGGTTTAATTATTGCCAATTCTTTAATTTTAAAGTATAGAAGGATTGAGTCTCCAGAACTCTTATTTTTCTGTCCATCATTCTGAAGCATATTTTCTATAGTTCTGCTTATAGTTTTGTACATATCATTAAAATTGGTTTTGTAGGAATTCTGTGGATTTCTATGAAGCTTTATTAGAACCATACAAACTGATGGCAGGGGCCATGAAAACATGAGTTTGGTCCTTAGTACGTGTTTAATTCTTAGCTTTTTCTAAAAATCTGTCAGGAAGTTTAAGATCTACCTGATGAGATTCATTTTGATGTTAAGTAAGATTGTGAAAGCAAGGTGAGCTTCTTTTCCATTTATTCTCCCTTTCTCTTATCTACTTGGCGCACTGGAATAGCCGTAAGTGCCTCCTAAACATCACATAAGGTTCATTACGTTCCCTGTGATCTGTAATGGTATGGTTTTAAAATCTGTAATTCATGTATAACAGATAGGCCATGTCTTTATTAACCAGAGTATTTAATTAACTGGAACATTCTGTTGTGTAAACAATACAAATATGACTGCAGTTTATTAAAGCCAATTAAGACCTTTTGAAGATTTAAGAAAATGTAATTTTATTCACTTAAAAAAAAAAAGAAAAATGGTTTTGAACATTGCTGAGACAAAAATTAAAAAGTCTGTTTTTGAAAAACAGTCTTTTCTCATGTAAAAAAAAAATCTATTCACAAATTAGTACCACCCCAGAAGAGGCTTTCACAGCTCCCATTTGCCCCCTTTTTGCCCTCCCACCCCTAACTCAGTTCCTTAAACTGCCTTCTTCCTCCTCCGTTTCCTTCTTCTAGAGCCAGTTGTTTTCAACATTTGGAGCTTTTGTTTGTTTCCAACTACTCAGGTGTTTTGTAACATTTGTTTTGTTGTTTTCATTGCTATTATTACTATTTTTAAGGATGAAAGAGGTTTTACTGTGTTTCCAGCCAAGTCAAAGGAACAAATACGGGTAGATAACGAGACTTTGAAAAAGCAGGTGGAAAGATGTAGTGGAGGTGACAGACCCACAGGCCAGAAGGGACCCTGCAGCCATGGTAATTGGTGAACAAAAGCATAGAAACTTCCTGAGGTTGAGAGGAAAGTGTCAGTTAGCAAACAATCATTCCTCTTTGGAGGAAGGTGCCGATATAGTCATATGATGAGAGGAGTCATGAATATGAACTTGGGGTCCGAGAGTGTTCTCCTGACAGGAAATGAGATGTCCCGCACCAGAAAGTGAGTAGCAACGTCGGGAGCTCAGCTGCCTTTAGAAATTTTACATTTGCTGGGAAACTTCCTGAGCACGGTTCTGAGATACGTCTAGCAACTCAGGCCAAGTGGATGTGAAGAAAGGCTAAAAGTCTGTGATCAGAAAATGGCAGTCATGGAATAAAGTCCCCGGCAGGATGTGTAAGACTGGGAGACTACAAGGGCACCAGGGACTGGAAATCCGGATAAAAACTCAGATTCCATGATTTCACTAATTCTTAAATTCTTTTTAGAATGGGTGCAGTGTGTTACAACTGAATCCCAGGGCTGAGATGAAAGACGCAGGATTTAGACACTTTGAAGGTGAGAAAACTAGCTACCTTGTGGACTTCCCTGGAAGTTCATTAGAAGTCATCGTCTGCGCTAAATTCTTCAACCACAGGTTGTGTTATTCGGTTACTCTGCAACCCCATACAGCCTTCATAGACGGTATCTACCCACTTCCCATCGTCTTCTTTCCCCTGTTTGACAAGTCTTTCCCACGTCCCCTCACAGGAGCCCATGGGATAGCTCTGCATTCTCTGCCCCTGGTGAGTTCTCTCTCTCTCTCTCTCTCTCTCTCTCTCTCTCTCTCTCTTTCTCTGTTTTGTTTTAGAAGATAAGATTTAATGGCATAGAAAACTGTTTATGTTGGACTATTAAATTTAAGATTATAAAGCACTACATAGACTATGATGGCAATTTTATTCACACAAACACACAAACATATAAGTATATAACCCAAAACTTAAAAACACACACCACACTGCTATGAGAGCTTTTCTGCCCAGCTAGAGGGCTGCAGAGATGCACCGTTGTTCAAAAGAAGTCACCCACGTACCTGATCTGCTCTGTCTCTCAACTCTGTGTCCACACACTCCAGAGGACCCCCGGCTCTGAAGCTCAAGTATAGGAGCTGAAGAATCTTCAGCCACAGATAGAGGGGAGAGCTGTCTGCTGATGCCACCGTGTGAGCTGGGGCAGTTGGTGCCTGGCTTACAGCGAGTGACCGAGGACCTGGAGGTGCCTGGAAGACAGAGTGCACACCACTTTGAGAACTTCCTGGAGGGAAATCAGACTTAGATTTCAACTGCCTTTGCAGCGAGGTATGTCGCCACAACAGTCACAGTCGCAAGGAGCTCATTTCTGATGCTACAAACGGGCTTCTGACAAGAAAATGCTATGTAGGCACGGTCTGCTTCTGCAAGATAAAGAATCTTTTTTTTTTTCTTTTGATAAGTCCATTAACTGCAAGTGAACATGAGAAGTTGATGCTTGGGTGGAAACTTGTGTTCTGAATTAAAACTGCACAGACAAGTAGTTTACAGTAAGGAAAGCAAATCGCTACGCTACGCTTGCTTCCATCCTTTCCTTCCTAAGACTGGCAAATTCTTAACTGCTAAAATTGCCACTGGTTTCTCCACCAAATCCATTACTCACTTTCCATCAGATTGGGCACCGAAGTCCAATTTTATGTGCTGCACTCAGAGGAGCCCATCCTCACACACCTGCCCTCACCCTTGATTTTCCCACCCAAATGCTGAGTTTCTCAACATTTAGAGATAGACATTGGTGCATACCAGTCGCCAACCTCCAAACCTGACATGTATTCCACTACCTCCATCACGAATGTTCTTTCTCTATTCCAGGATCCCACATGACATTTAGTCAGCATGTCTCCCTCGTCACCTATGGTCTGCAACAGTTCTTTTTGCTTTTCTGGGTTTTTCATGAGCTTGACAGTTTTGAGGCATGTGGCTGAAGTATGCTTGAGAATGTCCCTGAATTGGGATTTGCCAGATTTTTTTAAATTATGATTCTACTGGGGATATGGGTTTGGGAGAAAACACTGGAGAGATGAAGAGTCCTGCTTGTCATGTAATACCAGTCCCCATATGGCTCATCACTGCTAATGTTGACCATAATCATCTGGCCCAGATGGTGGTTCTCAGGTTTCTCACTGTCCTTGTTTCCTTTCCTATACTCTGTCCTGTTCTTCTGTCACCAGCCACTGAGTGCGGCTCATTGCAGGCCTCCTGGGGTGGGGGCAAGGATTTTAAGCTTTACCTTTCAGAGAGAGTGTCTGCATATATTTTCTGAAATTCTTATGTAATGAAGATTTGGCTCTTTTCCTCTTATTTATTTATTCAGTTTTTATCAGTATGGGCTCATGTGTGTTTACTTCCTACTTGAGGTTATGAACAAATTGTGCGGCTTAATTTTTGCTTGAATTGCTCCAGCGTTGGCCTTGGGAATCTTGTTCAGATTGGCTTCTGAATTCCTGTGATGTGCCCTCATTATTTTGGTTTTTTTAAGCCCTCCCTTATTCTTGGTACCACAAAATACCCACGCTCATCTTTTCTTCTCCCTGGCCCACTCCTAGGTTAATCATTTCTCCTCGGAGGATAGTATTTAGAAGTCAACATCTGGTCATGGGTGTGCTCGCTGGTTTTAGGGTAGCCCCGAATCTAGGCCCCCTCAGTTATCAGAGCTGAAAAACTGCGTATGTATGTTAATTTGTAAATACATGTGTACATATATATACTGCACCCATAATTATTTCTTCTATCATATGGTTATTGTTATGTTTTCTGAGAATTGGGCAAAATGTCCTAGGTATAGCGTGACCTCGAACCACACTTGTTGGTTCTAACAAGGATGTGACGAGTCAGAGGGAGCCAGAATCAACGTCACTGGTGGACGTCGGCTCCGAGAGAGGTCCTCTGCTGTCCCCGCTCGGGGAGCTCTTGTGTTTGCTTTCGGACTAGCCATGAGTTCTTTTATTCTCACCAACACAGGTGGGGACTATAAGTTCCATTCTCTCTGGGTCGAGGAAGCTGCGTCTCAGCTTGGTGTTCCTGAGAAGGCAGAAAGAGGTAGAAAATGTCCAGTGAAAACTAAAATCTTGAGCCAATAATGGCATCTTTGCTTTAATTTGGCTTTGAACCCATCGTGTTAGGTAGCAGGTACGCAGTCATCGGAAGCTACCAAACTGGAGGCAGCGGTGTCCAGAAGAGCAACAAGCTCAAGTTCCAGAGCTGTCCAGAAGTGACAGGAGCCTGGAGCCACCAATAAGAACTGAGAAGAACCGTGTGACCTCGGACCAGGGCGGTATCCCACAATCCAGCCTGTCCATCCAGGACAAAAGCGCATGCTATTTTCATTTCTCTCTCTTTTTTCAATCTTGGGAAAAATAAACATTGGTATATAAAGATGTAGTTAGTTATACCATCTATTATAAATTTCTCGAGTTGACTTAATTGAAAATTATTATTTAATATTGGGTTTTAAAAATGTACAGCTACTCAAAAAGCCAACAGATGCAATCCATCCTGATTACCATGCGTGAGTTAATGCTATGTCAATATTGCTACTATAAGGTGTCAAAAATATATGAGACTTTTACTTTGCATACCAAAATGTTCATTGCATCTTTTGCAGCCATATTTCTGATTGAACAATTCAAGTTCAATGAAAAGAGCCTGAGATTCAGTGAATGTTCAATTATTCATGCTCTTCAAGAGAGTTAATATTCTGATATCTGAATATCTCAGATATTCTGTCTTTTAAAAAATTTATCTTGCAAGTATCTTTTAATTTACTTCCACACAAGAGTGTCTTCTCATCGTTTCTCCCGCTGATAGAGGGCTCATTTTGTGATCACTCGGCAATCGCAGGTGGAAAGGAGGATGTGCAGACATGGTTTGAGTAGCAGGTTGAGATGAGCTATTGACCATGGTTACCTCAAAAAGTCAATGACTCTTGTACAGCTAGCAAGCCCCGAATCAGGAGGCCACACCAGTGATTTATTCGCTCTGCTTTTCACGGTGCGTTTTGTCTTGGCTTTGTATCTTCTGTGCCTTCTGTGATGTCACCAGCCGCCTGCTGCCAGCCGCTTCCTGCCGGCAGGTTTGGGAAAGAGATCTGAGAGTGGTTCAGCTTCCAGACACAAGATCACCGTCCCGCAAGGCGAGCTTTAAGCCTCGTGGCCCTGCCTAGAGGCACCTTTCGGGGCACAGGTCACGAAACAGCCATCTCAGAGCCTCCAAATGAAGACACTGTCTTGTCCTGCCTGGTCTCGCACCACTGAATTACGCAAAGCCAGCCCTGATCAAAATATCCAGAATGTCGCCAGCAGATGAGCATTATAAACAGATCGTGGCTGTACTCTGACTTCAATGCCACAGTCAGTACCAGGTAGAAGCGGGTCTCGCTACGGTGCTCCCAAGATCACTGCGTACAGCTCTGTCTGCAGAGCTTACTCAGACTTCAGTGGGTACTGAGAGAGCGGTATTCGGAATGATGGGCAGGACATTGCTGACTAGCGAGTTAGATGCTCCCAGCCCTCTGGAGGACGCCTGCTCACTGAGCCGTGGGAGGAGGGCCCTTCTGGGTCATTTTCATATTAGTCCAGGCAGAAGAATACACTTTCTTCGTCTGTACGGGTTGGGATCAGCACGTTCTCAGATTCAATTTGGTTCAACAAAATAGTTACTAAACACCTACTATCTGGCAGGTATTGTGTCAGGAACAGAGTCAGACAAATGAAAACTCTACAGTCTCTGTCTACATGAGCTGTCGGTTTGGTCTTAGAGTCAGACATGTAACCAATTAACCATAACTTACTGCCTTAAAAAATTTATTTTTCATTAGTATATATTTGTGACACAATAATCGCATGTGTTTTGGGGAGCTGGTACATGTACATATCACAACTTGATCATTTTTACTACCCCTTCACCCCCACCCCTTTACCTAGATGCCCTTCTCACATCTGTTTCCTACCAACGCGCCTTTATTTTATGCTTTATTTATATTTTGGGCTTCTCATATAAAAAAGAAACCATCCCATACCTAACCAGCTGTGTCTGATTTATTTCACTTAGCATTATGGTGCCAAGGTCCATCCACTTCCTTACTGCAGACTGAAATTTATCCTCTTTATGGCTGAGTAGTACACTACTGTGTACGTATACAACCTTCTTTATTCACTCATTCGTTAATGGACATATAGGCCACTTCCATAATTTGTCTATTGCGAATTGTGCTGCTATATACATGGATGTGCATGCATCACTGTAATATCATGACTTTAACTGTTTTTGGAACATACCCGGGAGAGGTGCATCTGGGTCAGATGGAATTTCTACTTTTAGTTTTTCGAG
This sequence comes from Hystrix cristata, assembly GCA_004026905.1. NCBI lineage: Eukaryota > Metazoa > Chordata > Mammalia > Rodentia > Hystricidae > Hystrix > Hystrix cristata. Next base: position 114,690 of record PVJO010000976.1, read on the forward strand.
GAATCACCATACTGATTTCCATAGTGGTTGTACTAGTTTACATCCCCACTAACAATGTAGAAGGGGCCCTCTTCTCCCTCAGCCTCGCCAGCATTTGTTTTCTGAGTCCTTCGTGATAGCCATTCTTACTGGGGTAAGATGAAATTTCAGTGTTGTTTTGATTTGCATTTCTCTAATGGCCAAAGATGCTGAACATTTTCTTCTTGAATTTACTGGCCATTCATACTTCTCCTAGTCATTTCAATTGCTCATTTCTAAAATTGGGAGTCTATTTTTAAATTTGAGGTCTGGTTTTTTTCAGTTCTTTATATCATCTAGATATCAGTCCTCTCTGTCCAGGGAAGAGCTGTTAAAAACTTTTTCCCATTTTGTGAGTTTTCTCTTCACTATGTTGATTATTTGCTTTGCTGTGCAGAAGCTTTTCAATTTGATACGTTCCCATTTGTTGATTTTGGTGTTATTTCTTGCACAATTGGGGTTCTGTTCAGAAAGCCCTTGCCTACAATGCCTACGTCTTCAAGAGTTTTACCTATTTTATCTTCCAGCAGATTCAGTGTTTCTGTTTTTATGTCTAGATCTTTGATCCATTTTGATTTACTTTTAGTACAGAGTAAGCAATATGGTTCAAGTGATACGAGTCTAGATTCATTCTTCTGCACATGGACAACCAGTTTTCCCAGCACCATTTGCTAAAGAGGCTCTTGTTTCTCCGGCCTCTTTTTTTAGCCCCTTTGTGAAAGATCAGATGGCCCGAGGATATGGGACTCTTTGTGTCTTCTGTTCTAATCTGTTGGTTTACCTGTTCATTTTTGTACCAGTATCATGCTGTTTTTCTCACTGTAGCTTTGTAGTATAACTTGAAATCTAGGATTGTGGTGCCTCCTGCTTTGTTCTTGTTGCTCAGGATTGCTTTGCTTATTCTGGGTCTCTGCTGGTTCTATACAAATTTTAGAACTGTTTTTCCTAGTTTTTTGCACTCTTCCAGAATGGCAGGAACCTAGAGAATTTGTTCCTCGGGATTGGGTTCAGAGTGCTCTCGGCCCCTACAGCAAGGAGAAGAAAGCCAGGCTATTGCTCCAGCTGGCAGCAGACCCTGGCGTCATCCACATGGTGTTGGTGTTAGGTGCATGCAGAAAGCAAGAGGTGTGGGGACAGGAAGGTTTCTTCCCAGATTTCAGAAGAAGGCCTGGAAGGGCAGGAAGTGTGCTCCTGAGAGGGCAGTGTGCGAAGCCGTGAGTGTGAAGCTGAAGCCTCAGTGGAGACTGCAGAAGTTCGGAGTAGCCAGGAATGTGGGTCATCTGAGGAAAGCTGCAAGGAGTGAGCAAAGTCAACCCAAGAAAGAAGCCGTGGGAGCTACCACCACCAGAAGTGCCTTAGGGGCAGAGCCTTTGGAGTTCGCATCTTGCCACAGATTGCCTTGGATGCTAGACAGAGCTACAGGAATTAATGTTTGCCTTGCTGGGTGTTGGATTTGCTTTGGTCCCATTCCTCTCTATCCCCCACTTTGTAACTTTTGGAATGGAAATATCTACCTTGTGCCACTGAATGTTGGAAGTGTTTAACTTTCTTTTCATTTGTACAGGGGCTTGCAGCTAAGAGTTTGCCTTAAACTTCAGAGGAGACTTTAGGCTTGGACTTTTCAGCAATGCTGCAACTGCTAGGACTTCGGCAATAGTTTCTTTTGCATAAAGGGATATGTATGCGTTTAGGGAACAAGGGGCTGAATGTCATGGTTTGTATCTAAATGTCCCCCCAGAGCCTGATGCAGTCCTAGGTGGAACTTTTACAGAGGTGGCCGGATCTAGAGTGTGTGATGCTGAGATTAGGGCATGTGATTACTAAATCAGCCCACTGATTGGTTTGGCACCACCCTGATCCCCATGGCCTAGATAGAATATAAAAGGGGCAGAAAGAAGCTGCTAAGATCCCTTGCTTGCTCTCGCCTGCCTGCTTGCCTGTGCAGTGCCTCCCTGCCATGCCACCCAGCCTTGGAACTGAAACCACTATGAACTCTAAACCAAATAAACCTGTCCTCCTTTAACTTCAGATCTTGGGCAGTTTGTCTCAGCAACGAGAAAAGTTAATGACACATGTAGAATGTTGTTGGTATTTTGATTGGAACTGCATTAGAACTGGATATCATTTTTGTTTTTTTTTTAATTGTTGTTGTTTTGTTTTGTGCTGGGGCTCGAACTCAGGGCCTTGTGCTTGCAAGGCAAGCACTCTAACCACTGAGCTAAATCCCCAGCCCCAGGGCAGTGAATTTTTTAAAGCGCAGGAAAGGATTAAAACTTGGATGTGTAAAGTTCCAAATCTTATAGTCTCTCTGATATATTTTACTGTCTTTCCATTTTAGCAAATCAGTTTTATCAAGTTCCTTCCAAAAGCAGATCAAAGAGGACATCGGAAAATGAAAAGACATCCTCTGTTCCTAGACAGGTAGAACTGATATAGTCCAAACAGCCACACTTCCAAAATGAATATGCAAATTGAATGCAATCCCAATGAAAATACCAACAGCATTCTTCACAGAACTGGATGAAACAATCTTAAAATTCATATGGAACCAGAAGTGACTCAGAATGGCAAAAGCAATGCTGGGCAATAAAACCAAAGCAGAACACATCGCAATCCCACATTTTAAGTTATATTACAAAGCTATTGTGATAAAAGCAGCATGGTACTGGCATAAAAAACAGACAAGAGGATCAGTGGAATAGAAAGAGAATGCAGAAACTATCCCAGGAACTTCCAGTTATATGATTGTTGACAAAGGAACCAAAAACATGCTGAAGAAAGTTTAGCCTCTTTAATAACGCTTCTGGGAAAACTGGCTATCCACATGCAGAAGACTGAATCTAGACCAATATCTCTCACTGTGTACTAAACTAAAATCAAAATAGATCAAAGATCCAAATACTAAATCAGAAACACTTAACCTGCTGGAAGATATAATAGGTAAAACTCTCAAAGACATATGTGTAGGCAAGTACTTTCTGAACAGAACCTCGATTGCACAAGAAATAACATCAAGAATCAACAAGTGGGATAATACCAAATTAAAAATTCCTGCACAGCAAAGAAAATTTAAAAGAAACAGAGTGAAGAGACAACCTGCAGAACGGGAAAAAATGCTTGCCAGCTGCACCTTGGACAGAAGACTAATATTTAGAATATATGAAAAGTCCAAAAATTTAGCCTTCCCTAAATAAAAGACTTAAACAAAAATGGGTGACTGAAATGAATAGATACTTCTCAGAAGAAGAAATATAAATGGCTAAAAAATACATGAAGAAATGTTCAACATCACTGGCCGTTAGAGAAATGGAAATCAAAACAACACTGAGAGTCCATCTTAGTCCAGAAAAATGACAATCATCAAGACATCAAGTAATAACAAATGCTGGAGAAACTGTGGAGGAAAAGAAATCTTCCTACATTGTTGGTAGGAATATAAACTATTATTATCACTATGGAAATTCCTCAAAGGAAAAAAAGAAGAAAGAGTTCAGAAATTGCATTCAACCCAGCTATTACCCTTCTAGGTATCCTCCAGAAAAAGGTAAAAAAAGGTAAAAAAAAACACCTTATTATAGTGATACACGCATATCCATGTTTATAGCAGCACATTTCTTAATAGCTAAATCTTGGAAGCAGCCAATATATCCATCAGCAGATGGATGAATAAAGAAAGAAAATGTGGTATTTATACACAATGGAGTACTAATCTGCTACAAAGAAAGATAAATTTGAGTCATTTGTAGGAAAATGGATGCATCTTGAAACCATAATGTTAAGTGAAATAAATTAGAAACACGAGCTTCATAATATCGCATGGCTTCTCCTACATGAGAAACAAAAAGTATAAATAAATTAAAGAGCAAAATAAAAGATAAATAGGAAACAGGGAGAGAGGTCTTTGCAAATGCAAAGAGCAATAAAAGATGGAAGGAAGAGAAAGGGAGGAGAGAGGAAGGGGACATGAAAAGAACTAAGATGCGTTATAAGCATGTACCAACTCCCCTGATGAATGCAATCATTATGTACTGCAGATATGTACAGATGAAAGTAAAAATGTTTAAAAATGCCACACTATTGTGTTAGAAGTAAAATAAAAGAAAGAAGCTAATCATCTTGTTGAGAAGATAAAATGGTACACACTTCCAAGAATATCTAAGAATATTAAGGGGAGCAATTCGGTGTTACAAAAAATAAGAAAAACTATAGGTCAGAAAGTGGAGAGATTAATTTCTGCCTGGACATTAGATTCAGGGGTCTGTGGAGAAGGGCAGGTTTGGACAAGGAGGGAGCCTGGACAGCTTCTCACAACTTTGGCCTTTTAATTGTAGAGAGCAAATAAGGTATTTTATAGAGGGATGATGAAAGCAGAATTTCAGGAAGCCAAGACCAGTAAAAGAGTACAGGACACACAGAACAGAGAAAACCTGGAGGGAAGACACCATGTGGAAGGTTGTGCAGTTACGAACACACTTAAGGAGAGCATGGATGCCACCTGCAGACAAGTGACTGTGGCAGGACCTCTTTCCCAGCTAGGATCCAGCATTCTCATGGTGGCCATAGAAAGAACATGAATAATCACATTAGTAATAGTGGTGTCAAGCACATTAATAGTGCACAATGACAGCACCTTGCACACCTAAGCTGGTGATGACCTTGTGCAGTGCCATGATAGTGGCCTTATCTTGGGCACCTGAGCTCCATTTCGGTTTAGGCTACGGATCCTTGTCAAGCAAGCACATGCTGAGGATTTATATTCTAAAGAGGGGATCAGAGTCAGGATGCATTTCCCCCAGCTCCCTTCTTCCAAGTAAAATATCACCCATAGCACCTGCTCGTTTAGATAATTTCTGGCCTTGGAGCTCCCTTCAGTATCAAGCTTTATCTCCTCAGTGCGGCCCAAGGATGACCCCTTCCTCTCAGCTGGTCTGAGCACAGTCATGTTTAGTTAAGGATAGCATTGTTTTCCTAATTCCAGCTACTTCTTATCTTGCCTTCTTCCTGCTCCCTGACTACTCAGCCTTATCATTCCTTACACCCTCTGTCATTTGTAGAATTAGATTATGTGATTTCTTCTGAACAATCACAGAGAGCTGAAATGGACTTTGAAGTATAGCCAAGGTACTTAAGAAAAAATTTAAAATCTATCTTACTGATCCTAGATGTGAATCAGCAGAGATTGCCACGAAATTACCTTTTTCTTTCTTTTTTTTTTTATTATCGTCCTGGTCTCAGATAATTTCCCAGATAGCAGAAAGTGCTTTTCATTGCAAAAGAGCAAGTAACAACTTTAAAAATCTCTCAGCCCAGTTAACAACTCCTTAGATGTTTTTAATGTGGAGAGCAAAGACATATTTTATAGAGGCACAATGATCTGAAAGCAGAGTTTCAGGAGGGTAAAACTGGCAAGAGAGGAAGGAGACAGAAAAAAGAGAAAACTTGGAAACCTATTTGGAAAGCTGTTCAACAGCCGTATCCTGTTCATCCTCCCAGCACCCAACAGCCTTTTTATGTGGAAAGAGTCCTCCTTCCTCATTACACAAGCCTTCGTAGGAAACAGAGCCCCACATCCTGCAATGGAAGTTGTGGGGAAGCCAAACAAACCTCCCCACCCCAGCAATGGGCTATGGGCACAGCTTGGCTTCAGCGGGTCAGACACTCTTATCCAGAACTTTGAATCTCAGGAAGTCAGCATGGTCAACAGACCACCTAGCAATAGGGTGTTGGGTAGCAATGGTGGTAGCAGCACCCCGACCAGACTGACTGTTCCAGCTGCCTGGCTCTGAAGGTCTCTTGGTTGCCATGATCCCTTCCTCCCATACGCGTTCAGTAAATCTCCCATTAACCCAACAGCCATTATGGGTTTCTGTGGCTTGTCACCAAGAGCCCTGTCTGCTATGGACTCTGCAGAACCTTCTCACTTACCCAACTCTGTGGCTCTGCTAGAGTTGGGGTCTTGAATGTCCTCCAGAGTCCCATGTGTCACAGGATTGGTGCCCAGGGTGGCGTAGTGGCAGGTGGTGGAGCCTCTGAGGGGCAGGCCTATGGGGAGGCTTTTAGGTCATTGGGACTCTGCCATCAGAGGAGACTGTAGGCCCCAGACTCCTTCCTTGCTCTCTTCAGTTTCTGACTCATGTTGTAAGTGGTTTCCCACTCTGATGTGTGGCCCCTACTGGGCCCAAAGAAGCGGGGTCCTCTGATCACGGAATGGAACCTCCAAAACTGAGTCAGAGAAATCTTTCTCTTAGACCTCGATTACCCAAGGTATTTCATAGAGTAAGAGAAGGCTGATGAGCGCGAACTCTTTCCTCGCTTGTTTCCCTTTCTCTCCAGTGTCTGCACTCAAGGGTTTTCTGGTTCTGTGGCCATCTCTTTAGACGACAATCTGTTCTCAGAAAGAGACTCTTCGGGAACATTTTGGAAGATTTTCTGGATTTCTTTTCAATTTCCTTTTAAGAACCCGATGACCAACATATTTAAGGGAGCATAACAGGTGTTAGACTGAGGAGCAGCTGGGGCGAGGTTTCCCCTGAAGAGAGCTGGCTGTTCCCACAGGGAGGGGAGAGGCAGCATCTTCCTCCTCCTCCCATTCAGTTACTCTGATGCCAACTGCAACGGTGAGAATGCTTGACCTGATGATTCTGAAGTATTTGTTTTAGGCCAGGAAAACCAAAAGAAATTTATGGTTCACTTTAGAACATTTTCCAAAGAGATTAGTCCACTGAAGTCAAGCAAAATAAATAAGAAAAGGCTATGATGCGTGAAGTAAGTAAAACTTACTGAACTATCCTTGTGTGGTGTAAGTCCACAGTTCAGCAACTCTCAGAATATTAGAGGAAGTTCCAGATGAATACGCACCTATTTCTTTTAGGTGGAAACAGGTTAAAATTAAGACCACATAATTACTTTGCTTTTTATAATACCATATATATTATTCTTAAAACACACACAAATAACTGGATGGTACTTTAAAAATCATATTTTAGATGCAGTGGGAGTATTTATGCTTGAAATAATAACATCTTATTCAAATAAGTAACTGATTCTAATTTATTTTCTAATTCTGGATGTCTTAGTCACTTTCTTATCTCTAGGACAAAATAACCAACTCCCACAACTTCCAGGAGGAGAGGTTTGTTTTGGCTCACAGCTTTTAGAGAATTCAGTCTGTAGGTAGCTGGCTCCAAGGCAGGAAGGCCTGGTGCATGGGGGAAGGGTCTGGTGGAGGAAAGCTTTTCATTTCATGGTGTCCAGAAAACAAAGAGAGAAGGGAAGAGTCAGGAGGGAGATGAACCTCTCCAAGTCCCAGCCTCAGTCACCCACCTACAACAGGACCGTCTCCTCCAGCACCCTTGTTACGGAATTCATCAGCATCCCCACGATCCAATCACCTACCACATGCTCTGCCTCTGAGCACATGAGAGTTTGGGGGGTCAATCTAGGTAGAAACCATGACGCTGGATTTTCATATGCTGAACCTGCTTTCTTAAATCACTCTATGTGCTTTTCATCAAGTTTTCACACTGAATTTCTTCTATGTGAGCCTCTGTCTTCTCTCGCCCAAATCAGACTCTGATTTTCTGGTGACCTGAACCAGCTCATTTACTCACAGGCACGTGTGCACAAAGGATACCAAAATACTTACACGCCTTGTACCACCACTACCACCAAATAACCTTGGTAGATAGTCTCTACTGGCTGGAGAAACCCTCTCCTACAAGGTCCTCCCTGTAGGCTTTCCTGAGGCACATTCCCTTTCAAATGTCCCTCTTGAGCTTCTCTTGACTGACGAATTTGACAAGCGTTAGTAAGGCAACCTCACAATTTATTACTAGCTCAGGCACCCAATTCGAAATTAATCAAAAGTGGGATAGCTATCAGCTTAGGTCTCTGATGACCCATTAATAAATGTTTTTGATGCCCACCATGTATCATGCAGTGTCCAAGCCGTACACTAAGTGAGAAGAGCAAGAAGGCACCATTCTTGCTCTCATTTTCTTATGGTCCCAGAAGGGAAACCCAATTACACAAGCAGTTCCTATAAAGAGTACTAAATGCCGAGTGGGTGGACAAGCCAGCCTCTGGGAGCCAAGTTACCGTGCAGTCCCTTGCCAGAGCTAATGGTCCACAAATACCTTTTCCTATGGATCAGGTCACAAAATATTTATGCCTCGTTCATGAGCTGAAAGAAAAATAAATGGGCAGAAAAACATGCCGGGTTACAACTAAAGCTGTCGACATCTACATTTATCACTACAGGGAGGACTGAAGTCAGGAACCGGCTGAGATGGCCACTCGGGCATTTATGCTCTGACTTAAGACACAATCTAAACAGGGTCATTTGGGAATTTTTCCCTCTAGTAGGACTGGGGAGAGCTAAACAACCAGCGTCAGGTAATTTTTGCAACAGTTGTGGGTACCTGCACCTGCCAGGTGGGCAGGCAGCCAGAGTCCTTGAGTCTAAACCCGCGGCCCAAAGTTCCAGTCCCACCCTAGTCTTGCTTATCTAAGTCCGGTTCTCCCTTCAAAGTCCAGCTTAAGACCAGCCCTAACACCTGCTTTTCGGGCCCAGTGTCCACTTTCAAGCATATTCACTGCTGTTGAAGTGAATTTAAATAGGAAAATAGAATGATTGGATTGGAGTTTTTGGAAGCTCCCTCCTGAATTTGAAGAATGGTTAAAGAGGGAGTAAAATTTTGATAGAATGACTCATTAAGAGATCACTCAACAAGGAGTGTTCTGCGGCGAGACGCTGCTAATGATCTTGAAGAGGCCGTAGCAGTGATACAAACTGAAAGGTATTTCAGAGATACAGTGGAAATATCTTGGCCGCTGATTGGAGGTGGGTGTAAAAATGAGATCAGGAAAAGGCAAAAAATAAACTTCAGTTTTTGTCCAGGAAAACTAGATTGATAAAACGCCATTCACAGAGGTAGGAAGACCTGGTTTGGGGAGGGGAGAGGGACACAGCCCGAACACGTCAAGTGTGAGCCTATCAGAGGTGAGTGGCCAGTGACAAGTTGGACACACAGGACCAGCTTTCAGAAGACGTGTCGGGACTGGAGAGTCATCAGTACATGGCCAAGTCACACAAGCCACAGCACGGCTTGTAGGTCGAATGTTGTCTCCCCATTCATGTTCACATGCTGAAGTCCTAACCTCTAGTAGCTGAGACGGTCACCTTTAAATAGCACCTTTACAGAGGTGACCAGATTAAAACAAAGTCACTGGGGTGGTCTCTAATTCCATGCGACTGATGTCTTAGAGACATTCGAGAGAAATTGGAGAGAAAATTTGGAGAGAAACGCATTCCCAGGAAGACCACCATGGGAAAATGAAGAAAATGATAAGGGTGATACTTCTACCCGCCAAGGAAAGCCAAAGATTGCCAAGAAAGCATGAGAAGCAAGGCAGGAGGCTTAGAACAGACTCCTCAAAGGTCTCAGAAGAAAGCGGTCCTGTCGATGCCTGATCTCGGACTTCTAGCTTTCAGAACTGTGAGACAATAAATCTTGGCCGTTTAAGGAACCAAGTTTGTAGTACTTTGTTATGCAGTCCTAGCAAAATAATACAGAAGAGGAGATCAGCCTGTGGGAAATGTTAACTGGCAAAACACGGAGAACTACGGCTGAGACTCAAGAAGGCCAATAATTGAAGGGATACAAACCCATAAAAAAAGCAGAAAAGTATGCAGGGGAGGACGAGCAGCAGGCTGTGTAACAATATGGAGGCCAAAGGAAGAGAATGGGAGAAGGCAGACATAGTGCAGAATGTGGCTTCAGTGACACGAGAGCCGTTGTGGACTTTGGAAAGAGCACTGTTGGGAGAATGGGGTAAAAGCCGGGCTGGATGAGAATGCACACTCTGGAAGAATAGAGAGTGCACATGCACGGGGGAAGGAATTGCTTTTCTATATAGTATAGAGATTGTGAAAACACAGAAACCATGTTCATTTAACTGTCCCAAACCTGTCACATGGGAACCAGGGATGGGCCCATATGTCTATGGATGGATGGATGCTCTACTGTGTTCGATAATTTATCAGCCACAATGACACGTGACTACGGAATAAACAAACAAGATTAGAAATGCCATAATTGGGGGTTGAGGATTTAGCTCAAGTGGTAGAGCGCTTGCCTAGCACACAAAAGGCCCTGAGTTTGATCCCCGGCACCCCCCCAAAAAAAGAAATGCCGCAATTAAGGAAAAGGACCAATTTCAACTTGTTTTATAGCTCTGATGTCTCTAGGAGAGAGTATTGGGCACTCACTAACTAGTCAATAAATACTTGCGAAACTGGGTGATTAGCAGGCAAGTCAATAAGCTCCAGATGCAATCCAGGTCTGATTCAACCTGGGCGTGGTGGCACCAGCCATTATCCCAGCAACCTGAGAGGCTGAGGCAGGAGGATCACGAATTTGAGCCCAACCTGGGCAATTTAGTACTTGGTGAGACCAGTCTCAAAATAGGCCGGGATGTAGCTCAGTGTGAAGGTCCTGAGTTCAACCCCAGTACTGCAAAGGGGAAAACAAAAACAAAAACAAAAACTGCTTCTTATTTGCATGGCTGAGTCGGTGAGCGTGAAACTGGAGCTCCACTGCTGGCTGCCTTGAGGCATCTGGGAACGCAGCAGGCGCCGCAGCGAGGGGAGGGGCGTCTTGGCGCCCTCGCTCCTGTCTCCTGGGAGAGTCCAGAGCAATATTCTTGTTGTCTTAGGAAGTTCCTTGAGTTTTCTCCTTCTGGATGGAGCCCATCAATGCACGTGCTGAGCTGGCCTGAGCAGCAGGCTCACGGGAAATATTAGCTCTCACAGCTGTCTGGCAAATCTTAACAGGGCTGTTAGATAACTCATTCTGTGTCTGGCTCCACCAGCAGTTTAGATGAAAGCGAAACAGCTGCTGCTTGACGCTGGTAGAGAAGTCTTACAGTGACAAAAGGACAGTCTGCCAAATTGTCCCTTGAGAAGACAAAACATTCTGCCCCTTGCTAGATCCCCTTCTGGCCTCAGAGAATGAGCCACCCATCATCTAAACTCCAGGGTCTCCAGGTCCCCCTGGACTCCCAGCTCCCCTCAGTGACACGGGTAGCACTCACTAGGAGGCATTTCTAAGGCAGCGATATTCAGAGTAAACTCTTTTCCATCTGAGACTTGGCACAAGGTCTTGCCTTTACCGGAAGCTGCTGCCGCATAGCTTCCACGCATTTTCTGAAGGGACGATTTGACTTCTGTGCGGTCTGCTTACAGGACACTTGGGCATCACGCCACCGGTGGACGGGCCAAGAGCTGGGAGTCAGATGCCTCAGGGCGGAATGTCAGCTCAGCTGCTTATGTTCGTGAGCAGGTAATCTTCCCTCTGTAAGCCTCAGTTTGTTCACTGGCAAGGAGGAGGAAGAAGGTAATGTCTGCCTGGTAAGACTGATGCAAGGGTCCAATGATATGATATACCTAACTGTTATTATTTTACTCGTATAACACGATAGTATCTGTACTGGTGGCTTTCACCAGTATTTATCGAGTAAATTTTACTTAAACTCAAAGCATAGGCAATCTCTGACTTACGAGCTAGAGTTTCTCCAAGTCTAAATGCATCTTCCCACATCAAGTTATAAGTTGTGGTGTGAGTGCAGTTTAGTACTAAAATCCAATTTAGTGCATAAGGTTGCCTAAATACTGTACATTTGTAGCAGAAATGCACATAAAATCAAATCAGTCATTATGCAAAATAAGAAAACACTGAATGAAAATAGTTTTAAATTTGTTTTGATAATGAGTGGTTGAGGAAAACCAGATTTAATTTAAGGAAGACGAAGAAGTTGTAGATAACTACGGGAGCAGCTCTTCGGCGAAACACTTCCCGGGCACTCTGGGTGTTGACACTCTGCCTCTCAATTCTGTTTAACTCCCATCAAACCTTAAAACTGCCTTCTTTGGTACAGGTGTCTCATTAGCATCAATCTTTTGTTTATCGGTGATGGTGAATGTTTATTTGAGCCTCCAAATGGCAGAGTTAAATTGTTCATTCTCAAGACATAGGGAACTGATAAAAAGGATGAGAGGGGGGCTGGGGATTTAGCTCAGTGATTAGAGTGCTTGCCTTGTAAGCACAAGGGCCTGAGTTCGATCCCCGGCACCACCAAAAAAAAAAAAAAAAAGGATGAGAGGGAGAAACCAAACAAAAATAGAGTTTAGAATAACTGAGGACCAGTTAAAAAAGAAGGGGTGGGGCTTCAGGACTTAGCTCAACTGGTAGAGCGATGGCTTAGCAAGCACAAGGGCCTCAGTTCGATCCGCAGCACCCCCTCAAAAAAGAAGGGGAAATACAAGGACATAAAAATAGATGTGCGTGTGTTCACATGTGACAGTTCTACCGTCACAGCAGAGGAACACGGCACAGGAGCTGCCTATGAGGAAATGGCAGAATGGGCGGGATGCCTTTGGCCAGAGAGCTCCCCTAGTCACTGTCTCATGGAGCTTAGTGTCTCTTCTAAACGCGTGCTTAAGCAGGGGTTGTAATGTGAAGAGAGAAGGCCAGGTGACCTTGGGAAGTCACTTGAACTTTCTAGATGTGGGTGTTCTCATCTGTCAAAGGAGAAGGTGGGATTAGACACTATACTGGAAATTTCAGTGTAAAATTTAAAAATTTTGAGTAGCTTGTGACTTCTTACAAGCTACCACTGTTTCCAGCTAAGCAAAGCTAACGTCACAGACTTTGCTTATGAAACCCCAAACTCACACCCGTTAAAAAAAATGCCTCTTCGTTAAGCATCAGTGCTACAGCTGAGGAGGGGTCCTACCCCTCATCTAAGGGGATGCTGCAGAATGGTACTCAAACACAGAGCAGCATGGTTTTCAGGAAATAGCAATGTATTTGGAACCTTCTCTGAAGCAAAAGATCTAAGTGAAACTCCCAAAACAAGAGGAAACAGAGACCAAGTTTCTTTTTACATAGAAATGCAACTCATATTCCATAAGACTGCTGCTTTAAGGAGTGTATTATCAAGAGAAAATTTGATAATGACATATGATGAACTTATTAAATTTACATACGAAAGGCTCTTATCAAAAGACATAGTTTTAAAACTCCAGCACACCCATTGCAAAGTCACCATCTTTAAAAAACATAATGAAGGTTTTAGAATCTCACTTATGCATGTAGATTTGGATTTCTGGTATAATGTTCTTTTACCTGAAAAAGAACATCATACCAGAAATTAGGATTCCCAAGGCTTAGTGACTAGTTTCATCACTAACTGAACGTGAAGCCCGAGATGTTTCTTCCTTTTTGAGTGCCTTGATTTTCTAAGTTGAAATCAGGAAGTAACTATCATTTCCTCAGATGAAGTCATTGCTACCCTCTTATTCTCTCGTGCTTTTTTTACGGTAAACTATACATAAGATAAAATTTACCAACCTAACTGTTTTTTAATGTAAATACCAAAGGCATTAAATACACACAACATTATTCAACCATTATCATCATCCATCTCTGGAATTTTGCCATCTTTTCAGACAGAAACATGGCACCTAACCTGCCATTTTACTGGTATTTCTCTTTATCTGCTTAGAGTGTCAACCAATAGCATTCTCATAAGATGTATCAGTTAGTGTGGTGGTTAAGAGTATAATTTTGCAGAATTATAAAGAGGAAATGGAACTTTTAGACTGGCTAGTTTGATGTCAACTGTGCTACAAGGCTTACATATCAAACTGCGATTATTAAAAACGTCTCGGGCTACATTTGAAGGCATGAAAATTTAAATTCTGTGAAGTACATACTCTCTTCCTGAAAGCACACCACAGGGATTATTGCTGGGCATGGCGGCTCATGCTTGTAATCCTGGATACTTGCAAGGCAGAGACAGGAGTGTTATACATTCATGACCAGTCTGGGCAACTTAGTGAGACCTTGTTTCATTAAATTTTTTCTGAAAAGGACTGCAGAATTAGCTCAGTGGTAGGGCACTGGCTTAGCATGCATGAGATCCTGAGTTCAATCCCCAGGACCAGGAAAAAGATTCTTGTCCCTTTTAGTGCAAAATCTGAAGAATCTCAGGAGAAGACTGAGCTATCAGTCTTCTAGGGGAGCAGATGGATGGAGTGGGCCAATCGTGCCTCTCCTGCAGCTGGGGATTTCCCTCTGCCCCACTCCTGAACTGTGCTGTCTCCAGGCCTGGCTGCGCCTTCTGAATGCCATTCTAGTCCCTTCACTGGCTGCTTTGTACCATCCTCGCTTCCCTGTTCCTTCTCACCCATCTGTCCATCTATCTGTCCCAGGTCCCTTTACCTACCCTGTTCAGCCACAGTCCCATCTCATCTTGCATAAAATCTAAGTTCTCTTTGGCTCAGTTATTTATTTATGGCACTAAAGATTGAACCCAAGGCCTTCACACTGAAATGCATCCCTATCTATCTATCTCTCTACCTATCTTGAGACAGGGTCTTGCCGAGTCACTAAGTTACCCAAGCTGGGCTTGAACTTGCCCTCTTCCTGCCTCAGTCTCCCACAGGGCTGAGGTCACAAGTGTGCACCACACCACCCAGCTTCAGCTTAGTATATTTGGCTTTTAAAACTCCTGTCACATATGAGATATTGACAATTATTCTTTACAACTCACAGAGAGAGAGATGGACGGGCTCTGGTAGGGGCTCTTTACCTGGGGTCTAAGGATATCTGGGGCCTTCGGTAGGTTCCTAAACTCTGTGAAACCTGTATACATGCATATTACTAGAGAGATGTCCCATAACTTTAATTGCACACTCAACAAGGAATCTACGTCCCCTAAAATTTAAAAATCATCACTCGGTGGTTTGCAGCAAGTGCTAAAAAGACTCTTAGAGCTTGAAAAAACTTTAGCAATTATCTACTTTAAATTAACAGAAACATGAATTGTTCTACTTCTAGATTATGAAATGCAGGTACAGTTGATGATATTCAAATGAGGGTGTTCTCTACTCAAGATATAAAACTGTGGCAGTAAGATTTTGATTAACATAAAGTTGATTTAAGGAAGAAATTTAAAACAGTAAAAGATAACCAGTAGAGTGGTGTTTCTAAGGAAGTGTGGAGAGTTTTTTTCTTTGAAAATTTCTAAAGAAAAATATGAGGTTTTATCCACTGTGTGTAGTTTCCTGGCTAAAGAAAATAGACAATGTGACATTACAGTCTTCAAATGCTCTTACTCCTTCTTTTTCCTAGCCTGTATTAATGTTTCTGGCAAACGAAGTTACAAGCCCATCCAAAGGCAAACGCAACATATGGTTTGAATGTAAAATCCACAGTTGGAAAAATAGCATGTTCATTTCTCCAGCGTTGCCAACTAGAAGTAATGGAAGACTTCAGGCCCTGTAACTTGTTTTAGAATGGGCATAAAGCTCCATTACGTGGATGCAAGTACTTTGCGTTTAATGATTATTTAGACATGGTGCAGAATGGAGTTTAGCTCTAGAGTCCCAAAATTCAGTCTGGTAAATTCATTTAGAGCAGAGAAACAAGACAGGAATAATGCTTGTCTTCCCCCCCCCCTTTTTTTTCTTTTTTCATTTGGTGCTGAGGATCGAACTCGGGGCTTTGTGCTTGCAAGGCAAGCACTCCAACCACTGAGCCAAATCCCCAGCCCTTGTCTGACCCCTTTTGAGTTCTCATCTGCCTATCAAATACCAGCAGTTGATATTCTATCTAGTGGTAGCACTTGTTCCTTAGACTAAATCTAAACAAACCATTGTTAGCTAATTTTTCTTGGGATTATATCTACTTTAAATAATTTAGCTGTTGATATACTTCTAAGGAAGCATTATTTAGTTAAAATTTTAAATCCATTGCTTCAGTGAGCCTTTCTCAGATTGGCTTGTTTTATTTTTCTTCATCCCAGAACCATGAATGACATATTCAGCCTCTCAGATGAACCCAAGGAGTAATTTAAGATAAATTATCTTGTCACTTATTGTTAATGATAAAGCTGTTCTCAGTAAAAGTAAGTCTAAAATATTCTTTTATTACATAAAGACATTATCAGCTCACAAAACATAATGTTTAAACTGATAAAGCAGAGAATTTTAATTTCTTTTTAAAAAAATGCCTCTGTGCACTAGTCTCTAAGATTCAACTTTAATTAGTCGATGTCCTTGATCAAAGGTGCTTACAGTTTCATCTTTATGTTGTTATTTTCCCTTCATCTTCTAGGGTTGGAGTCAACCCAGGCTTACTTGAAAAGTCTGTTAGGGTGACAAGGACCTTAATATGTAGAAAAGCATATATTTCACTAGATGCTTTTCATATATTTTCTCTTCAAATGCTGGACTCATGTAATATTTCTACTTTACATTTTTTATTGTGTACATTGTTGGAAAATAGCAGCTAAATAAGTGACTAAAATATTAGAGAAGTAAAAAACATAAACTTCTGTGAGAAGAATATAGTAATAACAGGAGAATTCTGGCTCTAAAAATCTGATACCCAAAACAGTCAACTCTATGAAACTTTTTATTTATTTATTTATTTATTTATTTTTCCTACGAAACTTTTTTTAACGTTTTCTCTTTTGAGGGCTTTGACAGATTTCCCTAAAGTAATTTTCATCTCCAAACTGCCAGCTCTGTAAGTTAAAATTGTATTTGAGCAACAGCCTATTTCAGCGATGTTTCGTAGATTTCCGCTGGGAATAAACACAGCACATAAGCCAGCCACGCGGAGAAGGATAAACGCCCAGGAGACAGCCTTTGGCCACGGACACGGGTGTCTGTGCTCAGGGCTCTCAAGGACGCCAAGGACATCCTCGTTTCAAAATGTCTCTCTGTCTCCTGGTGCGGCCCCTCCCTGTTCACGGTGTCCTCTGACTCAGTTTGAATCTGCTCTGTTGCCGACACTGTGCTCTGGCTGGCATCCAGCTGCCCTTCTGGGGACGCTGCTGAAAGTGACAAGTGCTGATGAGCTGTTTCCCTGGGAAACCATTCGCCATGCACTCAAAAAATGACCTCCGCTGAAGCTTTTCTTTTAATTAATTGCTAGGCACGATGAGAAACTATGAAAAATGAAAGGAAAAATTAAGATGGCCTTCTACTGGAAGTGCAGCAGAGTTGTTGGAATGAAGCATCACTTTTTCTAAAGTCATGTAAGTGTAAGTGAGGCACAACAGGTTCCCAGTTTGACCAGAAGAAAGGAAATGCAAAAAAAGAAGAAATTCCAGAAAAGGTTGAGTTCAGTGTGTCAGTCACACGGGAAGATGGGGATACAGGGGCACATTCTAACTTGGATGGAAGGCGACTTGCTTGTGTCATATGAAAAGTTTAAAATCTTTCCATACATAGAAAAGAAAGAATTTTCTGACTTAGTGACTGCAGAAATGATCATACTGTATATATTCATCAGTGTACTCGCGACAAGCAAACCGAGACCTGTTAAGTTGCTACACGTATGGAAACCACAGGCTGCGGCCAGGAAGCCAGAGCGGAGCAGAGGATCACGGACGAGGGGGCCACACCCCTGGCGTGGAACTCACAGGGAGAGCTTGCGGGGAGTAGAGAAAAGCAGGCCTCCGAAAGAGCGCTGAAGAATACATTTTAAAAATAGACTATAGTTTTCAAAGAAGTTTCAGGTTCAGAAGTCCATAGTTCACATTAGAGTTGCTTCTTGCTGTTGTACAATCTACGAGTTTTTGACAAATGTGTGACATGTATCTATTACTACAGCACCATGCAGAGTAGTCTCCCTACCACGAAAGCCCTCTGTGCTCTGCCTGTTCATCTCTCCTTGCTCCCCAGCCCTGAAAATCACTGATCTTTCTACTGTTTCCATAGTTTTGCCTTTTCCTGAGTGTCATATAGCTGAAATCATACAGTGTGAAGCCTTTTCAGACTGGCTACTTTTACTTGTCAGTGTACATTTTAGTTTCTTCTATGTTGCTCTGTAACTTGACAGCTCATTTCTGTTTAACACTGAATAATATTCTAGAGTCTGGATGTGCTGCAACTTACTTCCCATTGGAGGAAATTTGACAATTATGAATAAGTCTTCTATAAACACCCATGAGCATGTTTTTGGGTAGGCATAAGTTTTCAAATCATGTGGGTGAATACTAAGAAATGCTGCATAGCAAGAACATGTTGGGCTTTATGTCGTATGATGAGAATATGCTTGGTTTTGTTAGAAACTGCCAGTCTCCCCTCCAAAGGTCTTAGTCCGTTTTGCATTCCCATTGCAGGGAATAAGAGTCCTTGTTACTCTCCATCCTCACCAGCACTTGGTGGTGTTAGTATTCTGATTTTGGCCACTGTGATGGGCAGGCATTAATTATCTCATTGTTGTTTTAGTTTGCCCTGCTCTGAGGACATGCAGTGTGGAAGAATACTACCAGGAAAGTTTGCTGATGTTATTTGAGCTTTGAAAAGATCACCAGGGTAAATTCCTGCAGAGCAGGCTAGGAGGGAGGGGAGTGTTCAGGTGAGTTGGGATGGTGACTTTGGCTACAGTGGTGGTGTGGAGATGAAAACAAGTAGCTAAAAGAGTTTTAGAGCCAGAATGGTAATTTTAGAGACAGATTTTGGTAATGAATTATCCAATTGAAGCCAGGAGAGGAGCAGAGACAGAAGACAAGGGAGGGAAAGGGGTAAGAGTAACCCTCACATTTCTGGCTTTTGTAACTGGTGGATATTAGTGTCCTGAACTAGCAGTAGAGGAAGAGTAGAAATAGCAGCAGGGAGACCCTTTGGAATGTGGAAAGGTTGGAGGGAGACTAAGTGACCCATTTTAGATGTGTTAAGTTTGAGGAATTTGAGACAGCTGAGGAGAGATATCAGAAATACACAGTCTATTCCTAAAAAAACAAACAAACAAACAAAACACTGAACTGGAAAAATATGGACACTGTCAACTAAAAATGTTTTAATAGCCACAGGTTTGGGTGACATCAGCTAACACACAGAGTGGTAAAAAAACCAGTAAGTACCGCACCCCAAGACCTCCAGCACTTAGAGGAAAGGTCAGAACAGAGCGAGGAAAGGTCGAGACTGATGCTTACCGAATAAGCGTCTGTGAAACCCGAGTTGGAGAAGGCCTTAAGGATAGTAGTTCAGTATGCTTGATTTGAGATGCCACGAGAAATTATTCCCCAGGAATCATGAACGTATTCTTGGAAGCTAATGAACTGTTTTGACTTCTGAGAACTAATTTGAGTAAGTTTTCTGGATCAAACAATTTATGCCAGTGTGTGCAATTACACCAACACACATGACACCTGAAATCCACTCCCTGCTCCCACAGATGCGGAGTCCTAGCAGGGCAAGAGAGACAGAGCCTCGCCCGGAGCCTCCTGGCCGCGCCGGGTGGGGACAGGCAGCTTTACTTCTACGTGGGATCGCATCATGGATTCACCCAAGCAGGTCTGTGTGCATAAACAAACGGGTGCTTCAAGAAAACTGGCCACCATTACACTAAGTGAAATAAAGCAGACCCAGGAAGTTAGTCTCATGGTTCCTCTCATATGAGAACCCAAAGCAAATAATTTGAAGAGCAAAATAAAATATAGGTGATAGAAAATAGGGAGATGGACTTTGTGGAGATGGGAAGGAGTCTGAGGAATGGAGGAAAGAGAAGGAAAAGGAGAGGAGAGTAAAAAAAAGGGACCAAGATATGATATGTACTTATACCATTTCTCCACGATGAACATATTTGTTATGTATCACAAATATATACTAACAAAAAAGAGAGAAAAAGGGAAATTATTCAGAGCGGCCAGAGCAAACCTCAATGACTGCTTTAGAATTAGACAACCCCAGACATTCAGAGAACAGGAGTTAGGCACAGAAACCGTGCAGAAACCCACCCAAGCGACGCAGAGTGCTGCCCCCTTCAGGTAGAAAAGAGAACAGACCTACAAGGACTGCTTGCAGTACACCGACTTGACTTCCTCCTACACATTTTAAAAACTCACTTTATACTCTTTATCGCAGACGCTATATTGAAATATCATTCACAGAAGCTCTCCTCTTTGTATACTATTTGTAGGTCGATAACTCAGGAAAATGGCTCACATACCCTATGTCATCTTACCCTTCTATTAATCTGTGAGACAGATACGGAAACCAAACCTCAAAAAAGCTGATCAACATTATTTTTCGCAAGGCCAATAGTTCTCCAAATAATTATCCAATGATTGTTCCATTCCACAACCATGTAGTAATCATGTATTGAACATTTGGTATGGGGTCAGGCAGTGTGCTAGGATCTGAAAATGCAAAAATAAGTTAGATAATGATTTCTGCTGATAGTCTATTGATTCATGGAATTGGCAGATAAAATCCCAGAATAGACTTAGACTAAAATTATTTTTTTATCTGATTTAAACTTAACTGAGCATTCTTTTAAAAATGTATTTGTAAAATCTGGCAACCGCACATGTTACAAGAGCCAGGCTAACACAGCTCTTATTCTTACTTTTATGTTACCCAAAGTAGTTCCAAATGTTTTATTTTCCAGAAAAGTTACAACTGCCAACAAAATGCAAAACACAAACTGGTGTTTATTAACTGCAGCATAACCAGACAACAAATTACGAGGCTCTGGCCAAGGATATTTCTATGCCTGAATTCAGCATGTGTATGAGTGTGATAGCTGATTGCATCAACTTGAGTAAGAAACACCCAACTAAAGTGGCTCAGCATAGTTCTAGGTGTGGAAGACCCACCCTAGGGATTGCTGCCAAAATGGTATAAAAGGGAAATGAAGGGGCTGGGGATTTATCTCAGTGGTTAGAGTGCTCGCCTAGCAAGCACAAGGTCCTGAGTTCGATCCTCAGTGCCAGAAAAAGAAGAAAAGAAAAGGGAAATGAAGGAGGATGTTTCACTCCTGTCTCTTCAGAGGAGCTCTAGTCTTTGTCTTCACCTTGGATATCATCTCCTGGCTTCCAGCACAGACCTTTCGGTCTCTGGATATGGACTCACACAGGACACTACACTGAGCTGCAGGCCTTTTGCACCCTTCCACACCTGACTCTGTGGACCACTGTTGTAAGCCAATCTTGTAAATTCTTATATATTTGTAATCTTGCATTAAATCTGTTTCTGCAGTAAGCACCGACCGATACATGAGTCCTTTTTAGTTTATACCAAGAGCTTGGCATAGACGATCTCACTGGAACTTTGACAGAGCCAGTGATATTACTTCCGGTTTATAGTGGAGGAAACCAAAGCTCACAGAGGCCAAGTGATCTGTTTATATGTAAATACTAAATCACTGAGGCTGTGAAACAAGTCGTTGGATTTCCAGCCTCTGTGCTTTCTCTGTAGGATGCTGGAGGCTGATGATGCTGTTAACTGCTAACGGAGGATTCTAAAATCCAGCTCCTCCTCCTGTAGTTTTAAATGAAGCCACAATAGCAGAGAACAGTATGAAAGGTGTCGAGTGTCCCTCAGATCCTGAAGTCAGCATGCATCACCTAATCCCACCTGTAGAAGCAACTTGCTGCTATGCCGAGCTGTAGCCTCCTTGCTACCTTGTCGCCCTGGTGTGGAGGGAGCGTGCTTCTCTGTCACTTCAGGTGGGGAGCAATAAAACAATCATTTGGGGTGTTTAGTGTGTGCCCATTAGGTTTGAGGTTTGTAAGTGCTACAGGAGAAGTCAAAGGTGGAAATTGTGCGGCTGCTGTTGTTCTGTGTGATAGCAGAGAGCAAAGACAGCTCTGGGAGCAAGCACCCCTTCTTCCGATGACTGGGATGTGGGTTGGAGACCAACAAGGGGCCAGGCCTGCGGTCTTCAGAGGGATCCTAGCCAAGATGACCATGCAAAGGGTGGAATAAGAAACCAGGAAGTGAGGGCTGGGGCATCACTGCCATATAGGGGAGGCAATCTCATTGTCATCATAGCTCTGTGAACTAACTGCTATGATTATCCCCTTTTACAGACAAAGAAACAAAGTTCATGTGGAGGTGACATCACATGGCGATGGAGCTGGACTGTAAACTGAAGTTGTGATGGGATCTTACGCGCCGCTGATTCTGTCAGGTCCTTAGTTTAGTTAATGATCTCACAATCCTATTATTGGCCTACGGTTATTTTTCCTGGAATCAAAAGAGTATGGGACAAAAGGTTTTCATCCACCTTGATATTGTCAAAGAGCACACAAAAATTAACTTTTCCTTTTCTTGGTTTTACACCGTGGCATGCTAAGGATGGAGATAATCATATATGTTTTATTCTCAGGTATGAGTCATGCTCTCTGTCCCCTATTCCCACAGGCTCCAGAGATCATTTCAAAAATAGCAGAAACAGTGGGAGACAAAACAATGTACACTGCAGAAGTACTGAATCTGATGTGAAGTCTCTGGCTGTAAATTTCTCACATTTAGTCGCTGGTAGTGGGTAGGTAGTGAGAGAAGATGAGAGAAGAAATAAAGAAATTTTGACTTTTCACTGATATAATAAAATTTTTAGTTTAGTGAAAGCCTGCAGCCCTGGCCATTTTACATGGAAGCATGTATAAATGTATGAATATATAAAATGGTATTCTCCTTGAAGAAGCTTTTACCTAGGACTACTGTACTAATAGCAGGATCAATTTTCCAAGCTAAATGATGGATATGTTAGAAGTCACCTCTAAAAGGACTTACCGCCATTGGATTGTACCACTGTATATATTCTAAATCACTGTTTTAATTGAATTTAATGTGACCATCATTTATAAGTACTTTACAGGAGATGAGGGCATGAAGCCAGTTGGTTGGTGCTTTTTATGGCCAAGTAGAACTGAAGCAAAGTCCAGCCTTCCTGACATGAGAAACTACCCGGCAGGGAAAGGCAGGGCTGGAGGGAATAGACAATGGTACTCTTGTCTGTCCCACACCACTTCTTCTGGAAGATGGCCATGTTTTCCACAAGGAAATCTCCTGATTCACTCCAGATCCGTAAGACTTAGGTGAACCTGAGCACCCTTCCTCATGCCCCTGAATCAGAATGGGCTCAGCACTGACCAATGTTTATTTGTCAGCCACACAAGAGTCCAGTTAAACCAGTGACAGCTGGCCCGGGACTGTAGCTAGAATTACATGGGAATGGCACTGTTTAATTGCTCAGGTTCTCAAATTGATGGAAATTGTTATGGCTTGTATCTAGATATCCACCTAAAGCCTTCTATGCTCATAGGTGGAGGGTTTCGAAGATGGTTGGATTAGGGTATGTAAATGTGAATTAAGGGTGTGATGCTGGGATTAAGGGTGTGATATGGGACTAAAGGTGTGATGCTGAGATTAAGGGAAGCCCTGTCCTGAGTGTAGGTGGCACCAATAAATAGGTTTACAGCCTGGATATGCTATAAAGAGAGAGAGGGAAGGTGAGCTGCTACTGCTGCTGCTGCTGCTGCTCCCTGCCTTCTGCCTGCTCTGCCATGGACTGTTTCTCCTCTGCAATGCCCCTCTGCCATGCCACCCTGCTTTGGAACCATCCAACTATGGACTGAAACCTCTATAAACTGTGAGCTGAAATAAATCTCTCCTCTTTTAACCTTGGGTGTTGGGTATTTTGTCTCAGCAATGAAAAAAAAAATAAGACAGATGGTAAGCCTGTAACTCTTAGTGTCACCTTTACCACCAACAGCAGGAGACAGAGTCCTCATTGTTTTGGCACTTGTATCAAGCCTTACTATCCCCTGATGTTCTCAGTTTTGTGAGCCAATAAATTCTGCTTTTTCGTGTTTGTTTCTGAATCCAGTTTGAGTTAGGGATCTATCTTTTGTAATCAAAGTTGTCAAGACCATTTGGATGGCCTTAAGCAAGGGTGACAGCTGAACTTTGACCCAATCAGCTACTGCCAGCACTTAGAAAATCATTTGAAAAAGAGAGTCATTAGCTACATCAGAAAACAGAGTCACTCACAGAGTTTGACTTGATAGGAGACAAGAGGTGGCCCGTTATCCCCACAGTGCAGGGTTTCTGCTCAAAATCATAGCCTGCCTCATAATGACACAGCTAGTTAGTCAGTTATTTCTCTTATGAAAACATTTTTATCCTCTTTTATCAATGTGTGTAAATTAAAATAAGAGAAGATTCAATGTGAAAGCCCCACCTCGTCCACTGTCATATTAATATGGTGGAGCTTTTTGGGGGGGGGCTTGAGATTATGTGGATCTATAACATTTTGTTTTGGTTCATTTTTTATCTCATTTTACAGCTTGCCAAAACACAAGGGCTGCAGGCTCTCTAGTCCAATACAGGACATTTATTTGTTTCGTCAGTACCAGCTAAAACCTTAAAATATGAAACTCTCATAATTTGAAACTTTCATAATTCCATGTTGCAATAATACTTCAAGGAAATGATCACTTTCTTGATGATAGGTCCAATAATTTATTAGAAGATGCTCCAGATGATCTATGTGCTCCTGACATCCTGAGTTCACGGTGTTCCCAACAGCTTGGCAACCAAAATTCTTTGAACCCCACGAGGCAAACAGGGGAAAGAGAAAGGGTCAGTCTCTCTCCATCTGAACCCTGAGCACAGAAAGCACCAGGCGAAAAAGAAACACGAAATGTCTCCGGACCTCAGGGGAAATGTCAGGAGCTTCAAACCAAGAAACTATACAGACACATGGGCATGGGTGCTTTCAGATTTAAGCATTTTCTACTTCTTAAATTGTGCCTCGAAGTAACTCCCTCGTTTTATTTGGGTTGTTAGTCCCCAATGCCAACAAATTGCAGTAAACCTTTTTACATGCACCAAATACTATTCCAGGGCATTGAAAAACATATTTTGCTTTCTGCTTATTCGGTAAGGCATTATCCCTATTCTATGGATAGGAAAATTGAGATTCAACAAAGTTAAGTAAAACAGAGGTTATGTAGCAAGTGTAATCATATAGAACCCTACTGTACCATTTTGGATAATATAATCTTCATAAATACCTAGAAAAGGTAGATATTTTTTGCTCCGTTCTTTAAAAGAACCACTTGAGGCAGGAAAGGGCTCATCTGGAGTTTTACAAATGATATTAATATAAAAATGAACTTATACAGATCAAACTGAAAGTAGTTATCATGAAATTTATGATGTGATAGAAAATAGAATTTCCATGAGCTATGAACTGATTAGTAAACTAGAGCTGACTCTAAGTACCAATTTAATGGCTTGCTGGTGTTTTTAACAATTCATTTTTTCTTTTGCTGCAAAGCATTATTATCCAAACTGAAAATCAATGCAGCTTTATAGAGAAACGGCTGCCCTGTAAACAAACACTAACTAGACTTAGAGGTGAAGCAAAGGCAGTTGTAACAGCTAAGCCTTTTCCTGCTCAATTTTAGAAGCATCTGTTGTATTTTAATTATTTACTTAGAGGCAAGATGATCATGGAGATGATAGGTTTAAAAAGATAGATTAATTTGAAAACAAGTTGGTGGTAACTAACAGTGTCTCCCAGTTTCACTGAACATCTCACCAAAGCTAACGAACTTGTCCACCGAATGAGATGCAAGAGACCTTGAGCGCCGGGTAGCCAAAGCCCCCTGGACCTCTGTGTCCTCTTCTGCAAGATGACAGACAGTGTTAGATGGATGACTCTGGACAGCAAAAACCAACAATAAAACACAAACACCTTCCAGATTACCAAAGAAGGATACATTATCTGGCTGAGGTTTTGTAATTAGCTGATTGAAATCATGACTTTAAGAAGATTCAATATGTAAACCTTCAAACTCCTGAAGTGGCTGGACTGGGAAATAATCACCCATACTAGAAAATGGTTCTTGTCATTATTCTTTTAAAGGCCTACATTCTGTCATCTAATTAAAACATAGTTTAAACTAGAAAAAAGAGAAAATTATATGCAAAGTCTGTATTAAAGCTAGTTCATAGAACAAGCTCTTTATATTAATAGCAAGCAATTTATCTTTATTTTCATGGACATCTTCTTGAAAATAAGCCATACTCACTTGTCTAGATTCCTGGAGAAATAAAGCTATTTTCAAAGAAGTGGGTGTAAGTAACTTCTAGGCACATGAGCTTCTATTTTCCTAAAGCCATTGTTTGGGAATTATTAAAGATTATCCCACTTGGGCGTAGCATTGAGGAGTGCACAGTCAACTCTAGCTCTATTTCTGGAATATCTGCTTATCTGGAATGCCTGGTCTTAGAACTTCATTAGAGTTTAATTCTCTTATTTTATTAGTTGGTTCCACAGTTGCCCACCAATAAATAAAATAGCAACAAGGCCACTTTCTAGAGTGAACCGGGGAGGGGATTTTTAACCTTCTCTAGACAAACTTTTAATTAACCTCAAATGTGACCACCATTTCTCTCTCGGCTTAACTCCAACCAGAGGTGTCCACACTGCAAACTGAGTGCTATTGAAGAAGACTCCCCTCCTTGAGGCTGATTCTGTACGAACAACAAATTATCTCATGCTTAAATTCCTTCATTTTTCCAGAAGACTGTAGCTTTTTGAAATATTGAAACTCATCCTGCTTCCTAACCTGCAGGGTTTTTTCACAGCCCAGCACCTCCAACATCAGCCCGTCATTGGGCTCGTGGTTGCCTACGATCAGTGAGCCACATGATGGCCGTGTTATCCCAGACACTGTGTTTGGACACGTGAACTTCATTGTTATTCTTAGTCGTTCCTGGACAGCTTCAATCCCTTCGTGCTTCAGTCTATGAATTAACTTAATAACCATGTGAAAAAAGAAAAAGAATCTGAGCTGTTGTCTGAAGATTTTCCATTGTACTGACAAAGATTCTTTACTTCACCAGATTTTAGCCGGGCCCTGAGCCTTCTCCTCGGCCCATCTATGCACCTCCACATAAAATCTAGTCTTAGAAGAGCTCTCCTAAGTCAGTCTAGAAAGGGTCCCCCGTCCTCCACATGTGAGCACCCCTGGAGCCGGTCAGCTCCCTCATCCCCCAGGAACTCCCCAGCGGTGTCTGACCACCACGGCCCGTCTCCAGCACAAGTCCTGTGTTTGGTCTTAGCCAGAGCTGCCCTACGCCCCAAGGTTCCTCTTAGCAATTTTCCACCCCCGACCTCACCCTGTTCCTTCACTGTAAACCCCACCTGCCCGGATGGAGGTCTTTGTTCCTCCGTCAGTTATCCCACATAAAATCTTTTTTCCACTACTTTAGCTACTTTCTAGCTCTCGTTTTTCTTTGATGATATGTATTGCAAAGCAAAAAGGCATGAATATTACAGTTTGGCTGTCAATAGCTTGAAAAAAATTCTGGAGACAATAATGAAGAATTTTTTGAAAAAATGATACAGGACCATCACTCTTGGCAGCACAGAGGATGTTACAGCATAGAAAATACAGACTTCGCAAGCTGAATTGGTGAGTGATTTTGACAATCCAGGCATTGAACTTTTCACATATTCACAAGAGAGACTGATGCTCACATTTTATGTCCAGATTAGCCCCAAAGAGCTCTTTCAATAGACATAAAATTCAAAACAACATGAAAACAGTGTGGATCATGATATATTGGCATTTTTCTCTTAGAATTACACAAACACTGGTGTATGTCAAAGTCTTAGATTCGGTGACTGGCGGTGGGTTTCGGCTTGGCGGCCACATGTGTAAATTAGTGACCGCTTACAGGGCATACCAGAGGCCCTGCCAGGGACAGCCAGGCAGCGTGACAGGTATACTCAGGGCGTCAGCAGGGAGAACCGAGGGCACCCTGCCACTTTTCTTCTGGGCCAGCCTGTCCCGCAAATAATACTCCTCTTCCTTTTCTTAATCCTTGCATCAAAATATAATTATGGATGTTTATGAATATTTCTTTTAAAAAGTAAGGGATGACTGAGCTTTTTAAAAATTGTGTAATGAGCATATTTGTTTTTCTTCTGAAAGTTATTCCCACAGTTTATCCAGCGCTTCATCTGACCTCTGGCCGCATCTCCGGGATCCCTGACACGAGTTAAGTCAAATAAAATAATAGTATGGGTAGAATTATGCTAGAAATTGTTCACTGTCCACGTGAGAGGCACACTTAACTGAATGCTCCGAGGTGCTCCTTGCTCGGTCGGTCAGCTCCGCCCGGCTCGCTCTGCAGCAGTCACCCCGGCCACCTCCCTTTTCCCACATACCCGGGCTCTTCCCTTCTGTGTCTTCACACCTGCATCCTGGCTTCCTGTCTCCCTAGCTCCTCCTTATCCTTAGTTCCATCCCCTAAATCAGCACAGCATGAATCACAGTTTACCAGAATCCCCTCTACCACATGCCCACGTGATCAACACCTATGTAAGTTTCCTTTTGCTGCTGCAACAAATCACCCGAGCCCAGCGGCTGACAACGCAGCACCAGTGGGCAGGAGTGTCATGCCGGACTAGGGCTGCATGCCTTCTGGAGGCTCCAGGAAGAGGGATTTCTTGGTTTTTGCAGATTCTAGAAGTGGCCTGCATCTGCTGGCTGCTGACCCCATGTCACTCCTACTTCAATCATCGCATGTCCTTGACTGGGTCTGACTAGCTGCCTTCTTCTTGTGTGGAGCTGTTGCATCTATTGTTGAGATTACAAATTGTCTCCGGTTGTGACTTTTCCCGTAGCTGCCCGAAGTGGTTAGATTCAGCCTTTTGGATAATCCCAGACCGTCTCTCCACTCGGGCCCCTTCATCTGTTCACATCTGCAGAGTCCTTTTGCCATGTAAGGCAACATGGTCGCAGGTTCAGGGATTAAAGCTCAGGTATTTTTTGGAGGTCATTATTCTACTTGCCGATGCACCTCTCAGCCTGTGGAGATGGACTGTGTTTATTCTCCCCCACTGTATTTCCAGCGGCTGTTGTACAACAGGCACTAGATCAATGCTGGTGAGACGAGTGAATTTATCTTTTCTGTTGCCCTACTTAAAAGTAGCAACATCCCTGCATGATTTACCAAATTGAACTGATGAATATGAATGTCTGGTTCAGGGATTTGATATCTCAAAAGTGTCTCCTGAGGCAGATGGGTGAGAAATAGGTGGCCTCGGATGTGCCCCAGTGTTCCTATGCCTGCCTTCATCTGCTTCTCTCTCAGGAGCTCTGGATGGATTCGATCTTTTCCTCATTCATCAAGCTGCCTACTCAGCCCTCAGGACACTGCTCTCCCAGATTTCCTCCTGTCTCACCAACATTTCCTTCTTAGATTGCTTTCCTGGTGTGGCTTCTACAACTGCCAGAGCCCTGGTCCAGGGTCCCTTATCATCTCTAACCTCCTTCACCTAAATGACCTCATCCAGTCCTGGGCTTTAACACTATTTTATCTACTGCTGAGATTCCAAATTGTCTCCAGTTGTGACTTTTCCCATAGCTGCCCAAATCACGGCTTTAATTTCCCACTTACCTTTACCTGAGTGTCTTCCATGACCTCAAACCTACAATGCCCCCATCAGAGCTATTTACTCCCCATATGCTCGAATACACTTCTCCCCATACACATCTGCATCTCAACAAATAACAGCACCACAAGCTAGTTTAAAGTTCTACTGATTTCATCACAGCCAGGCTTCAGATACGTCTACTTTGGACCGTCGACCTTACACCCGCCACCTGCGGCCCACCACCGCCATGTCTTTCTAGATGGCACACCATCGTCATTTGCTGACGGCCCCTCTGCCTGGAGGATCCCAGGAGGAAAGTTCCGTGGTGCTCTGGCCGTGGGCCGTGTCCAGGGTGAGGGGCTGAGCCTGACATGAAGCTGAGGCAGGTGCTACAACACATCCCATGTGGGTAAGACCGCAAACAAGGAAAAGACTTGAATGTTCCAGAAGATTTTGCAAGCCTGATTATGAACTCCATGGGGCTAATATTTTAATGGCTGCCAGTAAGCCAGAGCAAGAAACACTGATAAGAAATCCCATAGACATGCATACGGGCTTTCTAAGCTCTTTTCTGGCTCCCCCAGTTTCCTTGGCAGCCTTTGAGCCAGGTACCTGCCCGCAGTAACTAAAATCCAACTATGATGTGTCCTTATTCCTTCCCAGGAGGGATCCAAATCAATGAGTTCTGAAGCTCATTCCTTCCCTTATTTACATCAGTGGTTCTCACTTTGCCTCCCCGGTGACACTGGGCCATGTCCGTAGATGACTTTTGGTGCTCAGGGTTGTCTAAGAGGGATGCTATGGGGTGTAGTGGGTGAGGCGGGGTGCTGCTAAACACCCTGCAACACACAAGAAATGAGCCCCACACACAGAATCACCCTGCGTGAACTGTCACCTGCAGCGGAGGAATCCCAACTTACACTAACATGTACTTCAAGCTCTTCACCGCCCGGCCTCCAATTAGGACTGTGAGGAGAAGGAAAACGCCCCGAGGTTCTGAATCATCTGGCCGATGACTCATTTGTGAATAATTCTAATCCAGAGCAGTCTCCCTGAGCCCTGACTTCCTTTCCTATGTAGGGGCTGGTGTCATGCCATGGGAAATTCTGCTGGAATCTTTTCCTCTGGATCTTCTCCTCCTGTTGAGTATTATCCCTTTGGACTGCCAGCAACTTCTTCAGAGGGCTAGAAGTTTTTACCTTTAATATATTAAAAAAAACCTCAAGTACACATTCCTTTGGAAGTTCAATGCCATGAAAGTCACAAGGCCATTTACAAGGATTACTTTAAAGGCCTTTCAAGGTTACTATTAAATAAATTATATGTTCAGTGTGCTGCAGCCTCAGAGAAGAAATAAATGTAGAATCCCTGCCTTGAAGTGCTTGCGATATCCTGCTAGGCCCAATAAAATGAGACATGAAAGGCTACTTCAGTGTAACAAGAAAAGTCAGGTCTCAGTGGGGAAAAGCTCACAAGGGACACTATTCCAGAAGACGACCCAGCAAGACCTAAGCTAAGGAACTGAGGGCCCGCTGAGCAGTGGAAGCCACAGTAGCACTCACTTTGTACCTGAGGTTAATGTGGGGAGCAGCACAGAACCGGAGGGGAGGCCCCAGGGACCACCACCAAGATGCCGTGCAGGCTCCAACCTTGCAGAACGTGCGTGTTTATTCTCCTGATCGAGAACAGCTGAGGTCCTGCAAATGTTGTTCTGCACATTGCCTGGCAGGAGGCAAGCGGTGTTTGCTGCTGCGGCACAGGAGAGAGGCCCTGCAGAGATGCGAGCTCCTCAGAACTGAGGTCTCTCTTGGCTGGTGGGTGAGTTTGCTAGTTCACAATGAACCAAGTGGCTTAAACGACAGCAATTCCGGAGGCCACAGGTCTGAGACCAAGGTGCCGAGGTAACTGGTTCATCACGAAGGCTGTGAAGACGAATTACTCTATGCACTCTCCCGGCGCCTGGGGGTTTGCTGGAAACCTTTGATGTTATAGAAGAGCCGATGGCGAACCTTTTGGAGCTTCCAGTGATAACAAACAGCCTGCTGCAGCACGCGTGCCGTAGGTTCCCCGCCGCCGTTACAGACGCATCGCCCCCATCGCCTTCATCCTCACATGCTGTTCTACCTGTGTGTCTGCGTCAAATTTCCCCTTTTTAAAAAGTCTGATTGAACTAGTCACTTGCTCTGCTCCATCCAGTATGGCCTTGTCTTAACCACATCAGCAACAGCCCCGTTTCCATGTACGGTCATATGCTGAGGTACCGGGAGTTATGAATATTGGAGAGACACAGCTCGACCCATAACAGGAAGCAGGTGAAAAAGGAAGGGATTCTGGGCTTCTAGCATTCTAGTATATTTAAAGATACACTGATGATAGCCAAATGCCTCCAAGCCATAGGATATGTCAAGGCATGTCACAGCCCTGATTCTCACCACTCCGGGGTGGCCCCTACTGTTAGAGCAATGGCAGATGTGGTTCCTTAGAACTTTCTCAAGCTGTTCTAGAAATATCTCTCCCCATTGTCTAGAGCCCCCTGTCAATCTAGTGGACATTTGAAAGGCCGTGCTTACATGTAACCACCTCCCTAAGCTACTCCTCCTTTTAAAAATAGAAATTAAATAATGAATAAAGAAATTTAAGTATTCCCTGGAATTGCAGGGCATTCAGTGGTAGCTGGGTGCTCTGTTGGGGGTGAGAGGTATTGTGCTAAGTTCTGTGGAAGGGAACAAGACAAGCAAGCATACTGTCACCAGGCTTACCATGGGGTGGCCTGCTGAAAAATACAAAGCTCCAGAAAAGCCAGTCCTCGCACATGAGAATTAGCCCCAAGGTGTGAGACCAAAGAAAGGCAGACTGCTGCAGAATCCCAGAGTGTGATTTGCAGAGACTGACAGAAAACCTCACATGCCTGTGATCCAGGCCAAAAGGAGAGGTTTATATGGCAGTCAGGACAAAAGTGACTTCAGCCAAGCCAGAATGCGCCTGATGTATCTCAAGCTCATGCTAAAGAGCTGGTCACATGTCCAGCACCAGTGTCTGGTTGTAAAGCTCCACACACCGCTCTCGTGGTTTTGTGTGTTTACAGTGTGCTGGGAAACTACAGGACAGCAGATCCGGGCTCCTCAGGGCAGTTCTGGTGGTTGATTCAAGATGGCTGCGGTCATGTCAAGTCGAGTCCAGGCACATATTAAGAAGACACTAGGATGTTTTTATATCCACGTGTTCTACGTATGAGGGCCTCCTGTGCCCTGGGAGCTGTGGAGTCCAATTCACCCGTCCAGAAGTGTCGCGAAACACAGTGATGGGGCAGACGTTTAGAGCCGCTGAGGTGTGCGACCTTCCTGCAGGGGGCGCCATTCACAAATGGTCCCCTATAAAGCTTGTGCCACACACGACCAGAGATACAGGCTCAGGGCTTAGCATCTCCTCACCTCCTAGTCCTTGCAGGGCCACCTCAGCCAAAGCTTATTCCTGCCAAAGTTTACCCTCCTGCTCTGTGACCCCTTCTAATTTCCTCTTGTCATCACACTACACCAGCAGCTCCCACTTCATGCCTGAGTACTGCAATGACAATCACCAACAATGTCACTTCTCATTTCTCACCTGTTTACAATTAAAGTGCCGGCATTTACACAGGACCCTTTTCCCAGGGCAGGTTATGCCTTTAATGTTTCCCCCAGACTCATCTAGGTCCCAATACACGTGATCCCCTAATTTCATAATCCTCAGGGAACATCCCGAGGGAAGGAGGAAAAGGCATTACTTCCGCCAGGATCCACTTCCTGAAGCACAGGCTGGTCCATCACTCCTTGCTCAAGTCTCCAGGTCTTCCCCCTTCCCTCCAGGAGGAATGCTGTATGTCTAGCACAGATCCACCAGGCTTGCACCGTCTCTTCTTACATGCTGTGCCAACATTGTTATCTCTTCTTTCTCCTCCTCCTCCTCCTCCTCCTCCTCCTCCTCCTCCTCTTCCTCCTCTTTCTCCTCCTCCACTACCACCACCACTCCCACCTCCTCCTCCTTGCCTCTTGCATTGTAGCCAAATGGAACTACTGGTTTCATTATTTTAAAATTTTCCTTTTCTGAAATCAAAAAATGGAAAGACATCTCATGTTCCTGGGTAGGAAAAACCAACATAGTGAAAATGGCTATACTTCCTAAACTACTATACAGATTTAATGCAATTCCAATCAAGATACTGCTAACATATTTCAAAGAGTTAGAAAGGACAATCATGAATTTCATCTGGAACCAGAAGAGACCAAGAATAGCAAAAACGATCCTAAGCAACAGGGGAAAAGCAGGGGGCATCACAGTCCCAGACATAAAACTATACTATAAAGCAACAGTATTGAAAACAGCATGGTACTGGCAAAAAAGACAGACCTGAGGATCAATGGAATAGATTGGAGGATACAGAAACAACCCCAAACACACTCAAATACCTCACCTAGGACAAAGGAGCCAAACACCCTCACTGCAAGAAAGATAGCCTATTTAACAAATGGTGCTGGAAAGATTGACTTACCACATGTCGAAAACTAAAACTAGATA
Source organism: Hystrix cristata (assembly GCA_004026905.1). Classification (NCBI taxonomy): domain Eukaryota; kingdom Metazoa; phylum Chordata; class Mammalia; order Rodentia; family Hystricidae; genus Hystrix; species Hystrix cristata. Next base: position 148,529 of record PVJO010000976.1, read on the forward strand.
CATGTCTCTCACCATGTACTAAACTCAAATCAAAGTGGATCAAAGATCTAAACATTAAAACAGAAACACTAAATTTACTGGAGAATAGAATAGGAAGAACCCTTGAAGACATAGGGGTAGGGAAAAAATTTATGAACAGAACCCAGACTGCACGGGAAACAATACAAAGAATCACTGCTTGGGACCACATGCTATTAAAAAGCTTTTGCACAGCAAAAGAAATCACCAATACAGCAGGGCAAAAAACCACGGAATGAGAAAAAATTTTTGCTACCTATCCATCAGACAAAGGTCTAACATCTAGAATATACAAAGAACTCAAAAAAATTAAACCTCTCAAATTTAAAAACCCAATCCAAAAATGGGCAACTGAAATGAATAAACATTTCTCACATGAAGAAATAAAAATGGCAAATAAGTATATGAAAAAAATGTTCAACATCACTAGTCATCCGAGAGATGCAAATCAAAACAACGTTAAGATTCCACCTCACTCCAGAAAGAACTGCGTATATGGAAAAATCAACCAACAACAAATGCTGGTGGGGCTGCGGGGCAAAAGGAACCCTCCTCCACTGTTGGTGGGAATGTAGACTGGTCCAGCCACTGTGGAAATCAATATGGAGATTCCTCAAAAAATTACAACTAGAGGTTCCATTTGACCCAGCTATTCCCCTACTGGGGATCTTCCCAGAAGAATTAAAGTCATCATACCACAGCGATATATGCACAACCATGTTCATAGAAACACAATTTGTAATAGCTAATTCTTGGAAACAACCTAAATACCCAACAACCAATGACTGGCTAAAGAAAATGTGGTTTTTCTAGACAATGGAGTACTACACTGCCATAAAAAAGGATAAACTAGAGTCATTTGTATGTAAATGGATGTTCCTTGAGAACATACTTTTAAGTGAAATAAATCAGATGCTCGTGAGTACACATCAAATTGTTTCTCTGATATGAGAAACCATAACTATAAATAAGGACAAAGAGGTGTAATAAATATTATATAAAAAGAAGATAATATACAAAGGAGAGGAGTTCTAGAAAGAAAGAAGGGGGAAAAGCAGAAAGGCAACAAAGGAAAGAAAAGGGGAAGGGAAATATGGAAAATTATGAATAAACTTGCTGTAAATAGGGAGGGAGGGAACAGAGGGGAGGGGTGGGGAAGAGGGGGGAGAACCAAGATGCATCATGTACAGGTACAAAATAAATGTGATGAATGGGATCATTATGTGTAAAATGTACCAATACATGTTCTTGGTTTAAAATAAAAATTTTAAAAAAATAAAAAATTTTCCTTTTCTGATATCCCTCACCCCAATGGCAGGAGCCAAATCCTACCCAGTTGTTCCAATGAGAATTTCTCTTCTCCTTATTCTATGCTTCTTTAACGTTCTTTGCATGAATTTTCACTAATATCACAACTGTATTTATTTGTGTACTGTCTTAGTTACTTATCTCTTGTTGCTGAGACAAAATACCAGATACCCAAATTTAGGGGAAGAAAGGTTTATTTGGCTCACAGTTTGTAGAGGTTTCAGTCCACAGTCAGCTGGGTCTGAGGCAGGGTGGCCTGGCAGACAGGCAGAAGGGAGCCAGGTAAGCAAGGGATGCAAGCAAGCGGGCTAACCAGCTTCTTCCTGTATTTTATATCTTATCCAGGCTGCTAGGATTAGGGCGGCGCCAAACCAACCAGTGGATTGATTTAGTAATCACACTCCCTTAATCCCAGCATCACACGCTCTAGATCCAGCCATCTCTTACTATGCCAGGCTTTGGGGGCAAGTCTAGACACGAGCCATAACATGTACCTTCTCTGCCATTAGATGGTGAGTCCTGCTGGGGATACACTTGTCTGACTCCTCCAAGCACTGAGCACAAGCGCTGCACAGAGATCCCTGATCAGGCTCAGTGCCAGGGACACACCGAAACTATCATTAAATCAGAAAGGGGAGTTGAAGTGTCATCTGGGTCTCTTTGACTCCACTGGCTTTGTTTGCTGTCTTTGATCTCCCCTCTGCGCAGATTGCTTCAACAGGAGCTAGTTTCCAACTATGTGCTCTGCCCTCTCTCTGTTTTTGGAGACAGGAGCCGGTCCAGGAGGAAGGGACAAGAGATTCCCGCTGTGGCTTCCTAGTCCCCTTTCCTGGTCTTGGATCTCACGGGCTGTTTGTCAGGACTGAGGATCACCTTTTGCTACGGGTATTCTGTTTTGTTTTTATAAACTTCCCATATTGGCCCAGCATGTCACCATTATGATCTTTTTCTTTTTGACGTGGTATAATTTACGCTGCACCCTCAGACAAAGGGTTGCTACAAACACAGTCATCATAACACACATGCACCGTTTTCCCCCAAATCCTGGATGGGTGATGACAGCTGCTTTTCTCCACTGTGCTATAACTAGCATCACATGTGAGCTTCTGTGTGGCGGCGAAAGTTCACACGGCCGGAGAAGCTGGGTGGCTTTCCACTCGGGCCACCTCCGCCCCAACTCAGAATCAGGCCCCGACTGTGATTGATTTAGTGAAATATTACCGGTAGATGACTCTCGATCCTAGAGGAATTGGAGGTTTACATCATTCTAAAATAATTAGACAAGAAATTTAAGGCTAGGGGAGGGAGTTGCTAGAGAGAAAGATCCCAGGTCCGTTTGTCGCTAATTTCACACTCATACCGTGTCACTGTGAGGCAGTTACTCAGCCTCTCTGAGTCTCAGTTATTGGACCGAGTCACAGAATTATGTGGAGAATCGAAGAAGAGTGCTCACAGAACATGCCAGCCTTGTGCCAGCACATAGGAAATGCCCAGGAAGTGGCTATTATGGTTAAAATTATGGGAACAGGCAGGTTGCTTTCTCCTTGGTGGGTCCATCTTTCCCCTTCACATATGTCATCTAGTGTCATCTGATAAAAGGGCCGGATGGCTTCACATCCGCAGGCCTCTTCGTGAAGGGGAAGATTTACACTGTCCTTCAGAGAAGCCATAGAATGTAGTTTAACATGAAATATTTGTTTTCCTAATACTTTATTAATAAAACTCTTGACAAATATGTAAGCTTTCAAATGCTCCAATTCATTATTTTAAGTGGCTCTTTATCAAACGGAAACATCTGTGTTGAAACAACTCTGATTCAGTGCTTGTCATGGTGACAGTAGGACTTGTCAGGTCGACAATAAATTTCGTTCTGTATTTGCATATATCTGAGGCACTCGGCAGTCAACCAGAGAGGGCAGATGTTCCTGTAGTACAAACAAAACAGCAAACAGAAGAGGACGGGTCTGATCAGGCAGATTCCAATGGACTTTCTGCTCTCTCTGTTCTTTATTTTTAAATGTAAGGGCACATCGCCGAGTCCTCACCTGAGCACCAATTCCTCAACCGAGCTCCAGTTCAAAGCCAGGTATGACCCTGCTGCCAAGGTACTTTAGAGAAATGCTAAGTGTCTTGAAGCTCAACTCAGCAGGCAGCACTCCGTGAATACATATTTTTGTTTGTCTGTTTTGAGATGGTATCTTGCTATGTAGTTCAGGCTGGCAGCAACCCTCCTGCCTCAGTCTCCCAGGTACTGGGATTACAGGTGTGAGCCACCACACCCACCTTCTATGAGTATATTGATGTCACCTGTTCCAGCTGTCCCCAGTGCAAAGCAGATAGGAAAAATAAAACCCTAGAACAGTGCCCAGCACATAGTAAACACTCTTTCTCTGTCTCTCTTTCTCTTGCATATGTGTGTGTGTGTGTGCGTGTGTGTGTATACGTGTGTATGAGAATGAATGAATTCATTTCTATCTCTGTCCCACATTTGGACATTTTAGGCCATAGACTTAAAGTCTTCAAGTAGGAAGATGCTAGCAAGACTCAGGGAGAAGGAAAGGGAGATGAAGAGAAGCAGCGTGCACACCACCCCTGGGGAAGAGAGAAGGTAGGGAGGACCGGGGCTCCTGCGCATCGTCACCTGGGGAAGCCAGCAGGCTGTGAAGAAGGGTCTTGAGCCACCCAAGTTCTGGATGATTCCTTTGGCTTTCTACTTTTCCGGTGTGCCTGGCTCCAGGACAGCCAAGACTTAGGGACTGAGGTCTCCAGCTGTCTGAAGTCTCGCTGTGGGTAAGTGGCAGTCAGGACAGATCCCAGGTGTGCCGGCCCCAGAACTGGGTATTTAAGCACCATAATAAGTCCGTGGATTGAAGAGTGTACAGTGGAAGATTGTACCTTAGCTTCAACTATCATTACTAAGTTCAAGAAAAATTAAAAATGAATGACAAATTACAATGAAATAGCAGCTCGATAACTTTTACCTGCTCAAAATAAGACCAAGATATTTTGTCAACATAATTATTTTTTTTTAAAGTCCTTTCATGAAGGAGCAGATTTACTGCAAAAATAAAAAGTAACTCCAAGAAGCTACTAAAGGAGAGAGGCAGTGATTGGTTATAGCACAGCTGGGTAAACTAGTAAATGCCTCCTAACGTGACCCGAACCACCAAAAGGCATCTGCGAAAGGAACACGCTGCGCTCTGCCAACATTCACCTGCTCAGAAGGAACAAGCATTTGAGAAAGGTCACCAAATAGGACAGAAACGAGACTTGTTTGGCAGGACAGGCGCTTCTAAAAAGGTGGATGAAACAGGATTTGCGAACTATTGTGGCTGTGAACATCTGCAGGCCACTATCTTCAGGCAAGCCAAAGAAGCATTAGACCTGATCTGCACTGCGGCAGTGATACAGAAGGACAACAACTAACAGCGGGATCTGAAACGGGCTAAAATAATCACAATTAGCAAAATCACAGGACCCTTAACCGGCTCCTGCAGAGTTTACGTCCCCATTTTTCAGCTGTGCTGGCGCCTGGACTGCTGTGCATTTGGAAGCAATGTGTCAGCAGCCGCAGGGTCCCCAGTAATCCCCGTCTCCTGCCTTCACACCCTTGTGGGGCCCACCCCACATCCGTCTGATCAGGAGACTGTCACTTGTGAATCGGGTGGCCACAGACATCATCTCTGTGGCTTGTGCCTTTTACCAGGGCGCTGGCTGTGCAGGAGGCTGCTGTCAAGTGCAAGCAGTCGTGGGAGAGGCCTGCACCAGCACGAGTGAGTGTGAAAATGGAGCCTCGGCTCGGTCCAGCCTCCAGACTCTCGGACTGCAGCCTACGGAGAGGCCTGGAGCCAGAGCACCCAGTTCAGAGCCGATGCTCGCCTCAGAAACTCTGCGGCATCGTAAATATTTACTTTCGAGCTGCATGTCTGGCATCACTTTAGGCAGCAATAGAGACCTGGTACCTGTACTTGGGTGAACCTTACCGGTCTGCACTGTTCAGTTTCTCTGCACTATAGGTGGGCTCAGACAATAGTTTTGTCAAAAATCAAACCGGGCTGGGCGTGGTGGTGCAGCCCTGCAATCTCAGCACTTGGGAGGCTGAGGTAGGAGGGTCGCCACTAATTCAAGATCGAGCCAGCCTGGGCTGCATAATGAGTACAAGGCCATCCTGAACTACACTGTGAGACTACATCTCAAAAAAAAAATTTAAACTGGGCTGACCAATCCTACCACATGAACAGATTTACAGAATCCTAGAATAGCCCCTCTAGCCTTTCATTGCTACAGACTCAGGTCTGCGCAGGGAAATGACTTATCCACGGTCACCCAGTCGATGTCATAATCCCTGACCTTCCAGGCACTTCCAAACCGATCAAGGACTACTTGGGTGTGCAGCTCAGCAGGCGAAGGGGCCACCTGAGCAGGAACCACATAGCTTATTAATTGGTGGCCTTATTATTTACCGCCTATGAGGCATCAGTCCTGCATGTGTCTCATGCCTGACAGATTATACTCTCAAGCATTAGCATTTTCAGGACATTTTTAGAGTGTTTTTCCAATTCAACCAGGGAAAGTCAGATATATGACCTGACATTATTGACTTTTTGGTTCCACTTCCACGTTTTATGGACTTTTTAATGTGGTGTTGGCAACACAACAAGCCTAAGTCAGTAAGCAACTACAGCAATGATAAATCAGTAAGAGTCAATCCCAACCCTACTGGTGACAGAGGTTCGTCTCCTCAAGGGCTTGAGTCAGGACATCCGGCTGGCAGCTACCGTGCAGCCAGAAATATGAGGACCACATGTCCAGGGGCGAACGTGCCCTATATGACAGGCTAGCAAGGGCCTGGACGCTAAAGCTGTGATTCTCCAACTTCAGCAAGCATCAGAAGCATGCTCCCAAGATGGTTAAAAGAGTTCTCCGGGTCCCACTTTCCAGGGCTTCAAGTATATTGAGAATGGGGTCTAATGAGCTACATTCTGGCAAGTCCCCAGCTAGGAACGACCTTTCATCCGAAACTGCCTCTGAGGCTGACTCTAGGGTCACCAACTCAAGAGCCTTCGAAAGCCAGTACTACTATAAAGAACAGGGGTCACCTTATGGAGTGGAGGCTGCGAAGAGCAGCCATGGTTTGAAAGCCATTCAAAACCAAAGCGCTCTTTAAACACAGTACAGGCAGGCAGAAGTCTGGTCCCCTGGGTCAAGTTTTTGCAGTCATGATTTACTCCAATGGCCACAAATACATTCTTTCAAAAGACACAGACATGCATCTCATGCCAGAGTTCTGGAACTTGCATTCAGCCTTCCCCGCTTCTGCTCCCCATTTCGGAGATGTTACGGACAGTGGTTATGGCATTTTACTCTCCAATCCGTCAGAAACAAGCTGACATTGCTACCTGGGAGATATGGTTCCTGCATCTTCTGAGAATTTTCCAGGCATGCTTGGACATGCTTGGAAGTCGTCACTTGTCCCTCCAGATCCACTTTGCATCCTTTCACCCCTGCTGGGTCCTCTGAGCCTGACCTCTGAGGATGGAGGGACCTTCTTAGGACCAACTGATGTGAGGCACTGATAGGATGCTGGAGAGAAAGTCCACCCTGGCGCCATGGTTGGCAGTGGCTGTGCCCGTCAGAGGCCACACTCCCATTTGGTGGCCTCCTCCTGGATTTACCACTCCTGTTTCCTAGAAGCCATTCCTTTCCTGGCTGCTTTACATCTAAGGGCAAAAATGACTCCCTGCTTTACCATTTGCAACTAGTCAACTCCATTTGATTGTCCCTTTTGAGTGTATTGTGAGTTCCTACCAGGACCCCAAGCGATCCACAGTTTTTGCGTTCAGTGTGTAGAATATGCCTCTTCAGTGTCAAAGTTGCACAAGTCACTGAGCAGCAGCAGAACGTACAGCAGAACAGGGGCAGCTGTTCTTTGGTGAAAGCGAACACTGAATGTTGCTTTTATTTATGGGAATGTGTGTTAGGAGGGAGGACAGGTGCGGGCGGGGATTATTGCTGAATCATACTGTATATACTGTCCAGGTGCTTCTTCAACAGACTCAAAACTGAGAGCATCTCACAGCGTATTTTACTCTTTCATGGATGAAGGAATCAGGCCTAACTCTGCTCTTCTCTGATGAAGAACAAGCAAATCCAGAGCTGTGTTCTGTAGTGTTCGCTGACTACCACTAATTCATATTGAATATTTTCTAATCCCAGAAAGACTGTGAAGCTACAGAGGCTGTAGCAGACCCTGGGTACAGCTGGTAATGTATCCACGCCTCTGAAGGACGCCACCTGCCCGTTCTCTAGCCCTGTGCTTCTGGGCCCTGCAGTTGCCTCACCAGGCAGAGACCTGCCCTTCCTGTGAGGGCCCCTTGATGGGTGACGATGCAGTGGACCATGTGGAAACATGAGGAGGACAGGCCTGGCCGGGATGCGCCAGAGCTCCTCTGCGAATCAGACTGAGCATGGGGCGCCACTGCAAACAACATCCTTTGTGGGTTTCTAGCACTTCCCAGTCCTGATTCCCTGGCTTCTAGGAGCATTTTCTTTTCTTCTTCCTCTTTTGCGGGGGGAGTGGGGGGAGCAGTTCTGGGCTTGAACCTAGGGCCTCGCACTAAGCTAGTACCCAGCCCTTTTTGAGATTTTTTGAGACAGGAGCTCACGAAGTTTCCCAGGCTGAACTCAAACTTGTGATCTTCCTGCCTCGGCCTCCCAAGAAGCTGCCATTACAGGTAGGCATCACTGCACCCAGCTAGGAGAATTTCCTTAATAAATCACTTACATGCAACTTCTTAGCTCAGTATCTTCCTGGGAGAATCCAATTTAGGAGAAAAACGAAATGAAAAATATCCCCGTGGCCTCATCCATGCGGTGTTCACGTGAATGCATGTGTTCACACGTGGTGCATCTGAGAGCTCAGCGATCTCCTTTGCCCACAGAACACGCAGAACATTCCGCGCACCGAAGCCTCACTCCTGAGGCCACCCCTTCTTCCCGAGCGCCCCTCCTGTTTGTCTGTCACCCCTGCCACCGCCACCTGGTGGTTGCTGTCAGCTCAGCCAGGACGCATGCACAAAGATCTCGCGAGTAGTCTCCTTTGCCCCGAGCCGCGGCCCTTTAACCCGGCTCTATCACCCACATTTGAAGGTGAAAAATCAAGGAGTATAACAATGACAGTGATCTCAACAAGAACTGTGACGGGAACATGATGATGCCAGCTCTGACCCAAAACTTGCGACACGATGACGTACACCACGATGCACGTGCTCATTATGGAGGAAAATTTCAGGCCCCCGGCACGTCTGCCCACTGAGAGCGCAGAGACATGCCATTGGGCCCTGCGAAACACCTCGAATCAGGACAATAGCAACACAACTGCTATCTAATTGTGAAATAATTTTCTCTTAAAAATTGAAAGATTTTTCCAGTTATTGAGGTAGAAAAACAAGCCCCAACCTTTCCTTTCTCCCTGCGACAGCCAGAGGGGGTGCAATCCTACATCAAGCCTCACGCCCCGCCTTTCTGTTCCCCCCACCCAGTGACCCACCTCTTCTCTGGCTGCCTCAGCAGCTGCCCTCTGCTTGCTCCTGCAGCCGGGAGAGCAGCTGCTGCTTGCTCCACAGTGGGGTCCTTTTACAGCAGGAAAAACTCCCAAAGCAATGTTTTATTTTTTTCAACCTAGAGTTGGAATTTCATCCTCGAGTTAGGACAGAGAAGTAGGCCACTGGAGAAGTCTGAATCCGCTCCTGTAAAACAGAGATTTTTCGCTACTCTGCTCCCTCCCACCAAACAGTCTTCACAATTTTAGTGTGCTAATTTAAAATGTTCTTTAAGACAAGCTAGAAGATGCAGAAATAACTCCAAACACACTCAAATACCTCATCTTTGACAAAGGAGCCAGACACCCTCACTGGAAGAAAGACAGCCTCTTTAACAAATAGTGCTGGAAAATTGGCTTACCACATGTCGAAAACTAAAACTAGATACATGTCTCTCACCATGAACTAAGCTAAAATCAAAGTGGATCAAAGATCTAAACATTAAAACAGAAACAATAAATCTCCTGGAGAATAAAATAGGTAGAACTCTCGAAGACATAGGGGCTGGAAAAAAGTTTATGAACAGAACCCAGACTGCATGGGAAACAATACAAAGAATCAATGCTTGGGACCACATCCTATTAAGAGGCTTTTGCACAGCAAAAGAAATTACTAATAGAGTGGGGTGAAAAACCACAGACTGGGAAAAAATTTTGCCAGCTGTCCCTCAGACAAAGTTCTAACATCTAGAATATATAAAGAACTCAAAAAAATCAAACCCTCCTATCCAAAAATGGGCAACTGAAATGAATAAACATTTCTCAGATGAAGAAATAAAAATAGCAAATAAATATATGAAAAAATGTTCAACATCATTGGTCATTCGAGAGATGCAGATCAAAACAACGCTAAGATACCATCTCACTCCAGAAAGAATAGCTATTATCAAGAAATCAACCAATAACAAGTGCTGGCAGGGCTGCGGGGAAAAAGGAACCCTCCTCCACTGTTGGTGGGACTGTGGACTGGTCCAACCACAGTGGAGATCAGTGTGGAGATTCCTCAGAAAACTACAACTAGAGGTTCCATTTGACCCAGCTATTCCTCTGCTGGGTATCTTCCCAGAAGAATTAAAATCATCATATCACAGTGATGTATGCACCACCATGTTCATAGCAGCACAATTTGTAATAGCTAAATCTTGGAAACAACCTAAATGCCCAACAACTGATGAATGGCTAAAGAAGATGTGGTTTTTCTACACAATGGAGTACTACTCTGCCACAAAAAAGGACAAACGAGAGACATTTGCAGGTAAATGGATGTTCCTTGAGAACATACTCTTAAGTGAAATAAATCAGACACTTATCAGTACAGATCAAATTGTTTCTCTGATATGAGAAACCATAAGTGTAAATAAGGACAAAGGGGTATAATAGGTATTATGTAAAAAAAAAAGATAGTATTGAAAAAAGAGGAGAACTAGATAGGGAAAAGGGGGAAAAAGAAGGAAGGTTAAAAGAAAAGTAAGAAGAAAGGGAAAAAATGGAAAAATGTAAATAAACTTGTTGCAAATAGAGAGGGGTGGGTGAATGGAAGGGAGGGGAGGGGAAGAGGGGGGAAAACCAAGATACATCATGTACAGGTACAAAATAACCATGTTGATTATGATCATTATGTATACAATGTACCAATACATGCTCTTGGTAAAAATTAAAAAAAAAAAAACATCTAAAACAAATTGTAAAATGTGCATAAAAAAATAAAATGTTCTTTAAGGAAAAAAAATGAAAATCATCTTTAAAAAGCCTTTTAAGAAGGCAGCCATGTATTTTACCTGAGTCAGCAATTTATTCCATGAACCCTGTTAATCTTCAGCAATTTATTGCATGAATTCTGTTAATCTTCATACAGTTCATATATTTATGTAATTCATATAGTTATGACTTGTATGAAGATTACGAATCTTACTTCAGTGTGTCCCTTTATTATATGAGACAAACCAATTAATGAAACATGAGCAGTACAATGGGAAACATCAGAGAATTATTCCGAGGTAATAAAATAAAATGAGGATGAAACGTTACAGTGACTGCGATGCTGGCGAGCCGGAATGTGCGCAGTGCAGGGTCCGGCTTAGGGGAATGCAGTGACCACAGTCTCGGGATCAGGGATTCATAGCATGATCCTCGCTCCAACACGTGGAGCTGTGTGACTTTGAGAAACTTACTTCACGTCTCTGAGCCACGTTCGCAGGTCTGTGAAATGGGGCCAGTGGTCCCATCCATGGGGTGAGAATGTAGATCAAAGGTGATGCGAACGTATAACAAGACAGAACAATATTTTGGACATTGGTGGACCAGCCTAACATGGCCATTCCTGCCCTTGTTCTGCCCTTATTTCCAAAAGGAGCAGGTAAAGGGTTGGACAGCACTTCTCAGCGAAATGTAGGGAGGCCTGAGAAGAGGGGTTGGTGATGTTAGGAGTACTTTTGCAGGAGAACATCTTTCTGGCTTGGAGGTAGTAAGGGGTTTCTTAGAGAAGTCACAGAAAAAGATAACTGTAAACAAAAAATTGATAGATTTCATTAAGATTAAGAACTTCTGCTCATTAAAGAACTCCTTTAAGGTTGTACATAGGCAAGACATAAACTGGGGGAATTACATCTAACCAAGAACTGCTATTAATCACACAATAAAAAGCTCAGTACAGAAGTCCTAACATTTGGCAAGTAATTTGAACAAAGACTTCATAAAGTAAGATATATAAAAGACCAGTTAGCACTACAAATATACTCGATGTCATTCGTCACCGGAGGAATGCAAATTACAATGAGACAGTAGTACTACAACACCTACCAGATTTGCTCAAATGAAAAAAACAGATGCCATCAAATGTTGATGAGGCTGTAGAGGTCATGGAACTCGTGGCACGGCTCTTTGGGAAAAGGCTGGGCAGTTTTTAAAAGAAAACCAAATGTATGTCTACCCCAAGACCTAGCAATTCCACACCATGGTAAATACCCCACCCGCAAAAGGAACACATATATTCATAAGAAGACTTGTATAAGACTTTCATTGCAGCTTTATTCCTAATAGCTAAAAACCAGGTATGGTCCAGGAATGCACAGGAGAATAGAGAAATAATCTGTGGTGTGATGGAATACAACTCGGTAATAAAAGAAAAAAGAATTATTGATAAATCCAGTAATGGGGAGAATTACAGACATGTAGAAGGAAGCTAGAGTAGATACTATATGTCAAGAACTGGGAAGGGTCTGAACTTTTATCCTATCCTACTTGCAAGCTAACCAGTCAGCCTGCCACATTTTTATGGATTCTGGTTGAAGATACAGGACTCCTGAGTCAGAGACAAATGACTTTACTTTTCACAGCTATTAGCAGTAGCCAGAGGATCAGCATTTTCCTGGGCTGCTTTCCAAGTGCAGTTCCCACAGGGTGACACGGCACAGGTCAGGTGGCACCCACACAGGTGATGAGAAGGTCTCTAAGCCCAGTCAGCCTGGCTCTCCTATGGTGGGGAGTAAGCACACCTGTTCTTTGCTCTCAAAGCAATTTGCATTCTAAGGCCGCCCACTACACATCCTTAAAATAAATTTCCATTGAAGACCATCCATGTCTCTGCTCAGGGCTGTGTAATTGCACTTCCATGAAATTCCAGAGTGGTAAGACATTTATACAGAAGAAAATGAAAACTGTGCTTCCTGTAGTTTGGTGGGGGGAGACAGTCACAGTAGGGGCCTTTCCCATAGTACTTTGCTTATACATAGAACTATATAGGTTTTTGTGTTTGTCAAAACTCACAGAAAATCCACTTAAGATTTGTGCCTTTCATTTTTAGTAAATTTTACATCAAAAGAAAAACTTGTAAGAAATATTGAACTATAGGTAATAATATGCACGCTAATATATTTAGAGGGAGAGCACCTACTGTGTGCAATTTATTTTGAAAAACACCGAAAGTGCTTTAATGGATTGATAAAGGGATGAGGAGATGTGTGGCTGTGCATAAAGAAAGTATGGTAAAATGTTAATGGTAGACTCTAGGTGGTGTGCTTACCCATCTTCTACATAAATTTCTCCCAACTTTGCTGTTGAAGTAAGAAGTAAGTGGAAGTTTAAGAAGAAAACGTTGATGAATATGAGGAGATGGTCTTTGAAAAATGATAAAAATTATAGAGGAGACTATATAATGATTTTTAAAAGTCATTCACATCACAAAATGCACCCCCTGGGACACACATAACTGCACAAACAAAAGGGTAAATAACACACTGTGGAAAATATGTATAACATATCTGATTGTCAAGTTGTTCAAATCAAGCTTTCTTATAAGCTGAAAAGAAAAAATTAGTATAATACAGAACATGGAAAAAAAAAATACAGAACATAGGCAAGAGTTATGACTAGACAATTCACCAAAGAGAGTACAAAGCTAGTAACCGAAAGAGCAAAGTGTGCAGCATCATTAGTGAAATAATGCAAACTAAAACATAAAAAATGCTTTCTGTCCATGTACCTGACAAAGACATCTTAAATGGTCAGACTAGCGTTGGTGGGTATGTGAGGCTCGGAGGAGTCCTAGCGCCACCTCCTCCACCTGCGCTGAGGGACCGCGGGCGCGATCCTTGGCCTCTCTGCGTCCGGGTGTTGGAGAAACGGTAGTGTCCACTGAGTCAACACGTTACACGTGTCCCAGCATGGAGAAGACGGTCACCCGCACCCCATGCCAGCCCCAAAACTTCAGCGTGTGAATTCTGGGTAGGTGACGGGACGGTACTAACAGTCTTAGGACTAATAGTCTTTGGAGGTGGACTCAGTCACTGTGGAGTGACTCTTCTATGATGGAAAACTACTCCAGCTACTTTTTAGACAAATATATACATATATATCATATATAATACTATAGTACGTATTTATGTTTATATTTATATATTTTTTATATGGAGATTCTATGATTTTCTATGGATAAATATACCTGACTTGATTTTTGAAGGGTCTAAGTGTAAAACTTATATTGTTATTTTCCCCAAAAGGAAAACATTTACTAGAGCTAGCAGAAAAGAGCACGTATCTTACCAAAACCATTACAAACTCACGTGAGAATTTTTATTCCTTTTTTCCTTTCATAAACAAGAAAGAACAAAAACCACCGAAGTCATTTCAGACAGAGGTTCTTCCACCTTTGCAGCAAGGCCACGATGACCTAGGAGGAGAAGACGCTTTGGAAGCCGGGTTTTTCCAAGGTGTAGATTGGGCGGCGTCTCAGGCTGAGCCACCCTGGGGCCCTTTGCAAGGCTCCTTCTCCCCAGCGCAGCAGCCTCGGGGGCATCACGGCCTGAGTCTGAAGGCTACTGCTCCCCACGTGACCCAGGCTCCAGTAACCTGGCCCTGGGCCTCGGCACCAGCTCCCGATGGGGACACAGACGTCTCCCTTCCGTGCCAACTCTGGACGTTCTTAAAATACTGATTTCAACTACAAGCTCCTCTTTTTCCGCACGTTAGTAATGAAGTTTCCTGTCACTTGTGATTTGTAAAATTAGTCCACTCTAGTTATAATATTGGAGTCTGATACCTGATTGAGGACAAGCCAGGCATTCCGGGACATCAGGTGGCTGCGGGCAGCGGGCTGGTCTGAAATCCCTCCTTCCTCACCTATCCAAGCCCAGCTCCCCGGCATGGGGCGGGTGCTAAGAGGATGGGGCCGATATCTGCTCACACAGTGGTGCTGGCTGGCACGGGGTTGTCCCTGATCTCCGTTCTGGGTCACTTCAGTACCATTTGATCCAGCGGGCGGGTAGAGGGGTGTCCTGCCTGCGTTCCTGGGTGTTCATTTTCCATCTAGATCCCTTTATTGGTGAGAGATTCCCCTCATCATGCCCCCTGTGCCTCCTTCCTTCCATTATTCTCTCTGCTGTTGGGGGTCTGTAGAACAGCAGTGTCTTCCACACCCTCCTGGCACCTCAGACAGCGGAATGGGGTGGGCGCCCCCTAGCTTCTCCCCAGAGTCCTACACAATGTTGGCACAGCCCACTCGAGCCAGAAGTAAGCCCCCCACCAGGGGCTCCCCGCCAGTCTTCCCTTCTGGGAGGCACACTGAGTTAGCAACAGTGACTTCCTGCATCCCCATACCTCACTGGCGATGAAGAGGAAAAGTGCCTCTCTCTGACTGCTCTGAGTCTCCCGGAAGCGGGTTTGCACGTGGATTCCGCTGGGTGGCTCATGGATAATCAGTACTCTTTGTCTTGAGCGTCAAAATCCCGGAAACATGCCATTAACATGCATATTCCTTCAGTAATCTCAGGGTTGGGGATTTAGCTCAGTGGAAGAGTGCTTGCCTAGCAAGCACAAGGCACTAAGTTCGATCCCCAGTAACCCCCAAAGCAAAAACAAAAAAATGACGAAAACTACAGAAAGGCCCCAGGTGATCTGATTAACATAAAGAAAACAAACTCTCCCTTTTGACTCATACATCTGCATTACCTGGCCCTAAGGTACCCGCCCATAAGCTTGCCCTCCTCCAAAAGACAAAGGTCACAGAGTTGAGGGAAATCGAGGCTGAGGGGACAGACAAGCCCAAGAGCCAATCGGATTCCAAGAGCCAACCCAAGGGAAAAACCTCAATAAATAGGGGCTACAAGGAAGGGCCCACGAGTATTTCGGTTTCCAGTGCTCCCTACTCCTCAAGCAGATATCTATTGTCTCCCTTTCCCCCCTTTTCCCCACTTTTAAATAAATTGTCCTCTAAATAAATTGTCTTCTCTTAAAAAAAAAAACTATAAATAGGTCAGTATATATTCTTTATGCACACAAGAAGAAACAGATACAACAAATTTTGTAAAAAAGATGGGTTATTCAAATCTTTACTGCAAGCAGGGCTGAGAAGAGGTAAGAAAGCTATCAACTGGGACCTTCGGACCACCCACTCTGGGGCATTGGCGTTGTCCTGCTGGCTTGAGAGCCAAGGTGGTGCAGGAGATCGAGGGCCCTCGTGGCAGTAAAGAAAGGGTGGACGCTCACGTGACCTGACCCTCAGACATCCTGGTGAGGTGGAGAGGATTTCAAAAAACAGCAGCGATCACCCTCTGGTTAGAAATGAACAAATACAGTAAACCTCTTGTTTCAGGTCTCCCTGGCAATGATACCAATGAGATGATTTTTCCCAGGTAGCACAATTGTTGCTTTTTTCAGTACTAGAGTTCCTTTTATTATTTCCTTATTTTATTTGGCATTAAACGCTCCAGAATAATCATATACTTTTTTTTTTTTGCTCTACTAGGAGTTGAACCCAAGACTATTACACTGAGGTACTCCCATCACCCCCACAATTTTTTAAAACAAGGTTTCACTGAGTCACGAAGTTGCCCAGGTTGACTTAAACTTGCAACTCTTCTGCCTCAGCGTCCCAGAGTGCTAGGATTACAAATCTGTGCCACCAGACCCAGCTAATCATGCCCTTCTTTATAATCCTAAATAGAGTATACTGACCACATCACATTCTCCTTAATTATTCAAGGTTGTTACAAATTCCACTTGGTATTTAAGGATATAAGATAATATGTAGTGACAGACAAGAGTAGGCTCTTTACTCCATGCAATAAACAACTCTCAAATTTACTGTTTTTGAGTTATTAGCTTGTTAGACACTTTCTGACATCTTTTTCAGGAGCAGTCAGGCGGCCCTTCTCTGCACTGCAATCTGTCCACAGCAAGTCCTCATACCAGGATGTGCCTGGTCCTTGGGTTTGGGAACCAGATCACCACATTCATTCAAACTTCATGAAAACCAAGAGTAAATAAGCTTTGAGAGTGGGTCTGCGTAGATTTCGCAGCAGCAGGGCACGTGACCTTTACTATGTGACATCCGGGTTTGCTGCCTGAGGACCATTTGTGGTTATCTTTTGGTGCGTGGATGTGTAGGGAAGGGCAAGGTCATCCAATACCTGAGTTCCAAGTGAGTAATGCTTTGAGATAGAAATCAGGCTGTGGAGAAGAAGCACTAAGCCTGATATCACTGGGTCATTATTTCAATAAAAACCTATCAAGAGTTGGAAATATTGGGTGCATCTTTGAAAATGTCTCAATATCACCCAGGAGCTGGTTACTAACTCACCTGGCCCATATCTAGAAATTAATTCCAAAAGCTATTTTTACTGCAGGGCTGTCCCATGAGTCACACTTTAAAGGATGCTATTTCCAGCATGAGCTCCGGCATTCAGGGCAGTATCCTGGGGTTTTCAGTTCAAAAAATGAAATTAGTACAGCTGGACCGATTACCAGAAGCCATTAGGAGTCTTCGGTTCCCTTTAGAACGGCCCCTTCCTCCCTCTCCTCGCTCTTTCCGCCTCAGAACCACAGTGCTCAGCTGGAGAGCCTTTTTTTTTTTTTTCTGATTGCTTTTGGCACAGGCTGCAGGCGAGTGAGCGTGCAGTTAGATACTCACCCGGAATCAAAGTTATGTGACAGCACTGATCTTGGCTCCAAACATCAGAAGAAGAGTTCCGTTCCGGCACCAGATCTTCTCCTCTACTCTTGCCAAGTAGTCACTTACTCTTCGGGACTTTAATGGCCTAATATCAGTGTAAAAATGGAGACCCCAAGAGAATAAAGAAATGATCGCTAATGTCTTTCTCAGTTATATTTTCAGATTTATTAAAGTTATTTCGTGTCTGGGTTTGCTATAACTAAATTATCTCCTCTTCCTTCAAATTCATATGCTGGAGTCCTAAACCCAGTATTTCAAAGAGTGACTGCATTGAGATAAGCACTTTGGAAGAGATGACAAAGGCCAGATGAGGGCATCGGGGTGGGTCCTAATGCTGTTTAACTGGCATCCTTCTAAGAAGATTGGGACAGACTCAGAGGACAGCTGGAAGACGCAGAGAGAAGGCAGCCACCTACAAGTCAAGGAGCGAGACCTCGGAAGGAGCCAGCCATGCTGATACCTGGATACTGGACTTATAGCCCAGAGCCATGAGGAGACAGGTTTCCAAAGTTTAAGCCATCCAGCTTGTGCACTGTGTTTAGGGCAGCCCTGGATAATCAACACAAGGCTTCCCTGGTTGAAAATCCATGTCGAATACCAAAGAGGTACAAGAACTCCAGTAACTATAAGCAGCAACAGTGGTGCCAAGCATAGTATTTCCGCTGTACATTGAGAGTGTCTTTCACCTTGCAGTGACCTGTTTAGACATCAGGCATGTGGAGAATTTGGAGACACCATGACTCACCTCTAATCAATAGGTACCCTTTGCACAAAGGTACTCTCCCTCCTGTTCCATAGATGAAAGTCGTTGCTCACTCTGAGGTCTCTTCTCATCCGAGAGCCTGACGAGCTGTTTTGAAGTCCAGGCTCTGAATGCTCCGTGCCTCCCTCCTGGTCTGTGTGTCAGCAAGGCCGTGGTTCTCCCTCCACCGTGTAGCTGATGAGCCCTCCCTGCCAAGCCCTGTACCCTTCACCCTCCTGCCAAAGGGGAGACCCTCCTGCCAGGTGTGTGAGGTGTGATCAGGAAACGTGGTGAACATCACATTTTTTAAAAATGCATTACAGTAAAAGATACATTGCCATGAATCCCCTGCAAGATTCTCTCACCTCACACACACACTTATCCTGTCATTCTTGCTACCTTCTGAAGCAGCTCTGGAAGTGCTCTTTCATGAGCGTCTTTAGTTGCGCCGTCATGGCTATCTTCACGTCCTGAATCCAATCAAGACATTTACCTTTCCTGATCATTTTCCCTTTGGGAAGACCCAGAAGGTACACAGTGCCAGATTCAGTGAATAAGATGGATGAGGACACACCATGAATTGTCATACTGCCAAACTGTAGAACCATCTCTGCCTACTTGCCTCAAGAGGAGGGTGCTGTTCAGCGCTGTGTGCACAGCAGTGTCCTAAAGAATGCTTAGAGGATTCTAATCACTGTCATTCACAGAAAACCTGAGCTAATTGGTATTGGGGAAGGCATATTCCTTGATATTTCTAAAGTATGTAAGAAATTTCAAGAATGAGCCATTAATGAGGGGAGACAGAGAGAGACAGAGAGAGAGAGAGAGAGAGAGAGAGTTAGAAAAAGAGAAGGAAGAGACCATGAAAGGCGCTGACAGATAGATGGAGGGAAAGGGCATTGGTTCGCCTTTTGTCCCTGACAACCATATTTAGACATGCAGAACCTAGTGTTTCTTTCGCAAGCAAAATTCGCAATAAATTTGATTTGATTGCAGCTAAGACCATCATACCAAAGCCTTGGAGAAACAACTCAAAGTGTTGCATTTTGCCAAATGGATATTGTCTTTATGGCTGAGACAGCTTTATAAATTGCAGGGTATGTTCAGTTATTCTGATGAGATTATGGGTTCTTTATATTGCTTACTCAGACAGAGATAGTAACAGGACACCACCATGTGCGTTTACAGTTCTATTGAAAGGTCCTTCAGGAAGACCAGCATGAAATCAATGATGGTTACCTCTCCAAGCCATGTTCTCTAAAATGGTGGCTCCACTTTATTCTGAGCACCCAGATTGAGATACCAAAACTCTACCTAGAAGAAACCAGTGGTCTGCTGTCTAACTGCAGCCCAGCTGGCCTTCCTCTGTTTCCTCTTCCTTCTGAGTCTGTTAAGACTCATGTGTTGATCTTGCTAAGTTCAAATGGTAAATACTTGACCACCGAAGTAGGATTGTGAATTATCACAAAAGGCACTTATTATTCACCATCGTAAGGTAATTTGTTTTGCTTTGTTTTGTTTTTTTCTGCTCACAACTGTAAGAGGCAAAGAGAAAAGCCTAGTTAAACCTTACCGTGGTAATAGGACGTTTACCTCCAGGGACAGTAGCCATGCCCGTGTGCATTCCACATGTCCACAATTTGATAGTCAACTGCAATAAGGAATCTCTTCATAAGATAGTAAACAAATCACACAATCAAGGAAACCATAGTTTTTCTTGTCTTCTCTTCCTCTGTCCAAATACCCTGTAAGGGCTTCAAATTCAGCATTCTTTAAATGAATTAATCCCCCTCACTAGGCTGGAGCCTGCTGGTTCTTCCTATTTCTTTTTTGTTTTTCACTTCAGCGAATAGTACCATCTTCCAGTGTAGTCAAAACTGCTCACAACATCAGTTCCTCCTCTCTCCTTTGCCCCAAACCCGTTCACCTTTCCCTGCCATTCTACTTCCTAATCCCTCTGGAGTCCATCTCACCCTTCCTCAGTAAGCCTGCTAGCTCACTCAGAGCACATACATCACCTACACGGGGAACTGCAGAAGTTCCCAACCGAGCACCAAACCATCTTGAATGATTAATTCTTTTAGGAGTGACGCCGCTATTAAGAGAACAATAATGACAAACAGCAGCCAGAACAAAAAACTGTCTTCCCCCACCTCACTCTCACCCTAGGAAACATTTTCCATAACAGCAACCAAGGAAATTTCTGAAAATAAAAATCTAGTATATAATTTATTTGCTCAAGATCTTTCGATGGCTACTTATTGCTTTAAAGATACAGCTCAAATTTCTCACCGTTCTGACCACATCTTCCTGGCCCACACTGGGAATTTTATTTTCTTCTCTTCAAACAAGCATTATTCTCTTCCTCCTCTGCACACTCCATTTCCTCTTTCCAGAATATCCATCTGCATTCGCTGTCTGTACTCTAAATTCCCCCTCTCCTTCAAGTCTTAATCCTAAAATCACATCTTACTACTGACTTAGCCAGTAAGTCTTGGAATGATTTAGTTGCTCCTTCCTGCAATGACCTTGACACTACAAATTGCTGCTCTAAATTACTTATTTGGCAGTAAGTATTCAACACCCACCGTGTGCCATGTGTTAGCGATACGGCGTCAAATAAGAAACGTAATGTCCATGTTCCTGTGAAATTTGTACTCCAATGGGGAGAGTAAGTGAGCAGTTAGCAAATGAGCAGTCTCTGTAGCTGTGTAGGAACAGAAATCCAAGTGGGATAAACTGAGGAGAAATTTGGAATTGAGGAAGTGGAGACAACTTAGTTTGTTTTGCACATCTTATTTATTTTCACACCCTCTAAACTGCCCTACAAAAGAGCACTAAGCCATCTTATTGATACAAATCAGTGCATGGCATAGTGTTTGCCTTGCAGTAAGTAATCAATAAACACTGGATAAAAGAAGAAAAAAGGAAGGAAGGAGGAGAGGGAGGGAGGGAAGAGGGAAGGAAGGGAGGAGCGGAAGGAGGGAGGGAGGAAGGGAGGAGGGAAGGGTGGGAGGGAGCTGCTTAGTAACAGCAAAGTGAAGGCAGAAAACCAAAATCCTGAAGTCAAGACATCATAGACTTCAACAGAAGTCACCTATCATTTTAGAAAGAATTGACATCTTCACACTCTTGAGTTTTCCAATCTGTGGACATAGTATATCTCTCCATTTATTTTTGTTTTAATTTCTATCGGTATTTCTTAGTTTTCTGTGTAGAGGTCATACACACAGTTTCTCACATTTATTTTTAGATATTTGACTGTTAATGCTTTTGTAGGTGGTATTTTAATTTTTTCATCTTCTATTCATTGCTGATATGCAGAATTATATATGTGCAATCTTGCAGCCTTGATGAACTTTCATGTTAGTTTAAAATTCCTCTGTAGGTTCTTTTGGATTTTCTATACAAAATAATATCATGCAGAAATAACACAGAATATTTCATTCTTTCCTTTCTAACCCTCACAGCTTGCTGTATTGTGAATCTGAAATGTCCCTGGAAGGCCCACGTGGCAAAAGCTGGTTGCCGGCCTGTGGTACGAGGGGAGGTGGGGGCCTCTGAGACTCGGCCCAGTGAGAGGTAGTTAGGTCAGTATGGCCGCTCCTTGGCAGGGACTGTGAGATCCCATCCTGTCCTCCCTCTTCCTGTTGCTTCTGGGCCAGGAGGCGAGCACTCCCACCATGATGTGCTGCTCTGCCCAAAGCAACAGGGTCAAATAATCATGGACTGAAACGCCCCAGACTGAGCCAAAATAAACCTTGTCTCCTATTTGTTATCTTTTTCTGTCCTCATCCAATTGGATAGGACTTCTAGTACAATGCACAAAGAAAGGGTAACAGAAACATCTCTGCCTATTCTCCATCTCAGAGTAAAAAGAAAGCTGTAACTATTTCATTATTACTATGATGCTCACTGTAGGTTTCTCTGTATATAGTACATAATACATTATGAGTCTTTCTTTCCTGTTGCTAACTGGCTATTTTTTTAAAACTCATGACTAGATATTGAATTTTACCTGACAGACTAAATCGGCAGTCAAAAGTCTTCTTAGTATTTCCAAACTTCCAGAAAATATAAGGCTAGACCATTTTACTGACAAGTTTTTGAAATCCTTAAAAAACAGATACACTTGCTAGGAAAGCACTCTGCCACTGAGCCAAATCCCTAACCCCTCATCATCATTTTTAAACATGTGTGCAAAAGGTTTTTTTTAAAATAATTATAAACTAGAAAGAGAGAAGGGGGAAAAGCAAGAAGGGAAAAAAGGAAAGAAAAGGGAAAGGGAAATCATGGAAAATTATGAATAAACCTGCTGTAAATAGGGAAGGAGGGAACAGAAGGGAGGAGTGGGGAAGAAGGGGGAGAACCAAGATGCACCATGTGCAGGTACAAAATAAATGTGATGAATGTGAAAAAAAATTATAAAAATTATACTTAATATAATATAGGTGATATTAAGGATCTTCTCAATAGATGCAGAAAAACATATTCAATATAATTCATGTCTCATTTATAATAATTTCCAAAAATTCCTAATCAACAAGAAAAAAAATAAATTTCCTTAATTTCTTAAGGGGTTTGTATCAAAAACTAACATTATCAGCTTATTGGTAAAACTTTAGGCAAACACTCTACCACTGAGCCACATCCCCGCCAACTGGTAAAACTTTAGAAACATTCCCAAGTCAAGAATGGTACCTAAAAATAAAAAAAAATAAAAAAAATAAAAAAGAATGGTACCCATCTTACTCTTTAGCTCTCTATGTTGGTCCAATTTGATGAAATATATATGGAAAAGAAATGAGAAGAATAAGTACGGAAAAAAACAAACAACTTTTTTTGTGAGTATCATGGACTATACCACAGAATCTATGAACAAATAAAATTAGTGAGAATTCGGCAAAATTTGAGTTGTAAGATTAAAGTATAAATATGGTACCAAATTTAATTCCCTTATGTAGTCAGATGTGCGGCGCACTGTGCAGTGGAAAAGTGCTCAGCGGTGCAGAATGGTGGACCCTGTCTGCAACGCCTGGGTGGTTTCCAGGTGCCCGAGTCTGACTGAAAGATGCCAGGCTCAAGAGGCCCCTCTTCGGGTTTCCGAGAAATACTGTGCAGGATCGGTATTTACTCTTTAAGTGACTGGTTGATTTCATCAGTGAAACCATCCAGACCTCAGAAGTTTGCAACTATTTTCATCTGTATAAGACAATCATGTTTTTGAGTTTTCTGTGAGCTTTGGTAGTTATGTATTTCCAGTAATTTGTACATTTAATGTACATTTTTAAATTTATTGGCATGAACTTGTCTACAATATTTGCTTATTATTTGTTTAATAACTTAAGTGTGTATAGTGATATTGGTAATTTCTTTCTTTTGCCCCCTTCCCCTTTCCTCCTTCTGCTCTTGTTCTTGTCCTCCTCCTCCCCTTCCCTCCCCTCCTCCTCCCCCTTCCCTCCCTCTCCTCCTCCCCTTCCTCCTCCTCCTCCTCTTCTTCATCAGTCTGGCTGTAGGTTTATCAGTTTTACTGAGCTTTTCAAAGAACAAGGTTTTTGTTTCATTGATTACTGTTTCTAACTTCATTTCTTATGTTCATTATCTTTCTTCTGCTTAATTTGTGGGATTTAAAATTTTTTTCAAGGTGGAAACTTCGATTATTAAGACATTTATCATTTTCTAATATAAATGTTTTGTGATGTAAATTGCTCCCTAAAACTGTTTTAAATTCATCCCACAAAGGTTGAAATATTGTTTTTATTTTCATTCAGTGCAAAACACCTCTAATTTCCCTTATGACTTTCTTTTTAAACCACTAATCACTGAGAAATGAGTTGTTTAATTCTAAATATTTTAGGATTTTTCAGATGTCTTTCCATCATGAGTTTTAAGTTTAATTCATGTATAGTGAAAGAATATACTTAACATGATTTCTACTTTTAAAAATCTGTTAAGGTTTATTTAATGACTCAGAATGTAGTCATTATATAAAACATTTAGAAAATTCATATAAGCAAAAATGACATTTAAAAAACCTATTACCTGAGATAATGAACTGTTCGATGTGTATTTTTCAGTTCTCTTCACTCTCCTACTATGGCAGCGTACTACTATGTCTGTATTTGTGTTTACGAAGAGTCACATTCACAGGCGGAGAACTGCACTATCTATACAGACACTTTGTGATCTACTTTATGTCTGTGGGGATGGACAAGCTAGTGGCTGAGACAGGAATCTTGAAGCCACACTGCTCAGTCCAAATCCAGTATCATCATTTACCAGCTACCTCGTCTTGAGCAAGGGCCTTAAAGTCTTTGTCCATCAGTTCTTTACATGTAAAATTGGATGGCAGTAAGAGCATCAAACTCACCAGAGGCTGTTATGAGAACTATTTGTATTAATATAAACTACTTAGAACAGCACCTGGCATTTGTTAGCATTATGTAAGTGACTGCTTTTTTTCTATTACTGCTTTCCTCTGTTGTGGAGTAAGAACACATCGTGATTTATTAGCTCACATCCTAGATATGAATCCTAGACCATTTTTAGTATTTGATATTCCAAATCTACTGTGATAAAGGGACATATTTATGACAATGGTCTTCCATTGGATGGGTTCACACAAGTGCAATTGGTATCGTGAAGGATGAGCATATTTGTGAAACACTTAGTGCTTGTCCAAATACCCAGAGAAGGTTTTTGCTTTAAATTGTTTTGTTACTCCATGTTTACAATACATAATATTTACATTTATCTTAAGGAGTAGGGACATGTGTTTAACATACCTTGATTCTCTTTAATTCCATCCCCCCTCTTTTCCCTCCCCCACCTCTAGATAGCCCTCCTCCATTTTAATTTTTTTAGTTCATGTTTGCCACACACAACAATTACATTCATTGTGGGTAGTTAGTACATGTACGTGACACATTTTAATTCTTTAATGTCTCCTTCCACTCCCCATCCTTCCACCTTCCATCTCTCTATTCCCATCCATTTGCAAAAGATCTCTCTCCCTGTTTCCTTTTACCTGTCTGTTTATTTACATCTTGGATTTTTCATATGACAGAAACCATTTGTGTTTAAGCTTGTATGTCCAATTTGTTTCACTTAACATTATATTTTCAAGTTGCATCCATTTCTTACAAATGACTCAAATTATCCTTTCTTGTGACTAAGGAGTATTCCACTATGTGTAGTTACCATAATTTCTTTATCCGTTTGCCTGTATATGGACATACAGTATAGGTTGCTTCCAAGATTTAGCTATATACTGCAAATTAAGCTGCTGTAATATGATGTCTTCAACTCTTTTGGGAGATGTCTAGTAGGGGAATAGCTGGATCGAATGAAATTTCTACTCTGCGTGTTTTGAGGAATCTCCAAACTGATTTCCATGATGATTGTACTAGTTTACATTCCTACCCATGTAGATGGGTTCTTTTTACCCTGTGACCTCACCAGAATTTGTTATCATCTGATTTCTTGATGATAGTCATTCTTTTTGAGGTAAAGTGGAACGTTTTGATTTGCATTTCTCTAATGGCCAGAGGTGTCAGACATTTTTTCACATAGTTGTTGGCAATTTCTATTTCCTCTGAGAAGTGTCTATTCATTTCAGTTTCCCATATTTTGATTAGGTCTTTTACTGGGGGGGTCTAGTTTTTTGAGTTCTTTATATATCCTAGGTATTAGTCCTCTCTCTAAGATGTTGCTGGCCATTTTTTCCCCATTCGGTAGGTTGCCTGTTCATTCTGTTAGTGATTTCCTGTGCTTTTAATTTGATATAATCCCATATGTTGACCTTTGCTGCTATTTCTTGTGCCATTAGAGTTCTGTTCATAAAGTTCTTATCTACTGACTTTAAAAGTTTACCTATTTTTCTTCCCGCTGATTAAGGTTTCTGTTTTAATATCTAGATCACCGATCCATTTTGATTTTAGTTTACTGCATGGTGAGAGATCTGGGTCCAGCTTCTGTCTTCTGCTTGTGGGCAGCAGTTTCTAATGAGACTGTCTTTCCTCCAGCATGTGTTTTTGGCCTCCTTTTCAAAGACTGGGTGACTGAGAGCATCTAGAGTTGTTTCTGCATCCTCTGTTCTGTTCCATAAATCCACGTCAGTGTTTGTGCCGGTACCATGTCATTAAAAAAAAATCCCTGCTGCAGCTTTGTATTACAATTTGAAGTCAGGTACTGTGATGCCTCCTGCTATTGTTACCCAGCATGACTTTTGCTATTTTGGGCTTCTTTTGTCCCATATGAATTTCAGAATTATTTTTCTCCAGTTTCTTTAGGAATGGTACTGGTATTTACATTGGGGCTCCATTATATCTGTACACCAGTTTTGCAAGTGTCTTAGTTACTTTTCTAGAGTCGATGGTTTGCAAGAGAGCAGATTTAATACAGGACAAATACAAGTTACAACATTTACCCACAAACCAAATTCAGGAAGAGTGCAGAACATCTGTCTACACGTTGGAGACATGAAAGATCCAGTCAAAGGCTGGGAGCACACAGCACTGTCCCATGTGCATCCGTGTCTGCACTAAAATGCTGAAGAAATCTATGCTGGAACCAGGATACAATGCTCACGGTGGAGATGAAGACTAGAGCTTCCCTGAAGCAAACAATAGCCATTCCTGACAACAGCAAGGCCCCGATCTCCTTCTGCAATAAGAAGAGCCAAGTTCCCTTCAGGAGAACCAGCCACAATAGTGCTTCTCCTGGGGAACAGCCAGGCGCTATCTTCTGCTCCCATTCTCCTTTATGCTGTGTTAGCAACAATCTTCAGGTGGATCTTCTATGCCCAGAACCACACCAATTCACTTCAACTGGGCATTCCTGCTCAAATTGACCACTATAATAAGTCCACCACAGCAAGGATGGCCATTCTGAAAATACTGGTTCTGCCTAGCCAGGAACAGGGAATATCTTTTCATTTTCTGATAATCTGTTCATTCTCTTTTCTTCAGGGTTCTCTAGTTTTTTTGTTATAAAGATCTTTCACTTCCTTGGTTAGGTTAATTCTTAAGTATTTTATTTTTCTTGATGGTATTGTGAGTGGTATTGTTTTTCTAATTTACTTCTCAGTGAGTTCACAATTGGTGTACAGGGATGCTATTAATGTTTGCATGTTGATTTTTATATCCTGTTACATTATTGAATTGTTATTATTCTAGAAGTCTTTTGGTGGAATATTTTGGGCCTTCTATGTAAAGGATCATGTCATCTGAAGAGAGTGGTAATTTTATTCCATATATATATGTATGTATGTATGTATGTATGTATCTTTTATCTATTTCTCTTACCTGATTGCTCTAATATTTCAAGTACTATATTGAACAGGAATGGTAACTGTGGACATCCTGGTCTTGGTCCTGATTTTAGAGGGAATGCTTTTGACTTCTCTCCATTTAATATGATGTTGGCTGTTGGGTTGTCATAGATGGCTTTTAGCAGATTCATGTAAGGTCCTTCTATACCTATTTTCTGCAAAGTTTTTTTTTTTTTAAAAAATCATGAATAGGTGTTGGATATTGTCAGAAGTTTTTTCTGCATCTAATGATGTAACCGTATGGTTTTTGTCCTTGCTTCTATTTATGTGGTGTATTACATTTATTGGTTTGTGCATGTCAAAACATCCTAACATCCCTGGGATGTAACCTACTTGGTCTTGATGTGTGACCCATTTGTTGACTCATTGCATAATATTTGCTCATATCTTATTAAGGAATTTTGCAACTGTGTTCACTAAGGAGATTCAACTTTAGTTTTCTTTTTTAATTGGGTCTTTTTCTGGTTTGGGGCTCAGAGTGATGCTGTCTTCCAGGAATGAGTTTGGAAGCACACTTCCCTTTTAATTTTATTGAAGAGTTTGAGTAGCATTAATGTTATAACCTCTTTGAAGGTCTTGTAGAATTCAGCCGTGAAAGCGTCAGGTTTTGGACTTTACTTAGTTGTAGGATTTTTATTATTGCCTCGATTTCACTCCTTATTATTAGATTGCTCAAAATTTTTATGTCTTCTTTGTTCAGTTTTGGTAATTCATATGTGTCTGGTAACCTGTCCATTTCTTCAAGATTTTCCAATTTGTTGGAGTACATTTTTTCATGGTACTAATGATCTTTTGAATTTTGAAGATGTCTGCTGTGATTTTGCCTTTTTCCTTTCTAATTGCTGATATGGGTCTTTTCTGTTCTTGTTTAGTAAGTTTGGCTAAGGGTTTATCTATTTTGTTTATTCTTTCAAAGAACCAGTTCTTAGATTTGTTGATTCTTTGTAGTGGTTTTTCAGTCTCACCTTTAATTAATTTTCACTCTGATTTTTGTGATTTCCTTCCTTAAACTAGGTTTGGGCTTAGTTGTTAATTATCTTGAGGTTCATCATTAGATTATTCGAGCTGGTTCTGTTCTTCTAATGTGAGTATTAACTGCAATAAACTTCCCTCTTAGGACTGCTTTCCTCGTGTCCCACAAGTTCTGCTGTGTTGTGCTGGTCTTGTCATTTGATTCTAGGAATTGTTTAATTTCTTCCTTGATTTCTTCTGTGACTCATTGAGTATTCAGTAGTGTGTTATTAAGTTTCTCAGTGTTTATAAATTTTCTGTGGCTTCATTTGTGATTGAACTCTAGTTTCACTGCACAATGAGCTGGTATACATGGGGTGGTTTCGATTCTTCTGTTATTTACTTAAGCTGACTCTGTGGACCAGTACGTGGCCTGTTTTGGAGAAAGTTGTGTGTGCTGCTGAGAAGAATGTGTATTCTGTTGTAGCAGAGTAGAACACTCTGTAGATATCTGTTAAGCCCATTTGTTTGAAAATCTGATCCCTCTCTGATATTTCCTTGTTTACTTTGTTGTTTAGTTGATCTGTCTCTTTGTGAAAGTAGGGTGTTGAGGTGACCCCCATGACTGTGTTGATGTTTATTGGATCTTTTATATCCAGCAGTATTTGTTTTATGAAGTTAGGCAATCTAGTGTTCAGTGCATATATATTTACAATTGTTATCTCTTTCTGTTGGATTGTTCCCTTAACTAATATGTAGTGATCTTTTTTGTCTCTTCTGATCAGTTTTAGCTTGAAATATTTAGGAATAAGATTGCTACCCTTGCTTGCTTTCAGAGTCCTGGTGTGTGAAATATTATTTTCCATCTCTTGATTTTTAGTCTATGAATTTGTTTTTGGATTATATGAGTTTCTTGAATGTAATAGACTGTTGGATTCTGTTTTTTAATCTAGTTTGCCAATCTGTGTCTTTTAATTAGGGAGTCGAGGCCATTTACATTGAGAGTTACTCCTGAAACTCTCACTTACTGGCATCGTGTGCTTTTTCTGTTGATGACAATAATATTTGCCTTCTTTGTTTGTTTAACTGCAGTAAGTCCTTGACTGACGAACAAGTTCTGTTCTGAGAGAACATTCTCAAATCGGATTCATTCGTAAGTTTAAAAAGGCTAGTTTTACACACCTTTGACACAAACACACAACGTAAAGCATAAAAACACACACTGCCTCTTGCTTCCGGGGGTCCTAGGCTCTGAGTGCGGACTGCACTACTGCACACATCACACTGTACAGTGAGAACACAGCAGCACAACTATGACAATGTCAGCAGACACGAGCTACTTCTGAGATTCGTTCACATCTACAAATGTCTGTAATGTGAGATCCGCCCTTATCTGTGGCAGTTTGCAACTTGAATGTTCACAAGTTGGAGACTTGCTGTAATTTCTTTGCTTGATGTATTCATTCTATCTGAGTTTTTGACTTTGTTGACTCCATTGTCTCTGACCAGGATATTCTTGAGTATTTTTTGGAGTGATGGTTTGTTGTTCTTGTAGCTCTTAAGATGTTTTTTGTCATGAGATGTGGTTATTTCTCCACCGATTTTGAAAGATAGCTTGACAGGATAGGTTAATCTTGGTTGGATGTTGTTTATTTTTACAGTTTAAAATACTTAATTCCAAGATCTTCTGGCTTTTAAATTTCATGTTGAAAATTCTGCTCTAATCCCAACGCATTTACCTTTATACATGATTTTTTTCTTCTTTTGGCTTTTCTCTGAATAGTGTTAAGATTCTGTCTTTTGTTGGACATCTGAGATTCTGACCGGGATGTACCATGGGGAGCTTCTTTTTTCATATAGTTATCTGGTGTTCTGTAAGGTTCACTTACCTGTATGTTGAAATCTTTCTTCATACTTGGAAAGTTTTTCATCATGATTTCTGTAAACAGATTTTTTAATTATACGTGTGCTGTCTTCTAATTTCTCCACAACTCCAATTAGCCTTAGGTTAGTCTCCTCAGCATCATCTAGTATCCGTCGGATGAATTTTTCTCATCCTTTTATCATTTTTAATGTTTCTCTGAGTAATTTGTCATGATACACCATTTTTTCCTCAGTGTCAGAAACCCTGTCTTCTCATTGATCATTCTTGTAATTTATGAATTCTATACAATTTTGTATCTCTGGTATTTTTGTCCGACACTTTTCAGTGGAGACTACCTTTGGTAAATTTGTCCTTCATGTTTTGAACTGTTTTGGTCAGGTCTTCTAATTTTTCATTTACTTCTCCCGTATCCACATTGGTCAGTTTGTCTATTAGTTCCACTATCTTTGTATGTCCTCTTTGAACTTGCCAAGTTGCTTTACCTCTTCTTCGATCAGTTCACACTGCTCTTCTACTTGGGGTTTGCTTTCTTACCCATCGCTGCCTCTGAGAGTTGGGAGACTCCAGGGAGATTTTGTTGACTTGTTTTCTCATGTTCATATGTATATACAATATATGTATGTATATATATTATATATATATGTATTTTGTCCCCCTTGGTGCTGGGAGTTGAGGTGAAATAGAGTGAAGAGAGTTTGTAGTTAATACAAGGGTTCTAGTTAGATTATGTTTTCCAGTGATGTGTTCATGGATTTATTTGTCCAGATAGAGTACTTACTATGCCTGGACAATTTAATTTAAATGAGTTGGACCTTTTCCCTGTGCTGCTTTGAGAAGAGAATTTCTACTGGTTATAACAGCATCAACAGCTCCAATCATACATCACTTCTTCGCATTACGCCTTCCTTTTACACTTTCACCCTTTATCGGTGCCCTTTAGCGTCTATACTACATTGTTACTATCACTTAGTCTGTGATGTGAGAGGAGGGGGAAGGGAAGAGAATTAAGAACGGGAGAAGGAGGAGGATAAGTAATAGGAGGAAAGGTAGATGGGAGAAATAATAACACAGTAATACCCCAGTTCTGTTTGCAAACAATTTGGTTCATGAACAGAAGTGTTTGGCCAAACTTTGCTTTCACTGGGAACTCTGCATTGGGTGACCACCCAACTGTGGCCATTTTCCCTGCACAAACGTGTCTGTGGCCATCTTCCCTCTGTGACATGTGTTCGTGGCTTCCTCTAGTCAAGATCACTGTTGCAGATGTGTGCACACTTGCTGTGAACCTTTTTTAGCACACACAGTACTGTACAGTATCATTCAATCCAGGCAAGCACGGTGGCAAAAAGAAAGTACAGAACAGTAATGAAGGTGACAAGAACATGCACAGCAATAACAAGTTGAGCAACGTTAGTGATCTCTCTCTTCACGTTGTACTGTACTTTGTTTCATATTTTTGTGGCTAAAAAATACATATCATTCAGAATAGATTAACCTTATTTACATTGAACCTTACAGGGAAATTTGATTCAGTTTGCAACTAATTCAGTTCATGATCAGAATGGTGGAATGAACTAAGTTCATGAACTGAGGTCCCACTGTAGTTGAAAAAATTATATAGAGGGTCAGACTCTGTTGGAGGATTTTTATAGTTGGAGTAAAGGGTAAGTGTTGAGGGAATTTAAGAAGATATTTGAGGGGGCAAGGCAAAATGTAAGGGTAGGGAGGCATAATTTAGGACTGAGGAAAGCTGCTAGGTTATCTCAACTTGTTGATATATTCGTGATTACATTTTTACAGTTCTGATAGGAGTTACCCCAAGATGATTATAAATGGTACCATTCAAGTTAAAGGACTGGTCTGTTTCTTTTTTCCTTTTCAGAAATTCAACAGGAGATCTCTATAGATATAGATATCTCACATGAAAAGTGGAGAAAAGGTGAGGAAAGATGAGAAATAGATAAAATAAGGAAGAGCAAAAAAAAAAAATAAAATAGAGAAGACAGAAAATTAATAAGGGAAAAGGGGAAAAAAGGACCAAAAAAGAGCAAACTACAGGGAAAAAATTGAAAAGTTCGAAAGGTTGAAAAAATCAAATAAAAAAATAGTATTGATATAGAACCAAGAATTGAAGAAAGGGAATGAGGAAAAGAGAAGAGAAAAGAAATAACAAAACAAAACAACAAAAAACTCGGCGAGTACCCAGAACAGACACTCCAACAAGCCATCACCACGTGGCCACTATGCCGTAGAGCCCAAGTGTCCACACAGTTCCCTTCCTGCTTTGGTCACACACAGTCCATTTGCAGGCAGCCACACCATTTCCCACCAACCTGTAGGCTGTTTACCAGCCTTCTCCATAGCGATAAGGGGAATCAGTTTCCTTGAGCCCACCCCCTCGATGTAAGCATGCTTAGGGCATGGTTAACTGCAGTCTTTTGTCTCCATGCTACTTTCTAACCACCAGCACAATTAATTTGAGAAGAGGAGGACGTGAAATAATTTTCATGACACTGAGTTCTCTTTATCTTTTTCCAACAAACGTCTGTGTTCTCGTTTCAGGGATTTTCTGCCCGCTATGTCGCCAGGGGTTCTCTGTGTCAGCCTGCCCCATATGTTCCTTTACACTCAGGTCCTAACTGACCCTGTGTCAAGAGCTCCCCTTCCCAACCAGTGGAATCTGTCACAGTCCCAGGCTTGGTTTAGGGACACCTCCCCCCACCCCGCAATCCATCATGATGTTGGTTGCTATTTGGATTTCCTGTTAACTCAGATTTTTCTGGTCTTTGTGGAAATGGCAGGCTGGAACTCACTCTACATTGGCTGTTCAATCTCACTCCCTCCTCTGTGTCTCCAGAGATGTGAACCATTAGAACTCGCTGGCTTATTCAGCGCCATCCCCCATGTTCAGCCTCTCTCTACCTCTTCCTTTGGCCCTGGTGAGCACTGGGGAGGATCCCGATGGGATGCAGTGGTCTCCAGTGTTTTGGGGCTGATGGGAAAGGGGCTGGGTACCCAGTCTGTCCCAGGAGCCTGGCCTCTGCAGCCCCAGCTTGTTCTCTCAGGCTATGGGGTGCTCTTAAGATGACTGCTCTCTGAAGGGGGTGGGATGGGGGTCTTGTGGACCAGCCAGGGAGTGCTGCTTCACCTTTTCAGCCATCCCGGTTTGGTTTGAGCTACATGGATTGTCCTTCAGATTAATTTTTCACGTCTCAGGGTGATTGCCTCCCCCATTTCAGAGTACCTGTATTTTCAGTGACTCTTCTCTGAGTATCTCTGATCAGCCACGATGTTCTGCCCTTGTTTTTTTTTTAATTTATTTTTAACAACCCACTATTATGTAGCAAAGTGCACTAACATGTCATTTTAGGAAGCATTTTACAAACTCTTCTGTGATAAGTTGTTGTTGAGGCTCAAGTAGATAACAGAATTAGAATTCTTAATAGTTAAATTTCAGGGATACCCTGAGAAATTATTCCATTCTAGGACCTTAAACATGAACATGCTATATTTATAAATGAATCCCAGAAGAATGACAGCAGATGCCAACCAAAAATGCAAGGGAGAATGTGCTGTTTCATGAGCCACATTTTTAATGTATTAATTAATCTGGAAAATCAATGAACAGACTAAGGAAAATTGCCCTTTAGGCATTTGTAACTCTTTTAAAGACAAAGTAAATTCCCCTTCTGTGGGTGTCTATTGTATAGACTTCTTCTAAAGGAAAATGTTTGACAGTGTGGAGAGTACCTGAAAATACAAATTTTATTAGCAGGGACATTGTTTTCAACCAAGAATACTTAGCTTCCTGAATTGATGAAAAAGTACACTTGACTCATAAAAAAAGAGGATTTGGAGACATTCTTTTCCATGATATAGTCCTGTAATCCCAAATGACAATGTTTAGGGATCTGGTGAAATACCACAAAGAGGCTTTCAAGCTTCTTATCCTACCACATAAAACCCCATTTCCCCAGGTAAATGACAAACATTCAAAAACTCTGGTCAGTAAGTTAACACACCAAGCCCGGAATCTGTTACATGCAAGAATTTCTGGTCACCAGGAAAAGTGTGGCTCATGAAACCAGGCCAGACATGCTAGCAGTTAACAAAACCTCAGGAGTAAACAGCTGGCACTATTCTTGCAAAGTCAGGATTTTCCATAAGACAGATTTATTCCTACCCAGAGAGACATCACTCCAGGGACACCATCTTTGAGAAAACTGCAGCTAAACAAAAAAGCTGCCCTCTTTTGGAAAAAAATGAAGAAATTCTTTTTCCTTGTAGTAAACAAACCTACTGATGGAGAACAAATCAATCTACTTTAAGGACATATAGACCCAGGGAACTAGAAAAATGAAGTCCATAAAATTGTATGCATTGAAAAGTCTCTTTTAAAAGAGTTACAAATTCTTCTAAAAATATAACCCAAACCTAAGATTAATTTTTCTTGGAGTCCAGATTCTGAAATTTTGATGTAAAATTAAAAGCCTAATTGCACAGAACACCTAGTTTACTATATTTTCAACATTCCAGGCACATGAAGGAGATCAAATTTGAAAGGAGGAAATGAAGGAGACCACCAGGAGCTACGATTTCAAAGGCACCGTGTTTGGAAAACAAGACAATAAAATAAGAACGAGTATCCAACCTGAGTCTGTTCTATTAATTTTACCTCCTTATGTTTTAAATAATATTCTGTTACCAGTTGTGGCTGGATATGTCCTGCCATCTGATAGGTATTTCATGTGCGAAATTCGTGCAACTTTTTGTCATCTTGAGTTGAATAAAAGGCCTCACTCTACAAGTTGGTAATGACAGTTTATCACAATGTTTGTTCTGCGTCTGTCAGAAGAGTGAGTATGAGCAGAAATAGTGAAAACACGTCAGTTCCTAATCTAATTTAAACATTTTAAAACTAAGGAAGATTTCAAAACTGATTTGTTCTGGACCAGCAAAGTACAGCGTTAGCAAAACACTTTCTCTTTGCAAAGTGCTTTTTCATTATTAATCGCTTTATTTGCACAGTGTTCCATGATCTGGTTCAGTCTGATCCTCATTTTATGGACGAATTCGTCTGGAGGAATGAGAAGGCAGTGACCTGCTGCAGGCTATTAAGTGGAGGCAGGCGCAGGTGCCACACCTGTGAAGAAGACCGTGTTTTGAATCCTAGTCCTGCCTTTCCTCTGAGTTGTTGGGATACACCATTTCTATTTTTCAATATTCACATGTGTCCTTTACACCAAGCTGTAGTTTAAAATGATTTTACAAACAGATGCAAAAGGAAGTACCAACTCATCTTCTGAGGCACAGTAAAAGGGAACTGGAACTTCAGAGTGAAGTCAAACAATTAAAATTTTGATTTTGTTACCTTTCAGCTAAATAACCCGTTGGAGTGACATTTTCCTCAACTGTACAATTTGGCTAACAGCATCGTATTTTCCAAGAAGTAATGTGATAACTAAGCAAGTGCCAGCACAGTCATTGACACATGGGAGATGTTTAAATATCTATTCTCCCTTTCCATCTCGTTAGAAAATACAGTGGGTGGCAAATATCAACTCAGTGTCCTTTACTCTCAACCCACACAAACGACTGTGAGTCTGCAGGGAATGGGTCTCGCACAGAGCAAGGGGAAGGTAAGTTGGATGTGCATGATCCTCAGAGAAGTTACTCACAAGTGGACAGCAGAAAAGTGTGAGTGATCCTCGCCTCTGTCATCACCTGAGCTAACCCAAGCACCATCCAGCAGGCAAGGAGGTGCCACTTCAAACCAGGATCAGATAAGTATCCTCCATACAGTCACAGGTCGATGCTGAGGACAGCAACTCCTTCCCTAAACACTTTCCTTTGGATGTTGGACTTAGCATAAAAAACTTTCCATACTCATTTTTACTTTTCATTCTCTTTTCTGAGCACTAGGCTCAAAACTACACAGGAAATTCTTTGCCATTCATTCTAAAGAGAACCACTCTAAGAAGCTGAATGATATCTTTCCAAATGCCTTCACACCATTTCAATACTTTTTATTATTATACTTCTTGTTAGAGTTTGCCGGTTAAAAACAAGTTCCTTACAGGGCTTTTTGTGTTCTCTGGAAAAGGATCCTGGGTAAGATTGAGTGAGCCACGGATTCCAAAGACTCTCTGGGCTCCCTGCTGAAAATTTTCTTTTTTGCCTTTTTTTTTTTCCCTGATGAAAATTTTCACAGCTGCTATGTCAGATCCAAAAATTAGGAACTTTATCCCAATCTAGTTCTCCTTAACTTTTCTACTCTAAAGAATTATTTCTCGAGACAGGACTTAGAACAAGAGAGTTCAAAACTATTTTTCTTTAGACTGAAAAAATGTAGGGATAAAAATGTCACTATGTATTCTAACATCTCAGTTGTACAAAGGGCTTGGTAGCAAGTTTGACATCTTACCTACCATGCCATGGTGGCTGTCTCTCAAACACTGACGTGGTGGAAACATCTGAACACGCACTTGGAAAGTTCAGGTTCCAGTCCTAGTTCTGCTAAGATCTATCGACTTCCTTGACTTCCATGCTGTCCACTACTCCATTCACACTGCAACAGTCGATGGCTGGGTAGGGATTCTTGCTTTTAAAGCAGATTCTGATAAAAACTCTGCTTTCTCCGCAGAAACATAGCCATAGTCACAAGGAGTGGCATCAGATATCAGGAGGAGCTCCCACCCCTGCGGGGCCCACCGCTGCTGTTCTGGGTCCTGACGGTCTATGATGTGATGGGCCTCCTAGACAAGAGCAGTGTCTCCCGACTCTTTGGGTCCTATTGCTCTGGTTGTAGGAGGCAAGAAGAATGGACGAAAAGAGGAGGAAGAGGAGGAGGCCAAGGTGAGATGTGATGACTACATTGGTCACTAAGATATACTCTCCTACACATAAACTGTGCAAAGAAAAGAGTTCAGTTCTGTGACCCTGTGGGCATTTACACAGGAAATCAGCCAAAAGGTCTCCTTTATTTTTATGGGAGAGAGCAAGCGCCCATATGCTTGCCCTGTAGCCACTCTTTACCCAGGAACACTCAGCAGAGGCTTGCTCTGCATACAAAGTGCCCATCAAGGCTTCTTACGGCAGAGTGACAGTGCAAAAGCCCCTCAGCCAGGGCCTCCTGCCCATTAGGGCCAGACAGGTGTGGATGTCACAACAGGAGTAGCTCGGGGCATGAAGACTATGGATAACGAATGATGCACAGTTCCACACTGGCTCTTCATTAGACAATATTATACCCAGCTCATATAATCAGCCTGGGAATTAGGTGACTTCGTACACGGAAAGAACTTTGAGCAGAGCCTGATACTAAGACAGCACTCATAAATGTTGACTATCGGTGCCAAAACCCAACTTACCCAAAAACAAAATGAGTCAAGTGAACAAACAAAAACTACTGGAACTCAACCTATCAGCAGGTAGGGACTACATGTGGAATCAAAATTATCTTTTATTCAATAATTAGATCACAAGGCCATGAGATATAAGACATAGTTAAGCCCTTAACTAGCTCATTTGGAACAGTAAGAAATACGGATTCCAATGCACATATGGTTAATTTCAGAAAATCTGGCACCAGTCATATGTGAACTTCGCTGGTTCTCTGTTTAATACACACACACACACACACACACACATACACATGCACACACAGGCAAGCACACACGCACACACACATCTCTTCTCTGCCTTTCTCTGCTCTGCTCTGCAGAACAGAAAGCTGACCTCCGTCCACTCTTACTGCACATACTTGCCCTGCACGTCTCGCTGCAGGAGGGCGGCAGGCTCCAGCGGAGGAGGGAGGCAGCTGCCTCCCACTGTGGCCACAGCTCTCAGTCTGGGCAGCCCCATACTTCCCTTTGCCCTTTAAACCAAGGAATTGCAACAGTGTTCCGCCCTGATCCATCCCTCGGTGGTCCCCTTCACCACGTCCCTAACACGCTCCTTAGTTGAGGCCCTTCCTGTGTGTCATCTCCTTCCTCTTGTGACCTTACCAGACACATTGCTCACTCTCTTATCAAGACCTTTCCTCGAAGTCAGTCTTTTCTCTCCATCTACATGTTGGCAGAGTGGCCTTCAGCTTCCATATTTCACCTCTTCCCCCGCATTCCCCTCACCCACTTCAGACACGCAGAATGAAGTACTCAGCACCGAAACACGGCTGACACCCCTCATGCTCTGTTCAGTTCTGCCCCACCCCAAAGGAGCCTATAGCTAAAGAAGGTGTCTCTGATGCTTGCATGCCTGCTGCAATCAGCCCACAGCTGAACTCTTCTAGAAAGAGTAAAGCAATTGTTCTGAACATCAGCTTCAATACAGCCTGTGGGTCAACTATGAACCCTGCCACAGTAATGGTTACCGACTAATAACACCTCTGCAGGTTGAACATGTCATTGGAAAATCCAAATTCCAGAACTTTTAACATCAATATGATGTCTCCAGTGGAAAATTCCACTCCTATTTGGATGTATGCAAACTTTGTTTCATGTACAAAATTATTAAAAATTTTGTATAACGTTATCTTCAGGTTGTGTATATAAGCTGTTTATGAAACACATATGAATTTGTGTTTAGACTTGAGTCCCAGACATAAAGTATCTCATTATATCTATGCAAATATTCCAAAATCCAAAATCCAAAAAGTTCTGGAATCCAAAATCCTTCAGCATTTTCAACAAGGGATATTCAACCTGCATGTTGTAGATATTATGCTTATATCTATCTATATAAAAAATTTAGGACAGGTTGTAGTTCTTGTCAAAAATAATAGCACTGTCCTAAATTAAATCCTAGCTTTCTTTTTAAAATAAGAGTTTCAAGGGATGGCACTACTAGTAAGGCACCAGGAATTTGTCCAGAAAAGCTGACTATTTGCTTTGTACGTTGGCTATGTTCATGACAATATCATTTATTCATGTAATGCATATTTATTGAAGCCAGCATGTGCCAGACCCCATTTCAACCACAGAGGAGAGAGCAAAAAACTAGACAAAAATGGTCTCTCGCTCCATGGAGCTTGCAGTGTGGTGGTAAAGATGGTAGGCTGCAAGCTCATGAATATGGCGTGTGTCAGGAAGAAGAAACTTAGACACTAGCTGAGCATCTGACAGAGCATGCAACTCACCCCACATAGTCAAGGAAGCTTCTGAAGGGGGCAAAGTTTAACTGTAGTCTCGAAAACTGGCACCAGCTAGATGGGTGGAGGGTGTAGAGCGGGTAAGAGAAAGAAGGAGCAGCAGGTACAAAGTCAGGCAGGTGGTGAGGGAGTCATGTTCAAGGAGCTGAAAGAGGCCAGCGTTGCTCTGACAGAGTACAAGAAGAGGCTGGAGACACGGGTGTGACCGTGCAGGGCTTTGTAGCCAAGTTAAAATGGTGAGTTTCATCTTGAGACCAACAGGAAGCTATGGAAAGGCTTTCAGAAGGGGAAAGTCAGGAGGTTGTGGAAAGCTCTCCCTGTCTACAGAGGAAAGGCTGGATGCAGGAGAGCAAGAATGGATGTGGGACGACTGTTTGTGGTCAGTGTGTTTAGTTCAGGCAAAAGATGATGTCATTTGAACCAAGAGAGCCGTAGTGAGGCTGGATTCAAAAGGTATTGAGGAAGAGGGTTCATAAGACTTGGGAATTGCGGGGGGATGTACAGGAGGAAGGAGAAGGCGAAATTTTGACAAATCCTAGTTACTTAGCTTGGGTAGCTGGACAGAGAGGATCCCACTTCCGGAGATAAGGGAATGCGGGCTAAAGGCAGGGCCAGGGCATAGGAACACTGTCCACTGGGTTAGATGAAGAAAAGAATGTAAAACTACTAAGTAAAGTACAGATTAAGTCATATAAAATTTCCAGTATTACACTACTAACAAACAGCAGTGATGTACAATAAAGGGAATGAAGCCTGTCTTCTGGGATTAACATGTGTTTAAAGATCCATTGTTTGATTAAGATGCCCCTACATTCCTGTAGGCATCATCGGCAAGAATCTGCAGGAAATGTGCCAGAGACGGAGGTACCTGTATACACCGAGATGCTGAATCAAGGTGTGGAGAGGCACAGACTTCTCAAACCCGAGTGAAGAAAATCAAGCTGTGTGCAGCTCTACTCCAAAATCAAATAAACCCAACGTACCCCAGAGCTATTTTAGGACTATTGGAAAACGCTTATCTAATTAACTTACAGCCTGCAGTGCAGTTAGACTTTTAAAAACTGGTTTGCACATATTTACCACAATACCAGGAAGAACAGGTAAGCACCACACTATGTTTGCTTCTAATTTTGACCCAGAATTCAGGTCTCTCGCTGTATGACTGACTTAGGGAGACAGGTACACAGCTTGCACATGGAGGTGCGCCCTAGATCTCACGTCCCTGCCAAGTGTCCTGTTGTATACTGAGAGGTCTCAGTTCTTCTCTTACACATGGAATGCAAAGAGTCCCACGAAGGGTAGTAGGATCCACTCACCAGGGCCTGGCATCCCCATGGCACCTTCTACACCACCTCCTCAGGCTGTGTCCTCTGCTCCTGACTCCCAAGGTCCTGAGCTTATTTAACTTGAAGCCAAATCACCACTGTACCGTGGGGTGCCCACACGACGTGAGACTATTTTCACTGCGCACAGCCTCAGATTGAAGGTCACTTCAAATTAGGGATTCGCTTCACTTTGCTTCTGTTAGCCTGTTACTCATGATTAACAGGGAAGGATGCTGCTGGCGAAAGGTAAAATCGCATCATTACAAGAATCAAATCTGAAATGTTAGCTGCTAGCTCAAGTTCAAATTAGCATAGAGTTTTTCAAGATACGGTCATTAACAGGTTGATATGCTTTCCTAGGGAAGGCTCGTTATTACCAGGTTTGTTTTAGTGTGGCTCTTTTCTTCACTTCCTCCACCCCCGGGAGACATTTATACCGTTTACCTAATTACCCTCCATGCTTATTTGTATTTTTGAATCAGCTTAACACATAGATGGGGCTTTTTAAAAGTAGAAAAGGAGTATTTTGAATTTACCTGAAATCTATTTTGTTTTTCTCAAGAAAATAAGTCCGATTTATATTTCATACTGAAAACTGAGCCTCTAAATGCCTGCCAGAAGTGAAAGAAGATATTTATAATCTACTTCATGAGTGACTTAAACTGTTAAGATAAGTCAAAGGCTAGGTGCTTGCAGGTGGTTAGAGCAGTAATACCCCACAGCAGTAGGGAGTTTTGACAACTGTAGTTCTTGATTTGACTTTATATTTCCTACCACTTCCGCCTTCTCAGAAATGCCATAGACACACCTTCAAATAAGCTGTCAAAGCCAAAGCCAAGGGACGCCCCCGCCAAGTTCCTTCTTTTCCCTCATCAACTCTGTCCCCAGAGCCAATCAAGTCTCCAACTTCTGCTCATTCTCCCCTCTAAATGTCTCACTAGTCTCTCTGTTCCGCTCATCGGCATGCCTGCTCCCTTGGTTTAAGTCTTATTTATTGTGTCTTCAGCACACCTGCCTGGGCCTCCAGTGCATTTCTCTGCTTTCAATTATTTCCCTTATTCAATAATTCTATATATCGCAGCTGGCATGAACTTGCTAAAACACAAGTCTGGCCATTTCCTTCCCCTGCTATCCTCCCTCGGTGCGTCCTTGCCTATAGAAGACATTCGGGGTCCTGAATGTGATGGGTAAGACCACCTCTCCCCAGCCTTGTTCCTCCTTCCTCATCCTGTGCTCCCCCTAAGGACCAGCCATTGCCAGTTCCTTGTAGGTTGCTCAACATGGTCTATACTGGTTCACACCTTTATACCATCACACATGTTATTCACTCTACGGAGGACTCTCCTCTGCCAAATTGACTTTTTCCCTCTTTCTGCCAGCACCCTACTGGGTAGCTACCTCTATTTCTGCATTTATCACACTATACATTAATTCCACTTCTGTAGCTGCCTTCCTTTGTAGACCACAAGAAGGCCAGGGAAGTTTCCTTGCTCATTTTACTTTGCCAGTACCTAGCAGGTTGTCTGAAATACGGTATGTGTTCAGCAAACAGATGGATGCAACATTAAATAGAAATTGCTTAAAGTTTAAGAAATTAAATTAACAAATTTCATTTTGCTATAATATCAGAAAAATTTTCAGACACAGAAAGAATGGTAAAATATTGTCCAAGTTGTTATTGTAGCCCCCTGCCCCATCTCTTTGGTTCTGTACTTAAAAGCCACAGACAGTCTTCAATTCCCAATCTTCAGGTGTTTCTATAAATCATGGCTAGGCACAAATGCATCGCCCGGAGAGAAAAATATTTCACTAATACAGCTAACAGAGAGATAACAGCATCTTCTTTATACATAAGACATAAGAAAGGAGAAATGCCTACTCAAAATCAAGAAGTAATTCAAACTTGCTTTAAATTAAAACCAGATTACTCTCTTTAAAAATCCCTATCTCTGACCCACTCGCCAAGAAACAACTCCCCCAAATTATCTTAGACGTGAAAATAAAACGCACCCACCCGTTAAGCTAGAAATTAAGACTTTATATCAAAGCACAATTAAAAAATTAAATTCCCAGGGTCTGAGTAATATTTTAATTTGTTATTTATCCTTTAAAGATGTTCAACAAGATCAGCTAAAATGTGTTTCCCCACGAGAGTATTAAAAATAAACTTTAAACTCAAGAAGTCTGTGAATTCAGTTCCCTTGCCAAACAAAACTGTTTTATTTGTTGACTTTGCCGACAAGTGAAAGCACACAGCCTTTGTCTGGTTTAATTAGCCAAGGATATAAATTGCTATGAAGTGTTTGTTTTTCTTGCTCTTTATAAATCAGACCACCAAGAAAGAATACCAAGAATACTGCCTGTTGCCCACATTCACTCCTTCAGCAACCGTGTATGGGAGACGCTGGCCCAGCCCTCGGGCTGCTGGGATGAGTGATTCCCAGTCCCTCCCTCCTGAGGTTCTCAGCGCCCAGGTCTGCCACCCATCAGGAGAGTCTAAGAAGCCCTCATGGACGGTGAGTGGCCATGCACAGTGTGAGTGAAGGAGAGGAAAAGCTAACCCATGAGTGGCTGAGCAGCAGGCCTGGCATTCATTTTTAAGACTCAAGGCATCAAGAACAGGCATGTTAAAAATAAAATTGTAGGGAAAGGTGGAGAATGGGAAGATGAAGGAGTTTCATGCTCTAGATGAAGGATTCTAGCTCTTTTCCGGGGAGAAGCAAATCAGGATTGAGCAGAAAGATGCCCTCTAAGAGCAATAAAAGTGCAGAATTGTTTTTGTGAGGAAAAGGAAAAGGAGGTGGTTAAAGATGAGAACACTGTTGAAGGGTGACCCTCTGTAAGGCACTGTGGATCAGCCAGTCTTCAGGTTTCAGGGCCGGAAAAGGCAAATAGCCACAGAGTTCCAGCCTGGAGCTCTGGAGTCCTATGCAGGAGGGGAGTCCAAGAGAATCAAGGGGGCTGGGAAGAAATAAGTTCAGATGGCCACCAGCAGGTTGGATAGGAAAGAAAGACTGTTGGGCAGCCTATGGCAGCTAGTGTGTCTGCACAGGGCTGTCCTGGTGTAATTACTAGAGTTTTCACTTTCACTTGCCAAAGTATGTCCTATTGGACAATAAATTATGTGGTTCCCCTAATGGTGGCCTGGAAGAAATAATAGGGAGGAAGGGTAGTCACTGAAGAGTCAAGTGAAGCAGGTAAAAAGGGAGGGGTTTCCGATAATGACCTGAGATGGCACAGAAAGGAAGTCTTGGAAGTTGTGATGGCCCAGGAAATAGGGGCTTGACTGGCTGAGTGAGTCATTGCCAGGCCTGGAACTTAGACGTTCAGTAAATGGTTGACAATATGGCGAGACCTGGATGGGAACCAATCATATGAATTGGGTCGCATATTATAGACAGCAGAGAGAAGTGAAGAGGGACTCAAGATAGCACAGATGGGCATGAGGCGAAATGTGAAAAAGTGTGTTTGGAAGAAGGATCAGACATCGTCAGAAGGGCATAGTTTGTGGGCTATGGAGAATAAGAGGGCTCTGTGGTGAGAGCTGCAGAAGAAACGTCCCCAGGAGAGGAGAGTGTTGGGACCCTGTGTGAGGCCACCCTCCCATCCATCCCCTGAGGGCAGCCCAAGTCCCGCGGGGCTCAGTCTTGGTGCAGAAAAACCCTGTTGTAGTCAAGAGGTCCAGAAGCCAGGTCCAATCTCAACACCAAGACTGGAAAAAAATTTTTGCCAGTCGTCCCTCAGACAAAGGTCTAACATCTAGAATATACAAAGAACTCAAAAAATCAAACCGCCCAAATTTAAAGACCCAGTCCAAAACTGGGCATCTGAAATGAATGAACATTTCTCAGATGAAGAAATAAAAAATGGCAAATAAATACATGAAAAAGTGTTCAACATCACTAGTCATTCAAGAGATGCAAATCAAAACAACATTAAGATTCCATCTCACTCCAGAAAGAACCGCGTTTATGAAAAAATCAACCAATAACAAATGCTGGCAGGGCTGTGGGGAAAAAGGGACCCTTCTCCACTGTTGGTGGGAATGTAGACTGGTCCAGCCACTATGGAAATCAGTACAGAGCTTCCTCAAAAAATTACAACTAGAGGTTCCATTTGATC
This sequence comes from Hystrix cristata, assembly GCA_004026905.1. Taxonomy (NCBI): domain Eukaryota; kingdom Metazoa; phylum Chordata; class Mammalia; order Rodentia; family Hystricidae; genus Hystrix; species Hystrix cristata. The sequence continues at coordinate 193,405 of PVJO010000976.1, forward strand.
CAGCTATTCCTCTACTGGGGATCTTTCCAGAAGAATTAAAATCATCACACCACAGCGATATATGCACAACCATGTTTATAGCAACACAATTTATAACAGCTAGGTTTTGGAAACAACCTAAATGCCCAACAACTAATGAATGGCTAAAGAAGATGTGGTTTTTCTACGTAATAGAGTACTACTCTGCCGTAAAAAAGGATAAAATAGAGACATTTGCAGGTAAATGAATGTTGTGGTGGACCTAATGTGGTCAGCTTGAGCCAGAACGCCCAGCTGGACTGAGTTGGTGTGATGCTGGGCGTACAAGGTCCACCTGAGGGTTATTGTCCACCTTAAGTGTAAATTAGGAAAAAGAGGTGTAATAGATATTATATAAAAGGAAGATAATATTTCAAAAGAGAGGGGAACTAGAAAGAGAGAAGGGGAAAAGAAGGAAGGGAAAAAGGAAAGAAAGGGGAAGGGAAAAAATGGAAAAATATAAATAAACCTGCTGTAAATAGGGAAGGGGGAGGAGAAGGGAGCAGTGGGGAAGGGGGAAACCAAGATACATCATGGACAGGTACATAATAACTATGATGAATGTGATCATTATGTGTACAATGTCCCAATACATGTTCTTGGTAAAAAATAAAAAAAATTTAAAAATTTTAAAAGAACAAAAGAGCAAGGCTGAGGGAACCGGGCAGCAGCTCTGGCATCACTTTATTTTTCTCCTGTAATCCTCACCTGTGCCTTGAATGAAGCAGCGTAATGAAACAAAGGAGCCTCCTTTTGTTCAGATCCAAAGTGTAACTTAGTTCCGCTACCTTGTGTTATTAATAGTAATTACTAGAAAAAGACGGCTACAAGTAAGTCATTTCCACTGCCAACATGTGTATTCTGAATAGCATTTATTTTTTATAAATCTTTTGAGTAGAGAGAGGTAGCTCTTTCCAACATGTCTCTTCCCTGCTGGGCAGAACATGCAGGCAGATCTCAATAAATAGCCATCCACAAATTCCACAAATTGCCTCAGACTCCTGAAAATGAACAACATGCCAAATAATCTCAAAATGTTTACCCTTTAAAGTTGCAGTTGGAGAGAGATATCACCAAATACAATGCAGATGAAAGTCAGAATTGTTTCAACTCAAGCGAGAGAATCAGATGTCATTCGGTGTTTGGGGAGTCACTTCTGAGTCCCCTCTGTCCCGAAATCAGAGTTTTGGGGACAGAGGCCGGAAGACAAGAGAATCCTGGACCTTCGGACTCGGGAGAGAGGTGGAGACGGTGAAAGCCACGCAGCTACCAGAAGGGGGTTTGGAGAACAGCTCGCCCCCAAAAGCCAACGAAAGAGGGTCCTGGGTCGCAGGCCTGGAACGCACAGTAAAACCCTGACTCAGAGTGCGGGCTCTCGCTCCGAGAGCTGGCGCGGGCGGCGGCCCCCCGGCTCTCCTTAGCTCTCTCCTGTACTGTTAGGCTTTACCTTGGCTCAGCTGAATTTTAAGCAAAATTACGGGCACATTGTAACTCAGGTCACCAGTTGTGTAGAAAGAACAGAGGCGACTTTTATTTTGGTTTGATCTTATGAGGAAGCTTTCTGTGTAAATGATCTAAACTTAATAAAAATATCACGTCTGCGGCAACTCTGGAAAACGGTGGCCATGCGGCGTACATCATTCACTCGTCCCGTTTCAGCGTGCAACCTGCAGGCTCCTGCAGGCACCGACACGGTGCTTATCGCAGCAGTCTGTCAAACGCTCTGCGGCCGCCGCAACGTGGTTCGGCCCACAGACGCAAAGAACTCCGTGTCCTTCTACAGGGATTTTAAATTTCGGAACATCGTACCGCACGGCGCAAGGTAGAAGGCTTTTAGAGTGAGGCGCGCTGGGTGAGTTACAGGTTGGGAGGGAAAGCGTTGTATTTAAATTAAAGCCACCGTGCAGGGATGGTGTGCAGAGGAGAGGAGTGCTAGAAAGAAAGAAGGGGGAAAGCAGAAAGGCAACAGGGGAAAGAGAGGGGAAAGGGAAAATATGGAAAATGATGAATGAACCTGATATAAATGGGGGGGGAG
>PVJO010000977.1:0-35610 GCA_004026905.1 Hystrix cristata
TTTATTGTTTCTGTTTTTATGTTTAGGTCTTTGATCCACTTCGATCTTAGTTTAGTACATGGTGAGAGACATGTATCTAGTTTTAGTTTTTGGCATGTGGTAAGCCAGTTTTTCCAGCACCATTTATTAAAGAGGCTATCTTTCTTCCAGTGAGGGTGTTTGGCTCCTTTGTCGAAGATGAGATATTTGAGTGTGTTTGAAGTTATTTCTGCATCTTCTAGCCTGTTCCATTGGTCCTCGGGTCTGTCTTCATGCCAGTACCATGCTGTTTTTATCACAGAAGCTTTATAGTACAATTTCAAGTCGGGGACTGTGATGCCCCCTGCCTTATTCCTGTTGCCCAGAATTGTTTTTGCTATTCTTGGTCTCTTCTGGTTCCAGATAAATTTCATGAATGCCTTTTCTAATTCTGTGAAGTATGTTGTTGGAATTTTGATTGGAATTGCATTAAATCTGTATAGTAATTTAGGAAGTATGGCCATTTTCACTATGTTGGTTCTTCCTACCCACGAACATGGGATGTCTTCCCATTGCCTGAGATCTCTTTCAATTTCCTTTTTTAGAGTACTGTAGTTTTCAATGAAAAGATCTTTTACTTGTTTTGTTAGATAGATTCCTAAGTATTTCATTTTTTTCGATGCAATTGTGAACGGAATAACTTCTGTTATTTCTTTCTCAGTGAGTTTGTTATTAGTATATAGGAAAAACTGTGTTAAGGGTGCCATTGGTGATGAGCTAAGGGTCCAAGCAATGAAAGTGCTTTACAGATTTCTTAGGTGTAATTATTAAGAACAGAGAAGATACATTGATTTATTGGAAGATCAGGGTGTTGTCGAGAAAACCAAAAATTCTCACTTCTATTTCACCGTCTTCTCTGTGAAGTAGAATTATTCTTAAACTAAAAAGGGCAGAATAAAAATTCTTGGAGGGGTAAACATTTTTAAGAAGAGATGAACCTAAAGTTAGAAGATTGGAAGAGAGCCCCTACGTAGTTGATTTATGCTCATAAAATCCTGGGCTCCATTCAAGCTTCATATCAACAAGGTCTTAATATGTGTTTCTTGCTCCAAACACAACTTGCTTTTCGCACAGCTATGCTTTACACAAGTATTTATATTTATCTAAAATACTTTTCCTTAAGTTTTCTTTTGGGAAAATGCTATTGTTAAGACACAGATTTCCCAGCTTTCTGAGGCAGACCTAATCTCTCCCTGGCCACTGTTCAATCTGAACATCCTCTACTTCACATTTCCTGGGACGCATCATGAGGACGAGATCGTGTGCATGTCTTTCTGTCCCAACTGTCAGACTACAGAGCACCCTGTATTGGGAGAACCTACCACAGAGTGTGGTTCATGGCTGCATTCAAAAAATGTTAACTCAACTGAAAGGAAAGGAAAAGTTATAGGAATTACAATTCTGGACAAGAAAGTAGTTTAGGGAATGAGGTAGAATACTAACTGCATTCAGTAGTTGACAGGCACTCGTGAAAGCAGGAGGAGCTTCTGAGGACACAAGTGAAGAGGGGTCAACTCTGGCCCATGTGAGGCCAAACCCCTGTCAGAACTCTCTATGGGAAGGCCTCTCTTGTGTGACAGTGAAAGCTTTTCTAGGGTATTTGCCTCGGGAAAATGAGTCCTCTATTTCAGACACTATACAGCCAGCCCTTGAAGAGCATTAAGGTTGGATTTGAAAATCTGTAAAGTTCCTTAAACTCTTAGATTCTATGATTTTAATTAATCATAGCTTGGAGGTTCAAAGATTCTAATGGTTTGTCCTTTCATGGAAACTGTGCTTAACTCAGCTGCAATCCTTACCCGGGTAATCATCTCTTTGACAAGTCTGTGAAACTTGTTGTTCACTGCGTGCCCTGTTTTCATTAATCTCTCACTCCTAATAAAACCCCCACACCACAGGCACACTCCGTGGAGATTCAAAAGCCTGGCACCTTTGAAGCCTTACTGTGAAGTTCCCCCGCTTTGTTTTGTGGCCCTAGCTTAGCTGGAAAAAAAGCAGTATGTTTAGAAGACTATTAGTATAAACCTGAATAATCAGAAAGGGGCTCAGTTCTGTAGAAAACAATAATAATAATTAAAGTTGGCTTCTTTAGTGTCTGGAATTCCAACTGGGACAAGCTCAAAGCCCCAGTTTATCATCACAAAAGAGCCACAGAACCCTTGAGAGCCTTTCTGGGCTTCCAGAGAAAATCTACCAGGGCAGAAACTTCTTCTTTAAGTTTTCTTTTTTTATTAAAAACAAATAAAGGCAAACACAAACACATTCCAATACAGAAGCACATCTGAAGAGCCACAAATCCACAAGGTTCCAAGCCCCTGGCTAGTCCAAACTGCTGGTGTGAAATACTAGACATAATTGTAGCCAGCATGGGTCAGCCCTGTGCAAGAATCAAAGACAGTAACACTGCCACGAAAACCAGGCTCTCTCCTACATGGCTGCTCACCTTTGTTTATGTCCCGAAGTTTACATTTTCTTCTCTCTCTCTCTCTTCTCTCTCTTTCTCATACATATATAAAAATTGTATTGTTTCTCTTTTGCTTCTTGTTTGACTTTTAAGTCAGCATTTGAATTCCATCTTCAGCTCTGAACTAAGAGCTCTGTTTGTCTGTATGGTGCAAGACAATTTCACGATTTGCCCACAGCTTACAGGCTGAACTGTGGGGTCTGTCTCCAGAGTGCTGTGACTAATGGACATCTGGAACCATCAGCTGCACATCCGTGAGGGTAAACCGTGACTTCGACTAAAGCTACACTCCAAGTGGGCATTTGACCGTCCCTGCCCCTTGCTGGGTGAAAAGGCAAGAAGGATAAGGGTGATCTGCAGTAAGAAGAAAGTTTTCCACCCTGTTAGGCTGTACAGCCCATCATCTGATATAATACTGTCATCAATTTTATGCATCTGGTAATGCAGGACATTATTAAAATTAATTGATTGGAATTATGTATGGGTTATAGTCCAAGATCGCTTTCTGTTTTATTCTAAAAAAAATTCTCAGAGTAAAGTTTAAAAGAAATGTAGTACTATAACATAATTAATTATAACAATTTCTCCTTAGGGCATAGGAAAGTAGTGGTGCCAGAATATAATAGCTCGAGAAAATAGTAAGTCAATCAATCATACCCGTATCCTTCTAGCCTTGAAGGAATATGACAAAATTAATAATATAATATCTGACATGTGCATAAGATTTATAGCTTGTACACTATTATGTACTCTTGGAGTATGCTAACCATTTAATTTATATACACGATAAGTATTATTATCCCGTTTTGCATATAAAGACATCAAGATTTAGGAGGGATTAAGTAATTCGCACGGAGAAAATCGGAAGGAACCGAAGTGAGATCTCCAGGGACCACTTCTGTACCGCATCCTAAAGGACGGCGGCGCTCATTCAGCTCCAGTTACACATGAATTTCTCCTACCGACTGCTGGGCTTCGTGTATGTTTGTCAAGCTGACGAGACAGGCCTGGTGGAAATTTACTGGTACCCTCTGGGGAAAAAATCCACATTCCATCTATGGCTGTAGTTTAAACACACGGGCGTGAAGTGCGGGTGGGGTGACTTTCCAAGTCTTTCACCACGAGGGCTTGGAAACACTCCCGGGGAAAGACCTCCCGGGGCAGCCAGCTGGCCTGGCGAGGCAAGCCGGGATGCGGGCAGTCTCAGGAGGAAAGAAGAACCGGATTCTACCCCGGAAGTTTGCAGCCGAACTCAGATGAAGGACATCAGGGCCCCGGTAATGCTGCTTTGGGCCTTGCACAAGGAAAGCCACAAGAGTGAAGCCCGTTTTCCTATCGTGCTACCAAGAGCAGGCGGACTCAGAAGAGCACAGGCAGACTCAGAAGAGCACAGGCGGACTCAGACGAGCACCCGCGGACTCAGAAGAGCACCAGCGTACTCAAAAGAGCACCGGCACACTCAGAAGAGCGCAGGCGGACTCAGAAGAGCGCAGACGGACTCCAAAGAGCACAGGCGGACTCAGAAGAGCACCGGCGCACTCCGAAGAGCGCAGGCGGACTCAGAAGAGCACCGGCACACTCAGAAGAGCGCAGGCGGACTCAGACGAGCACCCGCGGACTCAGAAGAGCACCAGCGTACTCAAAAGAGCACCGGTGCACTCAGAAGAGCGCAGGCGGACCCCGAAGAGCGCAGGCGGACTCAGACGAGCACCGGCACACTCAGAAGAGCGCAGGCGGACTCAGAAGAGCGCAGGCGGACTCAGAAGAGCACCAGCGCAACGCGCCGGGTCCCGGGAGCAGCGCGGAGGCGCGTCCGCGCGGGGCGGAGCTCGGGCGGTTCTCGAGCCGGGCTGCAGCCCCGCTCCGCTGTCACGTTTCACAAAGACCGAGTGAGCTGCATAAAATCAGCGTACAAACGACCGATACGGTGCGCCTCGTTTCAAAAAAGAGAGCTTCCCTTTAAGAGAAACGTAGGCTGGTGGGACGCCGTGCCGGAAGCGCTCGTTCCGGAGGCTGGTAGCGCTTCGTCGCAGGCCCGACCCGTCCCCCTTCCCAGCGTCGGAACTCATCCTGGCAGTGCCGAGGGATGCGCGGGCCTGGACGGCCTGACCCGCCTTGACTTACACACGCGAGACGGAGGCGGACAGCACAACACTCACTCACTCCTTCAAAGTAAGCAGTACACAGAAGAATTGGCATATCCGCGCCGGCAGAAATTCTGTTTTCTCTCTGTGGCCTAACTACCTGGAAGGGTATCAGTCATATTCTTCCTTCTGTAAGATTCCTTTCCCTCTAATATTTTTTAAAAACTGTACAGCCGAAGTCCTCAGCTCTTTATTTTGTATTAACTCTTTTAATCTGCATAACAGATTTATATGGAAACTGACACAACAATACTAAGTTCCCCACATTCGTGCAAGGGGTATTGGCAAGCTGGGATTCCCGAGAGGGAAGCTGACTCCAGAGCGCAAGCTGCGAGCCTCAGTGCTGCCCTGGCCAGAACGCTGAGGTTGCTCAAGAATGGAAGACCTAAGTCCTAAATCTGTGTTACATCTTTCAGCACAGAGGTAGAGCAGCTCCAGAGCTAATTAACTCGGATGATCACCGCGTCAGCAAGGTCGCACGTACTCTTCTCTCTCCCCCTTTCTCTGTCTCTGTCTCTCTGTCTCTCCTCCTCCGTCCCTTCCTCCTTCATCCTCAGCCAGCCTCTTTCATGGCAGCAGCCCTTTAGAACAACACAGGGAAGACAGAGATTGTTTTCGTATCTCCCAGGCCACTAGTATGGGGAATGGGACTCAGTGACCCGGGTAGACATATCTGGATTCCCCCTTGCTTGGCGATCATACTTCTAGCCTCTAGGAATCTTATGACCACAAGCAAGTAGAAAGACGCCCGAGTAAATGAGTCCCTCCCTCTCAGAAGACAGGCAAGCAAAATGCCAGAAAGAGAAAGCTAACTCATGAGCAGTTATAATTTTCTTACAATTTTCCAGTTACAAGATTCTCAGGAGCGATCTTACTTGCAGAGGGAGGAAAGGTATAACATCAGCATCATCTCCCCACACATTCCTGTTTGACGTGCTTTCGTGATGAGCATGGCAATGAGTGAGCAGGGTTGCACAAAATTATTGTTTGATGGCTTTGGGTTAAGCTAGGTGGATGTGTCCAGCTCACAGCAAGGCGACAATGACAGTGGGATTTAAAATCCACTAGCTACAACCCCCTGGAACCGGCACAGTCTAGGTTGATGGCCAATTTCCCATTTTCCTGGATTACTTTTGGGTAGATCTTAACAGTGTATCCACTTGACACTCCCCTCTTTCCTGCACGTCTAGGAGTGATAAATCTCTCTTTCTGAGAGGCACACTCTTTCTTTAGGTGCAAGAGCATACTCTAATATGTCACCAAACTTTGAGCTGACACGTTGTAGTCATATGGTTAACTCAGATTTTCCAAAAATCAATTCCAAGGCCTTGAAGATCACTTAATAGATCCCAAAGTATTACAATAGTAGGCAACAGGGACTACTACGGGCAGCTACAAAACACATTATAATTACAGTTCTGGAAGGCAGGAATCGAAGATGTTTGAGAAAAGAGGACTCTGGGTAGGAGCTCTTCTAGGCCAAGCTATCAGCTGGTGAGACCCTCGAGTGTAGGGACAGTAGTAGGAGTACAAAGAAGAAGGAAACACAGGAGAACTTGCGAGGAATGCAGGAGGCATATGGAAAGAAGGCAGCTATGTGCAGAAGATATTTCTCTGATTGGCTTATATTAAGGAGCAGCAGCCACAACACCCATTTGTTAGGACCTGCCGTCCCAGAATGAAGACTAGGAGAGGCAAATGCGTAGTAGCCCCAAACAGGCAAGACAGTATAGAGCTGATCGTTAGCCTGGATGGGCATAGAGGTTCCTGGAAACTGTGATACCAGCATCCACGAAGGTACAGGAGCTTCCGGAGTGGACGGATGCATTCCTCAGCCATTACGGATATAGGCCTGTGAAGGATGGAAAAATAACTTTTTTCTTCTTTGCTAAATCTGGCTATAGCTTCCAGAATATTTTTTGTCATCTAATGATTATAAAATTCCCAAGTTAGACTGCTAAAACAAACATTCAGTACTTATTTCAGGATATCATAGTAGCTTGATGTTAACACGGCACCAAAGAGCACAAACTGAATACTGACGAGCAACCAGTCTGTGCGTCCTTTCGCTGTCTCTGTCTCTCTCCATTTGTCTCTCTCTGTCTCTCTCTGTCTCTGTCTCCAGTTTTGCTAAGATCTTTCAGTAAAGAAAAGAGATTATATGTTCTTATCATTTGCATCAAATACCCAGTCCAGTCACCTGGCCCTATTACATCAAAGTTAAACAAATGCCAACAGATATTAGTAAATTTTATTTCTTTTAAAATATAATTTCTCTCTCACATAAATCAGAAACAAAAACATTATAACTAGCATTTATTGTTGTCTACATTTTTCAGATTGTCAGATTATATTAAATCATAAATTCTCACAACTGTAACATTTTAAGGTAGAAATTCACATCCTTTTATTCTGTGGAAGAAATTGAGGTTGAGTGGTTAATTACTTTTCCGCATTCATTCCTTCCTCCCTTCACTCCCGCTTAGTAAGTACTTATTTAGACCACATGCCAGGCACGGAGCCTGCCCAAATTCACCCCGCAGCTGGTAAATGCCAGTCAGCTCTACCGAAATCCAGAGCCCATGCTCTCCCCTCTTTCACATATTGTGTTAAAATGATATCTCTTTTTAAAAAGGTAAAGTAACAGAATAGGCTAAGTAAAAGAGCAAAAGACTCGGTATTTAAAGGATGCTATTCTCACAGAGCAACATGCAAACAATGTCTGCTCTCCCATACATTTATTTCACTCTGCTGCTCTCCACCACCACAGTCCTTCGGATTATCAGAGACTTGGCTGCACTGCAGAATACACACTGGACATCCAGCAACACCCGAGGCTCCTCTAAGGTCATTATTCATGCGGATTTCTTTTCCTCCCACGGGAACAGGCATATCAGTTTTTCTATATGTTTTTAAGAGCTTAGCCACATGATTTTAATCATTTCTCCCAGGTGGCTCTTAGAACTTGCATGGTGGCCCTGTATGTTACCCAACCAAGGACAACTCACACCCTGGTTTGATGAACGAGTAGGAGACCAAAATCAGAAATCCGAAATTCTCTCCTGAGAGGAACGATAGTTTTACCTTCTATTGCTCAGGGATTTTAGGGAATCCAGATATTGGGAAACAATGTAACTTAAGGTTCTAAGCTGGACCACAGTTTGAGATGATCTAATATCTTTGAATGATTTTTACAAATGTTCTGGTTTGGATAAAACCTGAACTATATTTTTCTAAGTGTGTTTCCCTTCAATTTTTAAATCTTTATGTACTTCAATGAAAATTTAAACCTCTCGATTATAATTTATTTATAGTAAACACTTGAAAGTGTATTTAAAGACATTATTTCATAAGTGGTTTTATAATAATTTTGGTAAAATGTAGAATGAGTGCCCATGTACACACACAACACACACACGTGCGGACGCGTGCACACACACACACACACACACACACTATACAACACCAAAAAATTCAGGGCAAGTTCATATCTCAAAGGCCACATGCTCCAGTTAATTCTAAATCCTCTGATGGTTTTTTCCATCCAAGAATGTGTCCCACATGTCACTGAATGGTGTAACCACATCAACCACAAATTTAACCTTGGTCTCTTGTACTTTTTAATTGACCTCAGCCCCCAAAGTTTCAAAATGTAGACTGAATTGAACTTTTCTAAAATAATGCAATTAAATAGAATTTTTCATCTGACCATTGGCATGGGAGAGAATGTCAATAATCTTTCCTTGGACTTGAGAAACCTTTCTCTTCCTCTTCACTTCCAGGCAATAGAGCTGTGCAGTGAACTATGCTATGGGATGATGTCCTTTCATTTAAAAAAAATAAATATATATATAAAATATATATATATGGCCTGAAAATTGTTGATTGCTTCATATGCTACTCATCACATATCTATTCATCCCCTGCGATAAGTGCTCAGCAAAATTTGATCCAACGAGTACATCCAATTTATCTACTTTGTCTAGTCTTCTGCCAAGCAAGACAATTTACTGAATGATCTAAAAGCAATTGTACAAAATGTAATAAGTTACAACTGAAGATTTGAAGTAGTCATAATATTGTGTGTCTTTCCATAGCCTTGATAGTGCTCATTAGTCGGGTATACTTTTCTGCTGATGTCATACATAACCTCTGAATTTTTCTCTACTCCATGCTCCAGAAAACCTCCATCAAATTACAGGTATTGGTACTATGCACATACCTTTTTTCTACCCTTGCACCATAAGCAATTGCTCTCTCTGAGGGATCCCCAACTCTCATGTGCGTATTGCTGGGGTACAAAGGTGATATCCTACGTGGGATTATTTGTGTCTTTGGGATACTGTCACTTTAGGCTCTTGCAGCCTTTCTCCCTAACACCTGTTTCCTTAATTGTCACTGTCTGTACCTACATGTGCGCTTTCTTTGGCTGTTTCTTTTCCTCATTTGTAGATTAAACGGAACAGAAAGTAAAACAATAGCTTATCAAAAAGTGAAAGTTTAGGTCTTCCATATTTCCCAAAATAATGAAGCACACACATGAACACGAGATACTGGGAAGACTAAGGCATTAGAAGGCGGCGGACCAAGGTCACCTATTGCCAGCCTTCTGACTTTGCCTGAACTATTTATTTATTTATTCATTGATTCTGAAGCAACAGTATGTCCCAGACACCCCTCAAATGCTGTGATTGGCTCAACTGAAAATGGCAAGAATACACTTTTTTCAACTAAAGATGTAGACAGAACCGCGACTATTAAGGTAGTTCCAATTTTTAGTCTTTTGGAGTAAGGGAACCCTGCTTTACATTGATGTAGAACCAGTAAATTAAATCAACCAGGACATTTGTTTTCCTTATATTTCTAGTCATGTTCCTAGAAATTACCCAAGAGAGTATTCTGACCTTAAAGCATAAGTTCCTACTTTTTCTTCTATCCTCTTTCCCTTCAACTTCCTATTCATCCATTTCGATTAATTTCTCTTCTCTTGCCCTAACCTCGATTAAGTTGCAGAACCGCCAGGTCTTCTCCAAATTTGTCTCGTAGCTTTTTTCATCTCTAAGTTCTAAGCCATTTATCATCTCTACTCTTTGAATTAACAAACACCCGAAGCTAATTAGGCTTTCACTGGATTAGATTACATTTTTCTGGCTGCCAGCTTTCTGCAAAAAACACATAAACAAAATCATATATAGCTCACAAGGCAAATTTCAATGAATTAATAATAAATAGAAATAGAAAAAAAAATCTCTACAATGTTCTGCCAAAGACAATATCAAATCTGAGTTATACAGAATCTGTAACTAATGAAATATGACTTTTTATAACATATAAGATATAGTAAAAAAAAAAGTGACTAGGTACTTGCTTAAAGAAGAAAAATAAAAATACATCAAGAATTTAATTAAATAAAACAGAAAAGTAACAAAAACCATAGACCTAGAAGATTTGGGGAGAAAACATACAGCAGATTGAAAGCTAACCATGAGTTATACTAAAGGTTATATCCTCTCCTCAGTGTGTTTTATTTCTGCTTTTCACATCTATCTTGGTACTGAGGATACGAGGCAGCAGCATTTGTTAGTTCTCAAGATGCAAAGTACAAAGTAGGCAGAAAGCACTCGGAATTTGAAATGTAGGTAATTAGTTTTTACCATCTTGTTTCTAGAAGTTGCCTTATCTGTTCGTTTTCTCTTAGATGTTTTCAGTGACAAAAACGAAAAGATGCCCATTTTTCCAACATATACTTCTTAGTTCTTCTCTTAACCTGCTGATCACATATGCTAAAACAACGAAGAAACCAACAAACCAACAACCCAACAGAGTTCTTTTCTCACTGTCCCTCCGAACGGGTCTCCTGCTCACTGGGCTCATCCCTGTTCTCTCAACCACTCCTTGGTGCACTGCTCACTTGTAGCATCCTTCAGCAGCTCATCTCAAAGAAGCACACACATTACTTCCTACACAGGTGTAATTGCCACTACAAGGTTCCAGGTACTGAACTTTCTTGGGCACAAGAATGAGGGTGTCTTTAACATCCAGTCAGAATTTAGCACCAGATCAGCATCCAGGGCCCTGGGCACCAGCTCCTACATACACCTCCAAACTCCTGGAGGCTGTAAATTAGAAGAGCTGCCCCAGCTGTGTCCCATTGTCCACTGTGGGTCAGGAGGTACTTGGGTCAGGAAGAAAAAAAATACAGAAAACTGTTTTTGACATTATGAATTAAAACAAATTACGAATCACCACAGAGAGGATAGATACTAGAAACACAGTTTTTCAAAACTTATGTGCGCCTACCTTTCATTTACTCCTGTTTATTTTTTTAACCATGTTCATGAGAAAAATGTTAATTGATGTTTATAATAGTAAATAATTTGCACCAAAAATTAAAAGGCCAATAGAGTTAAAACACAAATTTATTATAATCCAAATTCCTAATCCTTTCTGCGTATTTGTTTTTCCCCGTGTAGGAAATTGTAACAAGTTATGCTTTGATTCTCAGGATCCAGATGGAAGAAAAAAGAGCAGAGAGGAATCCAACTGAAGAGGACGCTTCAGCGTAAATGTCAAGCACATGGCATGATCCTGGATTCAGAGATAGGCCAAAATCAAATACCACCAACACTTGAAATCCGAAGTCGTGCTGAGGCAGGGGATGGGAACCAAGGATGAAACCATATGATCATCTAAATAGATGCAGGAAAAGCGTTTGACAAAGTCCAACACCTATTCATGATAAAGACCCTAGAGGAAGTTGGGATAGATGGGCTTTACCTCAATCTGATAAAAGCTGCCTATGACAAACCAACAGTCAACATCATACTAAATGGACAAAAACTGAAAACATTCAGTCTAAAATCAGGAACAAGACAAGGACGTCCACTATCTCCTTGGACATTTTCAATCCTGACTCCAACACATATTCTTTTCCATATAATAATACCTCTACTTCTGCACTCTCTTATTTTGTTTTGTTGCTCAATTTTAATCCCATACTAAATCATGATAATAAATAATATCTGGCAAGATAATTCTCCTAACATAATTTTTCTTTTCTCTAAATATGTGTCTTTACCATTCTTAGGCAGTTCTTCATTAATTTTTAAATCCATATGTCAAGCTCTTCAAAAAATCCAACTTGGATTTTTACTATAGCTATATAGAATCTCATGTATCAATTGGAGAAAACTGATGTTTTTAAAAATATTAAGTCTTCTTATCAATACATGAAGTATAATTAGCCACTTTTAAGTCCTCTGTAAAACTCGATTTTTCATTGCTTTATGTTCCTTCCATCTTGCTATTTTTTGTTTTTAGTGACAAAATCTACAATTTGTTATAATTAACAAGGTTTCCATTCTCAGGTTAGTCAGAAAGGATTTCATTTAGTGCACTGTTGGAATCAATATACAATTTGTTATCTGCCAAATTCACACAAGATTCATGATCATTTATTGTACATTTTTCTTTACAAAGGGGGTAGGTGTTAGTCTAGGCCTAGACTCAGAACCTAATAATTAAAAACAGAGAACAAAGAACTTAACAGACATGTCAGGTTCTGAAGTTAAAGATCTTCCCTCATGCACTAAGCTAAAATCAAAGTGGATCAAAGATCTAAATATTAAAACAGAAACACTAAACCTGCTGGAAGATAGAATAGATAGAACTCTTGAAGACATAGGTGTAGGCAAGGACTTTATGAACAAATCCCCAGTTGCCCAGGAAATATCACAAAGAATCAACAACTGGTATCTGATCTTATTAAAAAGCTTTTGCACAGCAAAAGAAACCACCAACAGAGTGAAGAGACAACCCACAGAGTGGGAAAAATTTTTGCCAGCTATTCCTCTGACAAAGGACTAATATCTTGAATATATAAAGAACTCAAAAAAATCAGACCCCCCAAATTAAAAAACCCAATCCAAAAATGGGCAGCTGAAATGAATAGACACTTCTCTAATGAAGAAGTAGAAAGGGCAAATAAACATGAAAAAATGTTAAACATCTCTGGTCATTCAAGAGATGCAAATTAAGACAACACTGAGAGTCCATCTCACTGCAGAAAGAATGGCCGTTATCAACAAATCAGCCAATAACAAATGCTGGAGGGGCTGTGGGGAAAAAGGAACCCTTCCTCACTATTGGTAGGAGTGTAGACTGGTGCAACCAGCGTGGAAATCATTGTGGAGATTCCTCAGGGAACTAGGACTAGAAGTTTCATTTGACCAGCTATTCCACTTCTTGGTGTCTTCCCAAAAGAATTAAAAGCATCATACCACAGCAACACATGCACACCCATGTTTATAGCGGCACAGTTTGTAATAGCTAAATCTTGGAAACAGTCCATCAACCAAGGAATGGATAAAGAAAATGCAGGGGTTTTTTTAATATAGTGGAATACTACTCTGCCATAAAGAATGATAATTGTGAGGTATTTTGAGGTAAATGGATGCATTTTGAGATTATACTCAAGCAAAATAAATAGGACACACATGTTTAAATACCACATTGTCTCTCTGGTGTGAGAAACTGAAAATGTAAATTAAATAAAGACTAAAATGTATTATATTGGGAAAGGGAAGAAAGTGTCCAAATTGGAAGAGGAACAAGGGAGGGGGAAAGGAACAGAGGGACAAGAGAAATAAAAAATAGAAGGAAAAATTGGAAATGAAGCTTTTATAAATAAGGACGGAGGAGGGGCTGAGGGGAGGTTACAGGTACAAATCCCCTGTGGTGAATGTTACCACTATGTATATCTAAAATGTACCATAAAAATAAAATTTTAAAAAATAAGTAAAAGATCAATGGATATGAATGGAGCATCTAAAAAAAAAAAACATACAGGAGACATCCTCCGGCTTAATGTCGCGATTGATACAAGGATTCCTTTGACCACACGTTGCAGACGGCTTTCCAACATCTCCAGAAACATTTTACAGTGCTGTTCAATTTGAATGTGTGAGCCATATTTGAAAGATATTTAAAAAAAATATTTGAGACGTGTTTCTTTTCTGAGTAAATTTATTGATATAATCCAATTTCCCAAAATAAGTGAAAACACAACTGAACGTCTGCCTGAACCTTCGAAATTACAATGACGATGACACTACACAGACACTGCGCCAACACAGTGTGTCATTTGGGAAACGGCACAACTGCATCTTATTTAAAAATTGGAAGATGCTCTCACATTGCTTGAAATTGCACATCAATCAATCGGCAAGTGAACAGCACACTTGGGACGATCCGCGGCTCTAAGCCGCACCAGTCCTAGAGAGCCCTCCGATAAGACCCAACAGACAAGTAGCCCCTAATTTGGAGCGACGTGATCCGTTTGATGTTAGGTGGGAAGACGCTGAGATTCCTCATGAAAAACGGCATCTGTTTATGTAGTACTCGGTGTGAATGGGAGCTACAGAAACACATCTGCGGCTGGAGGGTGTGTGTCATCCTCAGTGTTCCCTGACGGTAAAAAAAAAAGCAGAAGCGAGGCTGAAATGACAGACTAGGAGGAAGAATACGGTCCTTCTGCTATCAGCAGAAAGTGTCGGGCTTGCTACTCTTCCCAAAGTGGTAAGTCTCAGAGGTAGGTACTCACTGAATGATGCGTGAAGCTCAGCTGAATCCCTTCTGCTGCCCATATTTCTCAGTTCCCTTTTTGTTGAACATTTAGCATATGACTGCTCCTGGCCAGTGAAATGAGAGGGGAAGAAACATGCCCACTTCCAGGTTGAGGGAAAAATCTCAGGCATGGTTCTCCTGCGCCTCTTCTTTCCCATCGGTCGAGCTTGCTACCTATTTCATACAGCGCTGCCACAAAATGGAACAGCTTTGTCATTTTGAGAAACTGCACAAGACTATGTAGACAAAAATTAATATATGTAAGTGTATGATAAGGTATTGAAATTTAGGATTGGCGTGTTAGGCTAGCAAAAACTAGCTGATTTAATTAACACTGTGCAACTCCTAGATCCAATGTTATATCTCATAAAAATTTTTAAAATCATGGTTTTCAAGACGTGATGAAAAAATATTACAGTTTTTACCTATAATTACTGTTTGAAGATGGAAATAAATCTACACCCTACAAAAGGAACGAAATTCTAATTTATGAACATTACTTCCCCTGGCACTGAAAATCTCACTTAGTCTCTTAGATTCAATAAAATGGATGAAACTATTATTATTAAAGTATTACTGACTCAGTGAGGCACAAAGGTCCCAAATATACAGCCCAAAGAGCAAGGAAAGAAAGGGCTGAAGGCCTTGAGTGCAATGAGGCTTCATGGTGCTCAGCAAAGTGGAGAGATGCCACCATCCTTTTTTTTTTTTTTCTTTTTTAACCAAGAACATGTATTGGTACATTGTATACATAATAATCACATTCATCATGGCTATTTTGTACCTGTACGTCATGTATCTTGGTTCCCCTCTCCCTTCCGCTCCTCTACCCTTCCCTATTTACTGCGGATTTATTTACATTTTTCCATTTTTTCCCTTTCTCCTTTCTTTTCTTTTTCCTTTCCTTCTGCCCCCCCTTATCCCTTCCTAGTTCCCCTCTCTTTTGAATATTATCTTTCTTTTACATAATATCTATTATACCTCTTTGTCCTTATTTACACTTATAGTTTCTCATATCAGAGAAACAAACACTCATGAGTGTCTGATTTATTTCACTTAAGAGTATAGTCTCAAGGTGCATCCATTTACCTACAAATGTCACAGTTTATCCTTTTTTATGGCAGAGTAGCACTCCATTGTGTAGAAAAACCACATCTTCTTTAGCCATTCATTAGTTGTTGGGTATTTGGGTTGTTTCCAAGACTCAGCTAATACAAATTGAATTGCTGTGAACATGGTTGTGCATATATTGCTGTGGTACAATGTTTTTAATTCTTCTGGGAAGATACCCAGCAGAGGAATAGCCGGGTCAAATGGAACCTCTAGTTGTAGTTTTCTGAGGAATCTTCACACTGATTTCCACAGTGGTTGGACCAGTCTACATTCCCACCAACAGTGCAGGAGGGTTACCTTCTTCCCCACAGCCCCGCCACTATTTGTTATTGGTTGATTTCTTGATAATAGCTGTTCTTTCTGGAGTGAGATGGAATCTTAGCACTGTTTTGCTTTGCGTCTTTCGAATGACCAATGCTGTTGAACACTTTCATATATTTATTTGTTATTTTTATTTCTTCATCTGAGAAATGTTTATTCATTTCAGATGCCCATTTTTGGATAGGGTTTTGAAATTTGGGGGGTTTGATTTTTTGAGTTCTTTATATATTCTAAATGTTAGACTTTTGTCTGAGGGACAGCTATGCCACCATCCCTGGCTTCTCTAGACTTGTCCTCATGGTTCCCATCCCTTTCACCTCTGTGGACTCCCATCTGATCTCTCTGCCTGTAACACCCATGTCCACTCTTCTTCAGCACTGTGGTCTGAATATTTGTGTATCCCCCAAAATTCATGTGCTGAAACCTAATTACCAGTGTGATGGTGTTAGGAGATGGTGAATTTTAAAGGTGATTAGCTCACGAAGGGCACAGGCATCATGCCTGGGACTGGCACCTGTGTTATTCCTCTTTCCCCCATCTGGGACTCATACCCATTAGCCACAACAGAAGGAGAGATTTAATTTAGTTCATGGTTTCAGGGGATTCAGGCCCCAAGGAGGAACATAATATTGAAAGGGCATGGTGAAGCAGAAATGCTTAGTTCACCATGCCCAGATGCAGAGCACAGAAAGAGGCAGAGAAAGGGGCCAAGAACCAGATACAGACCACAAGGCCACGGCTTCATGTCCCACCTCCACACAGCCCAGAAGTGTGCTCCGCTAATCAGTCGTACAGCTGGGAAGCCAGTCTGACAATCTGACCCACCTTCACAGTCACAGCACCCTTAGAAGAGAGTCACTTGACTCTTCAGTCACTTGAGGATATAGCTAGAAGGTACAATCTGTGAAACAGCAAACCAGCCCTCACCAGATACTACTCTGGAACTCCCCAGATTCCTCACAGTGAGAAAAAATTTCTGTGGACTATAAACTTCCCATTCTTTGAAATTTTGTAACAGCAGACCTAACAGACTAAGACACTCAGCCACTGTGGAATTTGGCAGTTACTACAGTAAAAGCCAAATGGGAATACTGTATACTTGTTACTGCATCTAATTGCCCCATCATTAAAATCTTAGGAAAGATAAAGGGAATATGGGAAAGAATTGTGGAACTCAAAAAATAGGAACCAATATTGTACTTGAGATGAGTAATCCAAATTACAATTCAAAGAGGTGGAAATTAGGTAGTATTAAATCTAGCCATTCATTGAATGAATGCTAATTGAGCATCTACAAACTGTTAAACACCATGTGAAACAGTGGGCATAAAGTGATGAACAGGGCTGATTATCTCCACTCCTCCAGATGTGCTTATGATCCAGGGGTCGCAAAGTCAACCGGACTTGAAGAGAAGAGGAAGACAATAAGCAATCAGCTTTGACTGCCATTCAGGGTAAATTTTTATATTAAAAGAATGACTCTAATCACTGTTGTCTAAAATCTTTTGATGGCCTTTTGTTGTAATGAAGAAAATCGGTTTATCACATCCTATCAATCACTTTATAATAAAACCCTACCAAATTAGCTTCTCCAAGAATGATCTGTTCAGTGTTGACAGTGATATTTATATCATGAAATCATTGCGAGGAGTCAGAGAGATAACGGGTGCAGAGACCTGTTACCACGCTTACAACACCCGTGACTTGTGCCTTCTCCCTCCCTCTGCCTCACCCACACTCGCTCCTGCAGACTGGGGGACACATCAAGTTTTTGCACTCCTGCAGCTTTTGGGCATTCTCATCTCTGCTTGACTCTCAGCCTGACGCTTCTCTTCCTTCACACCTGTCTTAGTCACTTTCCCTCACTGAGACACAATATCCAACGCTCACAACTTAAGATAGGAAAGGGTTATTTTGGCTCACGGCTTTTAGAGGATTCTGGCCATAGTCTGCTGCTTCCAAGGCAAGAAAAGCATGGTGGAAGGGTCTGTGGGGGACAGTGGTTTCCATCAAATGGAGGCCAGGAAGTAGAGAGTGAAAGGAGGAGCTGGGGAGCAAGATGCACCCTCTAGATCGAGCTTGCTCTTAATGACCTGCCTCTAACCAGTCTCCACTCAACAGCACACATAGCTACTGAGCCGACTCATGAGTAAATCCCTTCATGAACAGAGCACCCATGATCTAATCACCTTCTGAAAGCCCCACCTCCTAACACATGAGTGTTCCAGGGAACATTCTAGATCCAAACCATCACAACATCTCAGCTTAAACTGCCAATTTCAGGCTCCAACTAAAGTGCCCTCCTGTACCTGCTTGCTTGTAGCTCAACAACCTATTTGTCTCTTGCATGGGTTTGACTATCTAAAATTATTTCAATTATTTATGGTTTTATTTTATTGTATAACTTGCCGACCAAAATTAGACTCCTAGAGCGAGATCGTCTGCCTTGGATTCTCCATTGCTTTATCCAGTGTGTGCAGGCAACAGTTGGATATAGAGGCTTGATCACAGATATTTACTGAGTAAATCCATAAATGCACAAATAAATCGGAAGTTTTAATTAGAATGAATGTTATGACAATATTTTGAAGGACTGTAGCTATAGATACAGCTGAGATAGAAATATATGAAATAACTTCACATTATGGACTTTTTACTCAAGGATTGGCCAAGAAGGGAGTGAAGTGGCTTACACAAGCTTCAGGGCTTCACTTAGGTAAAAGCCTTCAACCAGACGAACGCTCACCTACAATATCCATATTTTGAATTTAAGATGTAAATTCATTCGTATTAGCAAGAATATGATAATTATTTCTTACAAGATAGTTTCATAGTTGATGAGAGTGTAAAGATGAATTAGAAATCACAAGAGAATTCTGCTATAACTGGAAGAAACAAATGTTTATTTTTAAAAACTAAAAGGTGTTTAGGGCTATGGAGATTAAAAACTAAGCTGACTTTTGCACCAGTCCTGAGTTGATGCAAGGTTTTGACAGAACCTGGAGAGACATAGACTTCACACAAAAATGGATAGACAGGAAAGAGGTTGGAGAGGCACATGTAATTCCTGTGGACCTGCGTGGTTGCTGAAGGATTCATCAGTAGACAAATTAATGGCCAATCTCTCTAGTGCTGAAGCTGGACTGATTACAAACGTCCCTGTGGAGAGGAATCACACAGCTCTGCTGGGCACTGTAGCTGGGCTCAGCCGGTAAACATGATAGCACCTTTCACTGAGTATTTATTGAGTGCGTGTGATGGGTGATACTGTATGACTCAACTGTTATTTTCATTTATATAATGTATCAATTTATGAAGTATTTTCACATGTTACCTTAATTAATTCTCACAATAAATCAGGTAAAGTAAAAAATTTGAGTCATTTTTCTAAGTAAAAATACTTAAGTAATTTCTAGGTGAAAAAGTTAAATCCCTTTTTCCAGGTAAGAAACTAAACTTGTCAGTTTTCAAAGTTAGCAGCTAGTAAATTACAGATGACTGATAGTAACCTAGAACATCAGAGGCTAGTTCGGTCTTTGCACTGACCCTTTTCTCCCTTTCAGCAGTCATAAATCTATCTGTCATTGGAAACACAAGACCACTGTCTGCGGTGGATGTACCAATCACAGTGTGTGCTTTCGTAGTTTAGGTTTTATTTTCAAACCAATTTGGCTTTCATTACAGCAGAAAAAAAAATCACCTTAAAATTATACCAATTTTCTTAATGTAAAAGGAATCTGAAAGGAAAAAACTCTTTTTAACCTCTCAGAGATGTTTGTGATTAGAAGTTGAAATGCTACAAACCAGCTTTTTCAGTTGTCACTAATTTTAAAAAGTTTATGATTATGAGTGTGAAGTGAAAACTATGAATTCAATGAGGATGGGTAAGTTAGAGATAAGCTGTTATAGAGTTAGCTTGTAAGAATATGGAAGGTTACCGAACTTTTTCAATTTTTATTACTCTTAAGAGGATGTATTTTAATCAATATTTTACTACTTGACATTTGTATACATATTAGCCATCAAATTCCATTATTGTATATAGAAACCTATGTCAAATTCCATCAACTAATATGTAAAGATGCACAATAATCACAAATAGTTACTGCTTTAACTGAATAAGCAACTAATATCCATATTTATGGTGCTGGTGACATTTCCT
The DNA here is from genome assembly GCA_004026905.1 of Hystrix cristata. Lineage (NCBI taxonomy): Eukaryota > Metazoa > Chordata > Mammalia > Rodentia > Hystricidae > Hystrix > Hystrix cristata. Next base: position 19,847 of record PVJO010000977.1, read on the forward strand.
AATAATTTTCTAAAAATCACTGTGGTAGGGTTTTTTGCAAAAATTGGAAAAAAAAAAAAACCCCAAAATGGACACATGTCACTTTCCTTAATGAACATGATTCTAAGAGTAATGTGAAATTTTGCTTGGTACACAAACACTTTTCTTTAGGGTACATTAAAAAAATTGTTAAAAAAACAACAAGCTCGCTTCGGCAGCACATACACTAAAAAACCAACAAGCTGAGGAATTCTGTATCTGTTTCACTGGTGATGACAAGTATGTTAATTGCTTGCAGATAACATCTGTTCTAGTGAAATCAAGATGTGAGTCTGGGTAGGTCTGTGGTGCTAGCAGCCTTCTCCGGCTTTGTCTGGGAGACCCACTGCGTGCATCTCACAAGCTCTCCAGGCAGCTGTAAGACTTTTGAGCTGTTTGAGAAACTTCCAGCCACTGAAATAAAATCTGCCAGGAATCCTGGGTCATCGAAATGTCTTCCTTTGAGCAGGGGACTCACCTTTGAAGCTGCAAGATACCCACTGACCATGACGCCTGAGTGTGCTCCGGCCGAAGCAAGTTCAGGGTGATCTGCTAACAGCCTGCGTGCAAGAGCAAACTCCCAACTTCCTTCTCTGTTTACAGAGCAGGGTGAAGGGCCTCTCCAGAGGGGACAGCAAGAGCCTGGTCAATGTAGTGTCAGCTATGAAGGGCCCTTCTGTTCAGCAGGCCACGTTTACAATTTTACAGGGTTCATGGGCTACAATTGCTGACCAGATGTGCCGATGGAGATGGCTGAGCGTGGCACTGTGAGTGACCTAGTCTCAACCCTTTCCGGGCTCTCTCTGCGTCTGTAGGAGGCTGTGAAGACTCTGATGTGCTGCTGCCAGAAGAGCTAATTCTATCATGCTGCAGAACAGAGGGCTGTGTTGTCTTGATTTCTGCTTGAGACACATGGATGAAGCCCAGAGAGTCCCTTTGCAGTATCTGTAGACCCAGCTCCTATGTCAGCCAAAGTCACGAGTAGCTCTACAGGCAGATGCAAGGAAGCGGCTCAAGACATTTTAAAAATATTTGGATTTATTACTACAAGCTATGTCATTGAGAAAAGGAGACAAAAGAGATGAATGGAAAGCGATGAAGGAGGAAAGCAAGTAACAGGGACCCAGAGGCTAGAGATGAATTCTCTGGAATAAGACAAGTAAGTGCAGTGAGACTAGAAATGTTTGCACTATGGTGGGCAACTTGATTACAAACAATGTGACTCGAAATTTACTTCTTCATTACCAGTATAAGTTTTCCATATATTTTCAGCATTTGTACCACATCCTATTAGTATAGGCACCAATGATGTAATAGTTTAGCTGATGCGTACTCTGACTTTATAATGTAAGAGACAAATTCTTTTTAGTATTTAACTCAAGGAGCCTTCCTATGTAATAAGCAACATTACAACAAACTCACAATGGAAAATGCATTTCCCCACATGTAGAAGTACTCTATTTTTTCAGGCTTTCCTGACATTTTCCTGAATTTTGCCAATGGATAAATAAAAGTAATCATTTTTACAAATTTAGTATCACTGAATAAGTGATAAATGATGTCAGTGATATGCTAAACCAGTTAAATAAAGCAATGATGTAAATACCAACACAATTCTCCTTTTTATTAGTAGATGTTTGTGATATATAAAAATTTCATTCATTTTGGGGAGTTGGTACATACACACATTGCATCTTGATCATTTTTGCTCCCTCTTCCTCCCCAATCCAGATCTGCTTCCCATTTCCACAGCATCCACCTCCCTGTTTCCTACCATCTCTCTTTTATTCTGCTCTTTAAATTGTAGTTTGGCTCTGTCAGAGGAAGTGTGAGATATTTATACTTTTGTATCCAATTAATTTCTGTACAAACTCACAATCTATCCTCCTACAATTGACTCAAATTTATTCTTCTTTATGGCAGAGTAGTATTCCATTGTGAATGCACACCACATTTTCTTTAACCATTCATCTGCTAAAGGGCATATAGGACTATTCCAAGATTTTACTATTGTGAATTGTGCTGCTATAAACATGGGTACACATGTATCACTGTAATATGATATCTTTAACTCTTCTGGGAAGAGGCCCAGAAGAGGTACAATTGGGTTAAATGGAACTTCTCTTTTTAAAATTTTAAGGAATCTCCATATTGATTTTTGCAGTGGTTATACTAGCTTATATTCCCACCAACAAAGTAGAAGCTTCCTGAATTTTGTTCTCAGGCTTATATTTCCAGAAAACTGACTACAGGACAAACCAAATTCATGGGCTGAGAGGCGTTCTCAGTGATGTTTGTCCATACAGAGGGAAGTGGAGAAATTAGCTCTTCTTGGTTGTTTTTAGTGTTCTGCTTTCCAGACTTCTGCAATACAAGCAGACACTATCTTTCAAAACTAATCCAATATCAAAAAACAGAAATCTAACTTTGTATTCATAAGAATGAACAGAAAATTTGAATTTTAATTTTTAAATAAGTCATTCTTAAAACTTGAGTAACACTTTCTTGAACATAGAATTTTAAAGGACTTCAGAAGCATGATTAATGACCATGTATATATATTTTTATGAATGTGAATACAGATCGTACACAAATATGTGCACAAATAGATGTTCATGGATGTTGAACTTTTGTTACTTGTTAGATGGTAGTGATCTCATATTAAACACAGTTGTTAGCCTTTTGAATAATGTGTGTTTTTGTATTTTTTTTGATAGACTGCTTCAGATGATGCATATATTTGTCAACTCTGCACTTAACTGGAAATAGGGAATCACTTGGAATTCTGATCTCCGTCGTTCCATGCTACTTGTTATCTTCTCTCTACCTACTTCATGTAACCAAGAGAAATTTTTCAATTTGCCAAGATACTAATTTTCAAAGGCAAAATATTATTTTGTTCATTTGTACTATAAAGTGTTTATTTAAGGCTCCAGTACATTTATGGATAATACTCTTTTCTTCTTATAAACCACTGTAGTCATTTGGGGCTGCTATGTCAAAATCCCACTGACTGGGTGATGAATGGAAATTCACTTCTCTCAGTTGTAGGGGCTGGAAGTCCAAGGTCAGTGTGCCAGCCAGGTCAGTGCAGAAGGTATTGTCTTGCTGTGTCCATGGCCCTGAAGGGAGAGGAAGATCTGTTTTCTCTTCTCTTACAAGGGCACTAATTCTTTCATGGGCCTGTACTCATGTGTCCTAAACATGGTTACTTCCAACTTCCTAGATCACATTGAGACTTAGGACTTCAACATAAGAATAGGGGCAGGAGGGACAAACATTCAGTCTACAACAATCATCAAGATTTTTTTGACATCTTGATACTTATTGAGAAAGAAATTCAGGAATAATTTGATAAAAATTTTCAGTACACTGCATTTATCAAGTGGTACAGACTAGAAAAATTGGATGATGTGTGATGTTTATTTCACATATGAATAAAATAATCATTTTTCCTTATCAGCATAAATTAATGAAAGCTGAGTTGATATTTTGTCAATTACAGAATAATTTTAAAGATAGGAGCACCAAAAATTTCAGACAAGCAAGTTAATAGATGCTTGAAAGCCAAAAAACCCAAAAATATTGGCATTATGTTTAATCACTGAAATATCTATAAATCCAAAGATAGTTGCATTTAATAAAAGGTGACTTTAATGGGGAAGACCATGTTACTGAAACTAAAACAGTTGCAGGTACTTATTTATCTCTTTAAAAAGTAAGGAAAATATTTTAGAATTTATGAATATGAATCTAATTTGTAATTTGAGTTTTAAAATCCATTGCACTGAGAGATCTTCTTTGATGATTATTATTCTTAGCTCCTTAAATTCAATCAACTGAAATTACTTTAAATTATTCATTTTTACACTTTTAATATTAATGTCATTTTGAAAACATAAAGTCTCATTTTATGTTTCATATCAAATATAATACATTTGTTTAAAAGAAAAGTTGTAAAATTTTATTATTTGGATTATGTTGTGGTGTAACCACTAGAATTATGTAGGTTAGCGGGTCAGCAGGAAAATATGCACTGTTAAAGTAGCCCCGATTTCTTTGTAGAATTTATCCTTCTACTAAAACATGAATTATGTGTTCCATGAGTAAATACTGAGCACCATGAAATCAGGAGCCCAGTGTATCACCACAAGAGAGAAAAGAAGATTTAGAACATAATGTTACCCTGAAAAGGAACCCATGTTGAAGTGCTTTAAAGGAAGAAACACAAAAGTCAAAAACTCAAGAGTAAGTGTATCGTGCATTATCATCGAAGTGCAGATAAAGGTGAGAATGAAAGAAATTAGCTCATACTTCAGCAGTTCTATAAATGTGGCAACTGAGCAGGTGCTCACAAACAGTGCTACCTGTCTGTGACAAATTAGCACAGAACTTGAGTGTCAGGATTTAGAATTGTTTATACGATTTGATAGAACAATTTTGTGTCTGTTGAACCTGATGAAAATTGACTTTGGCTTGTGTCTGTATATTTTTAAATTTTATTTTATTTTTTGATGTTGGGAATGGAATCTAGGATTTGGATAGGCCAGACACTCACTCTGCCACCGAGTTACATCCCCAGCCCCAGAAATCAAATTAATTGTAGTTCTGTAAGAAAAATGATACAATAAAATGTTTTGAAAAGGCATTTAAAAGGGAAATTTTCAAAAATCTATCTTTAAAGTTGAACAACTGCCTTTACCAAAGACAGTCTGAAAACACTGTCTTAGACATTATAATGGCATCAGTGTGTGGTGTTCACGGCTTCTCATCAACTCTTTTGTGGTTGTGCAATTCTACTTGTCACTCTAAGACAAGTGCTGTACACAATGTCCTCTGCCAGCTGTCTTGTGGGAAAAAAAAGAGAATAGTATCAAGCATAGCAGTTGGGAATGATTTTAAAGAGTTTTGTAATTTTTGATATGTGACAACGCGTGAAACATCAAGTAAAATATATGCAGAGATTTAGGGTTGGTTTCAATGCACAAAGTCAAGATATTGTGAACACGTGGACCTGAAATATTTTTCTGCTCAATTGTTTCTATAAATGTCTACAGAGAAAAATACCCTTTTCCAAGCATCCTAAACAGGGGCTTGCAATAATATAGATTCACAAAATACTTGTTTCAGAAAAACTTCCAAGCAGAAATATTCAGCTTTAAGGAGCTTTTTGTACTCCTGTGATTCTCTCCTTCCATAACGGCATTCTAAATCAAAGGTTCAGTGATATTTCACCTTTTCTTGTTTAATGTATTGAAACATCTCAGACAAAGAAGGATAAATCAAGAATGGCACAGTAAACATTAACACGAGCAATGCTGAGCTTAATGAACTAAGCATACAAATAAAATCAAACACTGGGAACCCTTTCTTTATATTCTTTATCCTAGTTTTACTTGTTTCTTCATTAGCCTTAATAAGGAAGGTGAGTCTTGGGTCTTTCTGGTGTTAGTGACTAGAATGTAAAGAAAATTCTGACTCTCTGAAGATTCTAAACTGTAGGCTGTGCTACTCAATAGCAGGTAATTTGTTTTAATTTGTAGGATTCCAAAGAGTCCAATAAGCAACATCCCTTCCCCATTTGAGCTCACAGCCAAGTGATGGGCAAACACGGAAGTCTGACAAAGGGAGATGGAGAAGCCATCTGCTTCAAATCTAGCCACATAGCTACCCAACTTCCCCAGATGTAAGTGTCTGATGAGAGCAGAGCCTGTTCTACCAAACTTGCCATGTCATAAAGCATGTGGCCATTTTTTCTGAGGCAGGCAGATCTGAAGAGAAGGGAGGGAAGGAGGGGGATGGGATGGGGGAAGAGAGAGGGAGAGAAAGAAAGAGAGAGAGAGAGAGGAGTACAACTGCCCTCTCAAATCAGAGATACCTAACTCATATTCCTTCTGAAAGAATGAGTGGAGGGGAGAGAAAATGAGAAATGGGAAGAGAAAGGTGCCTAACTATGGAAGTGCCTAGACTTCAAAACATAAAGCTTGGGAAAGGAGATTTCTCTCTGATACCAACAATAGCTCAAGAATATTCTACCTCTAATCCATATGTAAATATGCCTATGAAACAGTGTGTATAATCTCTGTGCTTTTATTTATAAATGGCACAATTCTAAAACCTTAAATAGAAATGCATGCCATGGATTAAGTATTTTATACAATGGAGTTGTAATAATAATTTCTTTTTCTGTCTCACTAAGAAACTATTACATACTCATATTTCTTAGTTTTAGCTAACGTAATATTTGAAATTGTGGTTTAATGTTATCCTCTTCTTGAAGGTCCCAATTTTAGCTTACTAAATTCACTTCTTTGTACCTTTCTCTATTCTTCTTAGTTTTGAATGTTCTGTCTGTTTAAGATATGATTCACCCGTTTAAAGGGTACAATTTATCTGTGTAGCGACTGACCAACATCTGTTTGACGCTACCACCTCCCCTACACATAGGCAGACATACAGACACACACACAGTGTGAACACTGCAGCTGTGTCTCACTGAGGGTGCTCACAGTCACCAGGAAGTGACTTTGTTTTTCAGAAATCTCTTTTTTCCTGGGCATATACAGATTTTTTTGTTTTCAACAATGTTTTGGGGCATAAATTTCTGTAAAGACTATTCTAACCAAGTTCAGGCTGCCTTGACAAAATAGTCCCAAGCTCAGCATTCTGGCAAGAACTACCCACTCTGGAGTCCATCTGGCCTCCCTTGCGGCTGTCTCTCTCCTCCCCACTGACCTGCATCAGGAGCCCCAGAGTTTTTCAGATCACCTTTAGGGTTGAACTTCTCTGTGTTGAAATGAAGCCAGTCCATTTGGGGAAAGGTTGGATTGCTAATTTTTCACACTGGATTAGAAGTGGATGTTACGGCTCGCTCCCTTCTGAGCTGCACTCTGGGACTGGGACATGGACCACAGCACCTTGCTCTCCGAGTGGCATCCCTCCTGCAGAAGCTGGGAACCTGCAGGCAGGTGTGCTAGTAGCAGCTGAGGGCTGCTTGGCGTCCTCTGCTGACGTAAAACCACCTCCTCAGGAGTTAGGGATAAAGTAATCATGGCCCCAGGATTCTCAGTGATACTCCAAGGTACCTATTGAATTAACCTGTCATTTGCAAAGTGCCCTTTGAAAATGTGCTTCTTGTTTTTTTCTTTTCCGAGCTTTGGAAGTCCTAAAGAAAAGCCATACTTAAGTGATTAAGATATTAACTGCTAAAGTCAACTATTCCTGGAAAATGAACAAGAAAAACATTGGTCAAAAAAACTCCTAATCAGTAATCTTTCTTTAGATTTACAGAACACAGAATATCTTATGACCATCAGGTAACAACAGAACACATACCGAAGAGATGGACATCTGCAAGATTATTGATTGCTGTGCCTCCCACTCAGCTGTCGCCAAAAATACTCTCCCTCAAATCTTCTACATAAGCTCTTTGCTTGCAGTTTTTATTACCTAAAATGATCCTTACGACAACAGTCTGGCCATTTCCGATCAGCTGGCTCACTGTAATAAGGTTCTTTCACTACCATTGCCTTGCTTCATAGCTAACTAGCTTCCACCATGTAAAGGTGAGCAGATCAAGCCTTTACATGCTATCACTACTAGCCAAAGGGCAAGCCTCTGTGTTACTGCTTGGCCCGAGATGGAGCCTCTGTTTTACCTAACATTAATCCCTAAACCTAAGCCCCAGCCCTAATCCCTAACCTAAACCCAAACACGAACACTAACCCTAACCCTAACCATAAGTGGGGAGGGGCAGAAGTGATTATCTAATTTCTGATGGCTTGTCACAGAAAATTCGAAAAAGAGGGCCGCACCAATGCACATTATTTTGCAAAAGCACAACACTCATGACAAAGAGAAGATGTAACTTCAAAGAGAAATTAATTCATTATGAATGAGTGATCGAGATGACCTCATATCTTCCCACAGCAACATTCAGTGCTACAGGGTAATGATAGGGTATTTGTTAACTTTTGTGAATAGAAGAAACTTTTGTAGGTAAAAATACTGAAATAATTATTAACTTCAGAGGAAATAGGTTATAAAAGTAAGGAAATGCAAAATAGTACACTTCCTTCCTATCTAGTAAAATAGTTACGTATTTGTAATAATGAAATTACATTGTACTACCTCAGGAAGTGAAGCTGGCATGAGAGATATATCCTTTTTAAAATAATGAGAAATGTATTAGAGATGGTAGAATGGATAAGTGAAGGAAAAGAAGTTTATTCATGTTATTTGGGTAATGAAGAATGGAGAAATTACGGCTGATACCAGAAGACAGGAGTAAAAAATGATTTTCTTCTGATAAGCAACCCATAGGAGGACAATGCAGAGGTCCCTGAAATATAGGTATAAATTATGTGCATAAATTACTTGATTAAAAAGTAAGACAAACATAAATATTTAATAGAACTCTGTGTACTCGGGATAGTTTTAATTCTCTTGGAGAAAGAAAGGATCAGAGGTTTGCGGTCTTTGACTTCATTCAAATGAACTTAAAGTTCCCTTATCATCCATCTGTGGTCCAGGGACTTTCCCTTTCAAGCAGAGCTGCTACACGATAAGCTAACATGTATGACCACACCCATTTTCTCTGTGCTGGTCCTATACATACCAGTAAAGGTAAGAACAGGCACATACGGTGCACTGATGATGCTCCAAAGGTGTGTTTTGTCACTCATTTTTATTCACCACTCACTTTCCATCTCCTCTACTTATTCTCCTTTCCAAATTATTTTCCTTAATGTAGGTTTACAATGAGGGATAGTGCTGGCTAGGTGTGAAAGTGCATGTCGGTAAACCTAGCACTCCAGAGACTGAAGCAGGAGGTTGCTGTGAGCTCCAGACCAGCCCGAACTGCAGAGTGAGACCCCGTCTCAAAAAAAAAAAAAAAAAAAGAATGTATGAATGGTAATGTTCATTTGAAGGAATTGGTACATGCATATACCAAATACTGATCATTTTATTCATTCATTTATCTATGTTTTAGGTTTCTTATAAAGGAGAAAACATGGAATATTTAAATTTCTCAGTTTGGCTGAGTTTCCTGTGCTGTTCTCTGTTTCAATGACTTTCTTGCAAATGACATAATTTCATTCTTCATTGTCTTACAATAATATTCCACTGTGTGTACTTCACACATTTTCTTTACCCCTGTGTGTGTTGACGGGGATTTAGGCTGTTCCCAGAGGTTGTTCTGCTCTCTGCGTGGGGATGCACCTGTCATTCTAGTACAATGTCTCTCAAGAGTGTATCCAGGAGATGTAGAGTGAGGTCAATCGGAATTTTTATTTTTAGTTTTTTGAGGAATCACCATACTGATTTCTACAATGATCGTACTAGTTGGCATTTCCACCAGCAATGTGAAGGGTTCCTTTTTCACCCTCCTCACCACCATTCCTTGCTTAGTGTCCTTGGGGAAAGTCCTTTTGACTGGAATAAAATGAAATATCAGAGTTGTTTTGATTTGCATTTTTCTAATAGCCAAAGATAACAAATATTTTTTTCATGTACTTATTGGCCATCTGTACATCTTTTGAGAAGTGTATTCAGTTCATTTGCCCATTTTTGATTGGATCATTTATTTTACGGGTATCGATTTTTTGAGTTCTTATATATTCTAGACATTAGTCTTCTATCAAAAAGAGTAACTGGAAAATTTTTATTTCATTTTGTGGTTTTCTTTTCATTATGTTGATTGTTCCCTTTGTTGTATGAAAGCTTCTTATTTTGACATAGTCCCAGTTGCTGACCGGTGATTTCTGTGCTATTGGAGTTCTATTCAGATGGTCTTTTCCTGCGCCTATGGCTTCAAGGGTTTCCCTAAAGTTATCTTGCAATAGTTTCAATGTTTCTGTTTTTATATATAGCTCTTTCACCTATTTTGATCAGATTCTAGTACAGGGTGAAAGCTAGGGATCCACTGGGAATCTTCTGCATACTGGGCAACCAGCTTTCCCAGCACTATTTGTTAAAGAGGCTACCTGTGCTCCAATGTATGTGTATTGGTCAGTTTTCTCATCACTGACAGAAAATACTGAACACTCCTAACTTCAGGGAGAGAGTTTAGTCTGCTCATGGTTTCAGTGTATGATTTCCTGGCTTCAAGGAAGAGACATCATGGTGGAAGAGAGTGGCAAACCAAAGCCGTTTAATTTATGGTGGCCATGAAGCAGAGCTGGGGAAAAGTACTAGAGGAGAAGGGGACAGGGACCAGATGTAGAGCCCCAAGGCCTTGCCTTCATGACCCGCTGAGACACAATTTGAAATATGTTCCACCAATCCCTAGGGTAGATCCCAAAGTCAATCAAATTGAAACCCTACCCTAACTGCCACAGTATGTTGTTGGCCCCTTTGTCAGAAATCAGACAGCTGTAGACACATAAGTTTCTTCCTGTGTTTTCTGTTCTAATTCATTATCTACCTGTCTATTTTGGTGCCGGTACCATGTTGTTTTTGTTACTATACACTTTGTAGTACAATGTGAAATCTGATATTCTGTTTGATGTCTTCTGCTTTGCTATTTGTGCTCAGGATTGCTTTGGCTGTTTTTGGTCTTTTCTGGTTTCATAAGAATTTTAGGATTTCTTCCCTAGTTCTTTTAAAGAATGTTGTTGGTGTTTTACTGAGGATTGCAGTTGATCTATAGATCATTTTCGGAATATGGCAATTTGTAACAATATTAATTCTGATGATCCAAGAAAGACTGTCTTTCCATTTTTTAATGTTCTCTCCAACTTCTTCACTTAGAACTCTACATGGTTCTGAATAAAAGCCTTTCACTTAGGTATTTAAAGTATTGAACCTATTACAAATGCAAGTGTTTTCTTAATTTCTTTTTCAGAGGGCTTATTATTAGTATACAGGACACTATGGAATTTTGTAGGTTGTTTGCTTTGGATGTTGATTTTGTATTGTCAATTTTCTGAATTTATCAGATCTAAAGGTCTTCTCACAGAGTTTTTTTGGGTCTTCTACATAAAGAATTGTATCTGCAAGTAGGAATCATCCATTTCCTTTCTTATTGTTATCCCCTTTATTTCCTTCTCTTGTCTGATTGTGCTGACTAGAATTTCAAGTGCTACATTGAACAGAAGTGGTGACAGTGCACACCCTTGTCTCATTCCTGATTTTAGAGAAAATGCTTTAAAATTCCCCATTCAGTATGATGCTGAGTGTGAGTTTCTAATGTACAAATTTTATCAACATGAAGGAAGGTCAGTATTTTCATCAGGGTTTCTATCATGAAGTGATGTTGGATTTTATGAAAGGCTTTTCTATATCTATGACTTGATCATGTGATTTACTTCTTTGATTCTATTTGTGTGACATGTTACATTTATTGATTTATGTATGATGAAATCATTCTTGCATCCCTGGGATGAAGCCAACTTTGTCATGGTGTGTTACAAAAAAAAAGATTTGAAGGAAAAACATGATGATGACAATAGAGATTTTGCAAATGAGAAAGGGACCAAGAGTTGGAAGAAGCAGGGAGGAAAGGGAGGAGTAAGGGATGAAGTAAATAAATAAATAAATAAATAGCCCAGAACAAAGGTGTATTGTGTATGTGTACCAGCACTTCATGACAAATGTAAACACTGTGTACTGCAAACATGTACTAATAGAAAATAAAGTTCTAAATAGATAAAAAATAAATTTTTGAATTTTTTGCATGAGTCTTAGTGAGGATTTTTACATTTATGTCCCTCAAGCATAATGACCTATAGGTTTTGTTTTTGTTGTTTTTGCTGTTGAGTCCTTATATGATTTTGATTTCTGTTAGCTTCACAGAATGGGTTTAGAATCATTTCTTCCTTTTTATTACATGGAAAACTCTGAGGAGCACTGAATTATTTCTTTTCTAAAGGCACAGTAAATTCAGCAGTAAACCAGTTGAGTCCTGGGCTTTTATTGGTCAGCAATGTGCCTAGAAAATTACCCATTCCTTCTTGATTCTCTAATTTATTGGAAAATGCATTTTCAAAATAGCTTCTGATATTCCTTTAGATTTCAGTGTTGAGGTTTTTTTTAACCTTCCCCTTTTTCTTTTCTAATTTCAATGTTCTGAGTCTTATCTTCCTTCCAGTAAGTTTAGCTATGAGATAAAAAAGCAATCTATCTTTTCAAAGAACCATATAATTAATTGATCCTTTGTATTGTTTTTAGTCTCAGTTTCATTAAAATCTGGTCTAATCCTTATAATTTTTTTCTTGCTAGAAATTTTGAGTTTTGATTGTGCTTGCAATGCATCATTAAATTATTTCTTTGTGATTGCTCTGTATTTCTCATGTGGGCCCTCAGAATACAAACGTCCCTCTTTGAGCTGCTCTCATTGTATCCCATAGATTCTGATATATTGAATTTCTATTGTTATTTGAGTCTAGGAATTTTTATATTTCTTCCCTGATTTCTTCTGCGAGTAGGTTGCTTTCTTGAGGTGGGATTAGCCATGCCAAATTCTGTCCTAACTTTAACTGTTGTACTTCTAATTGTGAATGGGGCCCTGTGTCCAGTCAATCCAGGCTTGAACCAGAAGATCTAATTTTGGCCTACTGTATTTCCCTTCCTAGCTATGTTGTTGGTCTACTTCATTTTGATGGTTGAAAAATTACAGGGATTATAATGTCCTTATCTTATCTGCATCCTCATATATACTATTGACTAAGACATGTGTATTACCAGCTTTCTCATTGCTGCAACAAAACACCCCACACCCACTACTTAAAGGAGGAAAGGTTTATTTGTCTCTTAGTTTCAGAGGTTTCAGTCCACAGTGCACTGGCTTTAAAGAAACCACCATGGTGGAGCACAGCTGTTCAATCCATAGTGGCCAGGAAGCAGAGGCAGATAAGATCCAGAAAGGAAGGGGCAAAGTATGAGATACAGTCCCCAGAGTAAGGTCTCCACTTCCTCCCACTAGGTGCTACCTTGTACTTCAGCTACGCCCTCATCAGTCAGTTAGATCATTGCCTCCACAATCTAATCACCTCTGCAGGACTCTCTTAATCCAGTCAGGTTAACAATAAAAATTAAGTGGCATAAGATGTTCTTCTAATTTAATGCATTTCATTGCTATTAACATTTCTAAAAATCCAAAAATATTTAATGACATGAATTTAAGCTTTTCTTTACACAATTTCCACCAAGCATATTTTATAAAGTGTTGTAAAACAAATAAAAATTCACTTTTGGCCAATATTACACACCTGTAAGTGGAGAATGGCACTGGACACAGAGGGATCATAATCATCAGCACAGTATTATTAGATATTATTTTTCATTGTTTAAATGTCTTCTGGTGCCAGTGTCTAAGTTTAGTAATTAACCTACATTATCACAAAAGTTCTATCATGTAGGTATCATTACTACCTTACAGATTAAAAACTGAGACTTTGTGCCTTTAAGTAACATCCAACAGTTACCAGTCAAGTCAGAGATATGCCCAGGAGGTACACATGCTTCAGGGATCATAAAAAGTTTTCTATTTTGTCTACTAATAAAAAAGCTTTGGAGAAGAATCCTGAAAGAAATATGCCTGAATTAATTTCTAAAACATAATATGAGCCAGGAAGACTAATAATGTGGATAGATGGTGTATATCATAGAGACAAAGGAGTAAGAGTTGATACATAAAGAAATTAAGGAGCAAAGCATCTCAGAAAGGCCAAAAGAAAGAAAAGAGAGAGAGAGAAAAAATCATCCATATGATGGAAAGGTAGATTATGCTAGTGAAAAAGTAAAACTTTATCAGAAAACAACCATGGTCATTGGTTATGTGTTGCTATTGCCCCATGACTGCTTTGGCACTACCACAGCTGGAGTAAATAATAGTAAACACATCCATTTAGCTCACAAAACTAAGGGTATTTGGCTATGTAATCCTTTATAAAGAAACTTGCTAAAGAGTTAAGTTTTAGAGAAATTAAGAGTATAGTACAATGACTATTTTTTATGTTATCTTCATTATTTCATTTCCCATTCTCACTGCTAGTGTAGATGTAATTTTTGGTTGACCATCATATTCCTGATGATCATATTGAATGTTTTGTACAGAGTCAGTCTGTGGGAAGATCACTGGTCTCCCAACAGTTATGAGCTGGTTTACCAAAATGAACACCACTGCACTTAAATGCAGGATGTCAGCTACTTCTGGTTTGCTTCTGTCCTCATTCCATGGATCTCCAGATGTTCCCACACTTGAAAACATTATTGAGAGGGCTCCAACATGGCTGAAGAGGAGAGGAGCTACGTTGGAATTGCTCCATGAAAACTGACTAAAATCCAGGTAATCCCAAATCCCTGGAGAGACATATATCCTTATTCCAAAATCAACCTGAGATAAAGAGACCTACAGATCAAGGAAAACATAGACATAGGACTCTATGAAATGGTGAAGCAGTCCATGGGGGTGCTGGCGGGACCTCAGCTTGTGCACAGAGTGGAGCTGGTGGGACCTCAGCCACACATGGAGCAGTAGTCAACATTCCGAGAAAATCCTAAAAATCTGAAGGACTGTAATAGCAAGACAAATTCCAGTCACATAGAAAACATTTGAGACAGAAGACCCCCCAGCTTTCTCTTGCTCTCTCTCTCTTTTTTTTTTTTTTTTTTTTGCATTCATCCAAATGAAGGACACTGCAGCCTGGCAGCAAATTTTGCCAGCACCCAGAAGGCAAACAACCAGGAAGCTGCAGAAGTTGCTACCTCCCCCAAGCAACCACCAGGATTTCTTTGGTTTTTTTCCAAGCCATATGTAAGCACAAGGTCCTGAGTTTGATCCCCAGCACCAGAGGGGGGAAAGCCTGATTTCTTTCCAAGCAATAGCTATTAACTGGAACCTCTAGCGATGGCAAAGTGATGATCTGCACCATCAGTGGGCACTGGAGAAAGATTACAATGCCACTCCACCCTGCCCTGCTTTCAACAGCGGGCTGGGAAAAATGAGAGGGGCACAAAACTGCAATTCACTAGAGGCAAACTTTCCTCGACAGCACTGTGCCCTTGCAGCAGCCCTGCACCTTGCAGCACCTCTGCCTGGTATCTGTGATTGCACCACTCTGCAACAGCACTGCCCTGCTTCAAGTGGCAGGGAGAAAGGAGAGAGGAGAGAGGCATGCCAGTGGTGCAAAACAGAGGAGGCTGTGCAAGGACCCAGAAGTGTCAGCTGTACCCATAGGACTGAGAAAAAGTTGCAGAGACATAAAGAGTAAGGAGACATAAAGGGTAAGAAGATGTGGGTGGGCTGCCAAGTAACCCCCAGAGAGCGGCTAGCTGAAAACTCTGCCCCAGACTCGACACCTGGACGCCAAGATCAGCACAGTACCCAGTACTGACTACTGCAAACCCAGTGGGGCTGCCCAGCACAGATTTGGACCCTGGCTTGGACCTTGGCCACTACCATAGAACTGCAGACATCAGAGGAATTTATATGTATTTTATATATATATATATATATATATATATATTTGATTTTTCTTTTTCATTTGGTTACCTGTTTGTTTTGTTTTCCTTTTTCTATTTGTTCTTTTTTGTTGTTGTTGTTGTTTAGGCTTTTACTTTCTTTGTCTTGTGTTTTGCTCATATCTCTTTTTTCTTTTTTTCTTTTTCCCTTTCTCTCCTTCCTCAACTGTCTCTTCTGATTTTTTTCTTTCTTTTTTCATGTGAGTGAATAATATCTAGATTTTCTCTGGTTTGCTCCAATATTTTTCCTCATTCTTCCTCTCCTTCATTCTTCCTCTCCT
>PVJO010000977.1:35710-159735 GCA_004026905.1 Hystrix cristata
AAAAAAAAAAACCCAAAAAACAGAGGAGCTTAGGAAAATGATGGAAAGCTTGAACACTCAAGTCAGGAAAGAAATGGAACCCATGAAACAGATTCAAACAGATATTTAAGATATCAAAAATTCTCTTAAAAATATATGCAGTAGACTGAATGGAAGGGAAGACAAAATTTCAGATCTAGAAGACAGGACTGCAGATAATAATCATGAAAGGAAAGACTTAAAAATAGCAAGAGACTATGAAAAATAAATCCAACAGCTAAAAGATGATGCAAACAAGAACAATGTAAGAGTGATCAGAGAGAATGAAAAAGCAGGAGACAGTGTAAATGACATAAAATAATTATTCACAGAAGTAGTGACAGAAAACTTCCCAAGCACGAGAAAAGAATTTGACATACAGATAAGTAAGGCATATAGAACCCCAATTAGCCATGACCAAAATAAATCTACATCAGGCATATAATAATCAAGATTCCAGAAATTCAACACAAGAACAGAATACTGAAAATTGTTAGAGAAAAGAAACAAATCACCTACTTAAAAAAAAAAAAAAACAGAATCACAGCAGACTTCTCAACACAAACCCTTAAGTCAAGGAGAGCTTGGAGCAAAGTATTTCAAGCCATAAGAGAAAACAACCTCCAACCCAGATTGAGGTACACGGCCAAACTATCTTTCAAATTCAATAATGAAATAAGATATTTCCATGAAAAAGAACAACTGAAGAAATTCATGACCATCAAACCATTTCTACAGAATATTTTGAAAGATCCCTAGAAAGGGATAAAGGAGACTATAGTCCCAACAACATTAATAAAAATAATCCACCATGTAAGGCAGGTAGTTAAACAGAGGGGAAAAACGGAACCACAACAGAAAAAGACTATTACAAAGATAAGTCAATACATAACAGTTATAACCATCAATGTAAATGGTCTCAACTCACCAATCAAATGAATCAGACTGGCAAAATGGATCAAGAAACAAGACCCATCAATATGTTGCATACAAGAAACACATTTAACACAAAGAGAAATTCATAGATTGAAAATCAAAGGATGGAAAACAGTACTTCATGCAACAGGAACCCAGAAAAAAGCAGGGATAGCTATCCTAATAGCAGACAAAGTGAACTTCAAACCAAGACTGATCAAAAGAAACAAAGAAGGTCACTACATACTTGAAGGAAAAGATACCGATCACAATATTTATGCACCAAATACGGGTCCACCTAACTACATAAAACAAATATCAATGGACATTAAAAATCAAATAAACATTAACACAATTATAATAGGAGACCTCAACACTCCACTGTCACAAATAGACACATCAATTAGACAAAAAATCAACAAAGAAATCACAGAACTGAGCAAATTGTGAACAAATGGACTTAGTAGATGTCTACAGAGTGTTCCACCCCACAACATCAGAATGCACCTTTTTCTCAGTTGCACACAGGATGTTCTCCAAAACAGACCACATACTGGTTGGTAAAGGATACTTAAGTAAATGCAAAGGAATTGAAACTATCTCATGCATATTTTCAGAGCATAGTGCAATGAAATTGGAAATCAAGAGTTGGAGATTTAGCTTAGTGGTAGAGTGCACTACCACTTGCCTAGTAAGTGCAAGGCCATGAGTTCGATCCCCAGCACCACAAAAAATAAAACAAACAAACAAACAAAAAAACACATTGGAAATCAATGGCAAAAGGAACCAAAAAAACTACATAAACACGTGGAAATTAAATATCATCCTTCTGAACAACAGCTAGGTCACAGATGAAATTAAAGAAGAAATTAGGCAGTTTATACAATTAAATGCTAATGCCTATACTACATACTAGAACTTATGGAATGCAACAAAAGCAGTGCTACAAGAGAAATTCTAGCATTGAAATCCCACATCAGGAAAACATCACAAACTCAAGTAAACTACCTACTGTTGAACCTCAAACTTCTAGAAAAAGAAGAACAAATCAAACCCAAAGCTCATATGAGAGAGGAAATACTAAACAGTCAAAACCCGAAAGCTTTCACTCTAAAATCTGAAACAAGATAAGGATGTCCACTATTACCACTCTTATTCAATATAGTTTTGGAAACATTAGCCAGAGCAATTAGATAAGAGAAGAAATGAGAGGAATAAACATAGGAAAGGAAGAAGTTAAATTATTATTATTTGCAGATGACATAATACTCTACATAGAAGACCCCAAAAACTCCACCAAAAGACTTCTAGATTTTATAACTAAGTTCAGTCACATAGCTGGATACAAAGCCAATGCTCAAAAATGAACAGCATTTCTATATACAAATAACAAACTCACTGTGAGAGAAATTAGGGAAGCTACAACATTCACAATTGCATAAAAAATGAAAAAATGAAAAGAAATGCTTAGGAATCAATCTAACAAAGCAAGTAAAAGATCTTTACATTGAAAACTACAGTAATCTAAAAAAGGAAATTGAAAAGGATATCAGAAAATGGAAAGATGTCCCATGTTCTTGGGTAGGAAGAACCAGCATAGTGAAAATGGCCATACTTCCTAAATTACTTTACAGATTTAATGCAATTCCAATCAAAATACCAATAACATACTGCACAGAATTAGAAAAAGCAATCATAAAATTCATTTAGAACCCAAAGAGACTCAGAATAGCAAAAACAATTCTGAGCAACAGGGCCAAGAGAGGCACCATCAAAATCCCTGACTTGAAATTCTACTATAAATCCATTGTGATAAAAACAGCATGGTACTGGCAAAAATATAAACCTGAGGACCAATAGAACAGGTTAGAAGATGCAGAAACAAGTGCAAACACACTCAAATACCTCATCTTTGACAAAGTAGCTAAACACCCTCACTGGAAGCAAGATAGCCTCTTTAATAAATGGTGCCTGAAAAACTGGCTTGCCACATGCCAAAAATAAAAGTAGATACATGTCTCTCACCATGAACTAAACTAAAATCAGTGGATCAGAGATCTAAACATTCAAACAGAAACACTAAATCCGCTGGAAGATAGAATAGGAAGAACTATTGAAGATACAGGTATAGGCAAAAACTTTATGAACAAAAGTCAGACTGCATGGGAAATAATATAAAGAATCAGTGGTTGAGATCACATCCTATTAAGAGGCTTTGGCACAGCAAAAGAAATCACCAACAGAGTGGGGCGACAACCCACAGAGTGGGAAAAAAATTTTTGCCAGCTGTTCCTCAGACAAAGGTCTAACATCTAGAAATTTAAAGACTTCATCCAATAATGGGCACCTGAAATGAATTGCCACTACTCAGATGAAGAAGAACAAATGGCAAATAAATATGTGAAAAAATGTTCAACATCACTGGTCATTCAAGAGCTGCAAATTAAAATCACACTAAAATTCCATCTCACTCCAGAAAGAGCAGCTATTTCAAGAAATCAACCAATAACAAATGCTGGTGGGGCTGCAGGGAAAAAAGAACCCTCCTCCAATGTTGACTGGAGTGTAGTCTGGTCCAACCACTGTGGAAATCAGTGTGGAGCTTCCTCAGAAACCTACAACTAGAGGTTCCATTTGACCCAGCTATTCCTTTTCTTGGTATCTTCCCAGAAGAATTAAAAACATCATACCATAGTGATATATGCACAATTATGTTTATAGCAGCACAATTTGTAATAGCTAAGTCCTGGAAACAACCCAAATACCCAGCAACTAAGGAATGACTAAGAAGATGTGGTTTTTCTATACAATGGAGTACTACTCTGTCACAAAAAGGATAAACTTGAAACATTTACAGGTAAATGGATGCACCTTGAGAACATACTCTTAAAGTGAAATAAATCAGACACACATGAGTATATGTTGAATTTTTTTCTCTGATATGAGAAACCATAAGTGTAAATAAGGACAAAAAGGTACAATAGATATTGTGAAAAAGAAAGATAACAGTCAAAAGGGAAGAGAACTAGAGAGGGAGAAGGGGGAAAGGAAGGAACAGAAAAAGAAAAGAGAGGAAAAAATGGGAAAATGTAAATAAATTTATTGTAAATAAGGAGGGAAAGAGAAGTGAAAGGGGAGAAGGTGGGACAAGATATATCATGTACAGGTCCAAATTAACTATGATTAATGTGATCATTATGTATGTCTACAATGTACCAATACATGTTCTTGGTAAATAAAAAAATTTTAAAAAGCAATATTGAGAAAATATTTAAACAGCAAGAAAATTATAATAATACAATGAACTCACACCTATAGTCACCTACAATGACACTGTGTTAGTATTTTGTCACTTTTTTCATATACACACGTACTTATAAGTTACACCTGAGCTGAAACATTCAAGAATGTCAAATCAAACATCAGAATCTCAAACCCCAAATTTTATTACATAAAACACAGAACAAATATTAATTTCATAAAATTAAACATTAATACAAAATTATTTAATCTATTGTCTTTACGTTTTTCTTTATAGGATATTTTTTCTGTTTGAGTGTTCAGTGCAGAATCATGCATGAATGTGCTTATCTCTCTATTCTCTTTAAGTCTGGAAGTTTCTCAGTCTGCTTTCATCACTCATAGGGTGACTCTTTTTCAGAGTCCACGCTACAGTGCCGTGTAGAATGGTCTTCAATTTGGAGTATATGTTTACTTCTTCCTTATTAGATTTAGGTTCTGAATATTGTTGCATGGGTACTACACCCTCATACAGATATAAAGATAGAGATATACTCTATGGATACACACCGAGATGTACACCTCATAATACACCCTTCTTAACAAATCTTTGCCAGCAGTGCACAATATTTGTTTGTCCTGTTGGTGAGATTAATCTTAATCACTTTGTTAAGAGGCGTCTGTCAGATTTTTCCCTGTATGATCACACTTTTCCCATTGTAACTACTGAACAGTATGCGGGAGATATTTTTGAGACTACTCCAGTTAGCCCAGTGACTCTACGCCTGCAGCAGCCATCTGAGGAAGGCTTTTGACCCTTTAGCTGTACTCAGCTGGCTGGGAACGGAGGCTGGCACCCTCGGTGCCAACACACCACACTCTCAAGGCTTTGTCTCCTGTCTTTGTTGCTTCTGAGTGCTTGTTTCCTAATTACTATGAAACTGCAACAGATTTACTTTTGAATTTTCAAGTGGCTGTAGTTTAGATTTCTTACACAGCCTGCCAACATACCATTTGTGTATGTGTGTGTGGAAAATGGTTGTGTATCTGTCCTCAAACCTTCATTTCTGTCTCCATTCCCAAATGACTGCTAAAGGCTACATTGGTTTCCCCACAATTCAGCTGCTGCTCTCTGTCTGAGCCAAGCCACAAACTTTAGCTTACACCAACACTGGCAAATTTCTTCATGTAAAAAAATATTTGCTATTTATCTTCTTGCCACTGAATGTTTCTCACTCTGTAATTTAGAGTCATTTAGGCTTCATGGCATCTAAAACTATATGATGTATTTTAAAAAGTATTTTTTGGTAATTTATCTTTTTTCCCTAGTTGTGAACTCTGGGTAAATAAGCTTCATGTAACCTTTTAAAAATTCTACTCCAAAGTCCAAGAACAATGAATTTTTATTTGGATCTGATAATACCAATATCCATGTCTCCTGTGGTTCTGTTTTTGCTGCCTATTTTTCCTCTTTGCTTTCTCATCCTGTAGATTGTCTCTCTACCTGCCTGGTAAATATTTCACTAACAACAGACTTTAAAATGAAAAATTGTGGAAGTAACTTGAGTTCTCAATATCATTGTCTTCCTCAAGAGTGGATATCTTTTGTTTCAGGCAAACAAGGTGAAAGCAGACTTACTTAATCCAGTCAGGACTTGAGCTGTCTCCAGTCAGGCTTCCTTCTGTACAAAACTGGATCTCTTTCCAGTTCTCCTTCACTGCTGGACCACAGCTGGTTGGGACTCCCAGCCGAAAGCCTGGGTCATGTGGCATTTCTCCTTCAAGGGGCCTAGAAGTCCCTTTTATGTGTCCACATTTTGAAAGCAATTCCAGAGGGTTTGGTGAGTGTCTCAGACACCCAGCTGCATCTTGTGAACTGACCTAAGTCAAGCAGAGAAGTAGGCTAATTGCTGGCTTTCTTCTCTTTACCAT
This sequence comes from Hystrix cristata, assembly GCA_004026905.1. NCBI lineage: Eukaryota > Metazoa > Chordata > Mammalia > Rodentia > Hystricidae > Hystrix > Hystrix cristata. The sequence goes on from PVJO010000977.1 coordinate 41,816, forward strand.
CCTTCTTTTTGGCATCTCTGACTCGGTCAGTAGTTTTCATGCTAAGGTCTCCAACACTTTATTATAGATTCTGTGTGTGTGTGTGTGTGTGTGTGTGTGTGTGTGTGTGTGTTTCACACTTTTACAGTTGTTCTCAAAGCAAAGACTGCTGTGCAGCAAGCTATGTTAGCATTTCTGGTAGCATAAAATCTTGTCTTTCACTCGTTTGCTTTGCCTTGTATGCTCTGTATATACGTACACACATCTCATGAACTTCTCTTAGCTTTTCTGTGTGTCTTGCACACAAAGCAGAATTAGATTTTGCTTTGAGATCCAATATAAAAATATTTTCCTTTTAATAAATCTTTTTGCTTTTTAGCCATTTATATTGATTAATATGACACATTTGTCTGCCCTTGGTTCCAACTAGATTTTATATTGTGTTGCTTCTGTTTGGGGCATTTTAAAAAGTTTTTTAATATGTAGTCTTTTTTCTTCTGTGTGAATGTTTATAATCACTGAAGTTTTTTATTATATTTTTATTCTAGAAATTTTATTTATATATTTAAGTCCTATATTTTAAAACCTGTATCCATTACTCTTACAATACTTAAACATTACCATATTTCATTTTCTTACCCTCCCTCTGATCATCACCCAGATTTAATGAATATATATTTAGTTTCTATATGTTTACCTTAAAAAAGGTTTCATCAATTTATCCTTCTATCTCTTAATGTATTTTTGTTTGAAGTGAAATAATTGGATCCAATATTTACATGAAGTAAATAGCAAGCTTTCTTTAAGCTTTACTTGTAAATCATGAAGCTTATGTATAAATTAAGCACATCAGAATCTATATATAAATGTTATATATAAATATATAAATACAGTTAGGATTTTACATTCTCATTTGTCACCCTAATTTTTATAGTTAATATATGCCAAACATTTAGAATAATGCCTAGTAACACTATATAAATGTTTTGCTGTGCATTTTAGTTTAAGGTAAACATTTAAGAAAATACAGTAATCACAGACTTTTTGTTTTTTGTTAATTTTTTTCATTTAACACTTCATGAGCTAAACTTCATCCTCTGGTAATTTTTTTTTTAAAAGGCAAGGGATTATTTGCACTATTTGTAGTGAAATATTTCTGATTTTACTACTCTATAGACAGTTTAGTTGGATATAAAATCCTTGGGTGACATTGTCTTTTATTGACTTGTTAAATGTTACTCAGTTGAATGGCATCAGTGTCCAGGATGTCTGGGATAGTCTAATGATTTCTCTATTATGGGTGATTTTTATTTCTTTTACTGGAGTTGTCCAATTATGTCTTAAAATTGACTACTCTGGATCATTTTTTCCCATTAATTGTGCATTTTCAGTATGGGTTCTCTCCCTAATTTTAGTGTTCTTTATTGAAGATTCCAGTTCTGAGTGGGTTGGACCTCTTAATCTCTTCTATGCTTATCATGTTTTCTCTAACATGCTGTCTCCTCATTTTCCTTTCCTCTATGTAGCTCCTTCTCACTGTCTATTCATAGACAAAATTTAAATCCCCATTAAGATAACTAGTGTTCTATAACTTTTCAAAATATTAAACTTTGGAACCATACTTATGGCTTCATTTATTGTATTTGAAAACTGGTATTTGTATTTTCCTCCACTCTAATCCTCTGGAATAAGCCCTGTGCAACCCGAGGAACACTAGGAGAATGGTACATTTGAAAAGTACAGAAGATTACATTCTGTTTCACCTAAATTATGACACATGAATGCAAGAAGCAAACCTCAAGAAGTCTACTAATTTATCACTTCCAATTCATGCAGTAGACTCTATTCATACAGTTCCAGAAATGTGAAACTAAGAAGAATCACCACTTGCAATTTCCTCATCTCATAGGAAAAAACCTCTGATACCAGAGATTAGTAGGCATTTCCAAGATTATTCCAAAGAAACTCATCCTCATAGTGTTCTGACACTCGCTTCAGAAACAATAAAACACATTATATTATTCCAACACCCCTAACATTATTTTAGTTTTTCTTCTGATCTTTTAATATGTTAAATAATCTGTGAACAAGAGAGATGAACTCTACAAGTCGTATTTTATTGTTTAGCACCGTTGAAAGCCCAGTCTGGACACTCTATGTCAAATTCTACTTTGAGAAGACCATGAGCTCGACAGAGGAGCAGTACCGACAGGTTTCATCAATAATGCAGGCAGTATCTTCAAAGAGAAAAGATGCTCTACAACAGCTCGATTACTGTGCCAGCAAAAATGCTGAAGCAGAATTCTGCAGCAGGGCATTGAAATTTACTGCAGCAGAGCTCTTCCCACATGTGTAAAAGGAAAAAAAAACCATTCTTACGATTATTAATATCACATAGAAAGTAACTTGTTTGGCGCATGGTGTATGATAGGTTCATAACACAGAATCCTTACTGTAAACGTGCAGAGCCAGAAACCGAGGCTTAAAGATAAGCACATTTGTAAAGCTCTCCAAGGCAAAACAAAACTAAGATTCAAACCCGTCACTGTCCACTTTGCACTGGAGTTAAAGATTCTCCTCTGGCAGTTCGTCTTTTACATGACATGCGGCTGATTTTAAAATTCACTTATCCAGCTGATTATTCCTTGTGCACATGTCCATACCTCCTTCTGAAATGTAACATCTAGGAAGTGTCAGAACACCTCAGTTGTGTTATCAGTGCTCAGTACAAAACAGAACATCTAGAAGTCCAGCTACTCGCTGGGAATAATGAAGAATTGCTGTATCTTGGCTGAACTCAAGTACTAGGAAGAAGATGGAGAAGAAATTTAGAAAAAATAGCTTCTTTCAGTTGGGTCACAATATTCTGCTTCTGACAGAAGTTTGTCCAAAATAACCACCTCTTTGACTGAATTCTGAAGATAAAAATAAGTTGGTTATTCTGCAAAAAGCAATTGTTGCTGAGTTTTAGAATTTCCTAGGACAGTCACTGTGGACAGTCGTTTCTCCTAAACTTACAAATATGCAAATATGTTACATCTACCAGGGCAGGGGACTATTTGTTACATGCCTCCTTCATGTCAGACACAGTTGTACTATTTAATTCTAACAACAGCCATTATGGTTTAGCTCTAAAATGACCCCCAAACCCTCATGTGTTTGGATGGTGACTCAATCACTGAAGTGATATAACTGACTTGCTGTTAGGAGGTGGGATCTGGTCAGAAGAGATGGGTCACAGGGGTTCTGAACCAAAGGGCACCGTTCCCTTCCAGGCTCTTCCTTTCCCTCCCTGCTTCCTGGCCACCAAGAAGTAAGCAGCTTTTCCTCTGCTTTGCCCCTCTTCCATGCTACTCTGAGCTGGAGCTGGCTGACCACAGACTTTACCATGAGCCTAAATAAATCTCTCTTTCTTTAATTTGTAGGTGTTGGATATTTTGTCCCGGCAATAAGAAAACAACTAAGACAACTAAGAAATATGGATTACTATGTCTAATTTATAGTGAACTAAGGGACGGCAGGGGAAATTAGTATTCACTTGTTTACCTTCACAACCGAGGTTGGAGACCCTGGCCTCTTGATATTTGTGTCCTTTTTTCATCCTCTCCCCTCGAGTGTGGCTGGGGACCTAAAGATGTCCTTGAAATGAATAGAAAGAGGCAAAAGTAATGTAATGTCTCTTCCAAAATTAGGTCAGGAAGGAAATGCATCTTCTATTTCTGGTACCTCCTTTCTTTATGTTTCAGTCTCACACTCTGAGCAAAGCCAGTTCCCATGTTGTGAGCAGTAATATCAAGGAAAGGGCCAGACTGGCAGGAGCTAACGTCTCAGGCAAAAGCTAGCAAGGGCTTGAGGTCAATCACTTGAAAGCAAATTCCAGGAAGCTTCACATGAATACGTCTCAGCACCCTGAGTCAGAGATGCCAAGTTAAGGCACATTCTGATTTTTAACTCATTGAAAATGTGAGAAGATATGCATGAATTTTTAAGATATCAAGTCATAGGGCAATTTGTTACACAGTAGAAAGTAATTTATCCAATATTCTACAGCAAAAACAGTCTGTGGGAAAGAAGCACAATTGCATGAAACCACCTAGACAGATAACTTTCCCTCCCCACATAGCAAGTGTGCTCTGAACATTCTCCCAACTTTGTGTTCATTCCACAGCTTCACTGGCCACATTCCTAATGGAGTTGAGGCTTAATCCATACACACATTAGACGGTGCTAGTTCCAATTTTTTTCCTCAAGCATGGTAACAAAGGGTAAACCTCTCACAATTTTCCTTGTTTTTATTCACAGCCATGGCTACTGAAATATAAAAGTTAGTCATAGTAACTATAGCTTTTTTATATAGAAAAATAACCGGAGGCTGGCTCACAATGTCTTGAAAGCTGAAGCCATGACTTTCACTCACTAATGCATTGTGTAGACAGCTCACGGGGCGGATGTAAGTGAGTACTTATGTAGACTATTGTCTTATTGGTATTTTAATTGTGGTAGACATTAAAATAAAGACATATGAACCATGGTCCAATTGCAATTCTCCCATCCTCTTTTCTTCCAGAACACTGGAGGGGAACCACAACACTGTGAAGAAACTGACACATCCAGTTTGGTCAAAAGAATCTCTTCCTAAGTGTTTATGTGCCCACGTCTTCACCAAAGTTGATGTCTCCTCCCACCTCTCATACCCTACTACATAACCCTCACGTGGAGCATGTAACTCTTAGCATGGAGAACAAACTATGAAGGGGCAAAATAACAATAAGTTTAGAATTTACTTGAAACCTAAGAAAATATCATTAGCTATACAGGTAAGTATTTTTGAGTAGACGAATGAGTTTTCTATTTGAAACTTTACTATTTGGAGAACTATTCATTTTAGTGTACTAGATAATATGTTAACAAATCACACATGATCATCAAAAATGCATAAAATTGGAGGACATTTTTGATCAAAAGTAACTTACTCCTCCAGATGATAAAACGGACACAATTCCAGTTTATCAGTTAATTTTATTTTTAAATTTAGACAAGTTAATTTTATATTTAAAGTACATAATGAGAATTATAAAGGAACATACTCTACATTAAAGTACACAGGTGGTTCTAGCCTTTTCTTATTATAGCACACTGTCATTTTCTCTTTATTCCACTTAGTTTGAAGTTTCACTGGACCCTTGATTATTGGCTGCATTCCCAACCTTTTCCTACAAATAGGTGTGATTACTTGCCTGCCTGTCCATTAGGTTTTGAGGAGAAAGTCTGAACAATTACTAGGGAACACCCTTAAGAAAAAGGGCATCTGTGCTTTCTTCTTGTCTGCCCTTCTGACTGATAAGAGAATCTTCTTTCAGCTTTCTAGTTGTATTAGGACCTATGCTCTGGATTTGGTAGAATCCCAGAAATACAACATGCCCTTTACTACCACCACATGAAGTTCTGCACTCCTCCAACAAGCACTGTCTCTGGTTCTTCACTTCTGTCTGCTATGACACAAATCAAAATTGGTTTCTTAGATGCTTAAAAGGTGATGAGTAACCAAAACTACCCTCTTGTGGAATAGACCTGAATTAATAAATACTTCCTTCCAGTGATCTAGAGGTATAGCTTCTGCATTATGAGCAAAGATTTGAACATGAAAGCCCGGGAAAGCCTGAAATATGTGAAGAGAAAACTAGAAACCTTAAAAATATACATAATTGAGGGATTCCTTAAGGAATAAAATTTGAACTAAAGTCTAGCCAGCCTATTTTGTACCAAGAAAAAAGTTTTCTTTTTTTCAGTGATATTTAAGTTGGGAAAATTAGCCTGACTTTCAAGGGGATGATTTTTTTGGGGTTTTTTTTTTTTTTTTTTTTGGTCCTTAAACAGTATTAGTTTATGACATAGTGTAAATATGGAGATAACTAAATCATGGTTTCAGTCTAATTTTGCTGGCAGTTTCTCTCAGAATTGTGAAGTGTTCTTAGAAAAACCCACATGTTTTCCTTTTTTAATATCCAGAGATTTAAATATATGTTGATGATTCTATTTATTAAGTGTTCAAATTGTTATACATATTCTTCTTTTTACAAATATCTTGCTTTACACTTAACTTCTATTTGCACAAAATTGGACCTGGTTTTGTTCTTATTTCTTTTCTTGCAAATTATGTAACAGCTCTGTCACAGGCAGCAAATCCATCTATCCTCTGGTAAGGACTGTGGCACTGTACACGGGACCACTGAGCTAGTCTCTATGTCTCCTGAAATTATTCATCATAAAGTTTTGTGCCAGTTTTATTCTCCTAGGCCTTTTCAGTTTACATTCCTCATTCAAAGAGATGCCAAGAAACTAGCAAGAAAGCGTTTCTTAAGTTGGACAGGGAGACATTACAGAAAGGAAGGCGTTAGATGGATGAGTATTTATCTTCACTAGGCCCCGTCAGCAAGGCGTGTTCAGATGGCCAGTGATTGCTCGGTTTGCTGTTCACACCACAGTACTTTTCACTCTCCTTCAGCATGCTACAGTTTCCAGATAACAAAGGAGGAAACTGTGAACATATTGCACGTATCTAACCATTTCTGGAAATGTGTGAATAGAAACAAATCCCCGCACTTTTAAAATAAATCATGACATGTATCTGTAGAAAGAAGAACAAAATGTGTGTTCTTGAATGTTTAGTAAATCAAAATGCAAAATTTAGTAAGATATTTGGGGCTTAATTCCTCACCACAAGTTGAGAACTGTATGAAAAATACTTCACATGGCTTCCATAGCAGAAATGAAGACAGAGCAGCAGTATTCACGTTTTGTGGTTTTGGTGGGCTTCCGTGGCTCGACTTTTACTGATCTCCAGCTAACTGGGAAGCCAGAAGTCCCTTCTCAATTGTCCCTAAAAGCCAGACTACTGATACCATCATTGACTCATTATTAATATTACTTAATAAGTAATAGTTATTACTTAATATTATTGATAAGTAATATTACTTTATATTCTTATACTTTAATATTTACTCAAGTCACATTCTTTAAAATTACAAATTGCAAATCTGTGTATCTTCGGCATCACTTCTACTCACAGATACCCTAAAGCTCACACATTTGGAAACCGAAAGTTTCCTGGACTTCAAGATCTTTGACATCACTCCCCCTTTTCCCGTCCAAGCACATCCATTGTCTGGACAGCTCCGACATGTGACTATCTGGAGAAAGGTAAAGAATGCTGCTTTCTCTCCTTGGCTTCCTGTCAATCTCTTGAGGCACCAAGGAGGGAGTTTTAATTTGTAAAAATGTTCTGGTTGGTAATTTTGGGATTTCACTGAAAAGCTTACTCTAGATGTCATTTCTGTAGGCAGGTAATTTTGTATATTTTGGCCTCACGAAAACTGAGGGAAAATATCTTTAATTGGTACTGGCAGAAATATCTAGCATGATACGTCTCTAGTGTCAAAAGTAAAGATTTTCCCAGGAACTCACAACTAGATTGAAAGCTCGTGGAAGACAAGAACTGAGTCCAATATCATCATGTGTTACTAAACTGCTTAATATTTGCCTGGGTACATTTGTTCCTCATGAGTCATATGAGGAAATTCATTGACATAAGATTATAACTAAAATTTTTGACCAGGCAAATAAAGCATCTGTGTTTTTCATTATTTGAGAATTCCAACTCAGAATTAGATCACCAATTAATTCATCTGTTCTTTCAACAAAAACATCTATTTCCTGTGATGTAAAAACAAACAAAATCAAATAAAAATGTATTAGTTTAGGGGAAGGCCGTTCAAAGAAGTATAAGATATATCCAGACTCGGCAGAGTTTTTAATTTAGTTTCAAGATGATCATTTGGAAAAAATAGAAATTAGACACATATCGAAAAGCCCTCAGGTTCCATCAAATCTTCTATTGCAAAAGATAAATAAAAGAACAGAAAAAAATTTCCAAAGGATGTAGGAACTATAAGTATGTATCAATTGCAGGATGTAAAAATGTGGTATTCAGAATCAAATTTCCAGCTGGAATTGATCCATTTTGATTTGAGTCTGCTTTAGATGAGATCGTTTCATGGGGAACATTAGGGGAAAGTTTTCACTTATACAGAGATGTACTGGAACAAAAACCAAAAGAAAGAAAGATAAATGCAACTTGCTGATTTGAAGTTGGTAAGCTCTAGGCCCATCTCACTCTCCAATTCTCATGAAGACGGTACAGGCTGGAAGATGCAAATCACTCTCATGAAGATGCAAATCAGAATTGAGGGAAATCGGCAGTATTTTTTGAAGTGTTGAACCTTAAAGTTTAGAGAATTTTGAGGTCGAAGACCTGATAAATATCATTCATCCTAACTGGGGTTGGGGTAAGAGATCAATGTGCAAAAAAAATTGATTCCTTTTTTCCTTCTTTCTTTCCGGGCCTTTTTATTTACATTTCTAGTCTAGATCTCTCGGGTGGGAAGAACATCTTCTTGTGCATGAAGGCGTAAAATGTGAAATGATATTTATGCATATAGTTCCAGATAAAGTAAATGTCAGAAGAAGCCAGCAAGTACAGAAGCCACAGTACCTCCTAGTAGGGTACAGATAGCACTGATTCAGCAGGGCAACTTTGTCAGCAACAGTGAAGATTCCCAGAAGAAACTACATTCATTCTCATCATTCTGACTCCTTCTCCACTTCGTTATGAAAACCTCTTGCTCTACATTCCACGATGCAAAATATTAGTACATTCGTCAAAAATCCCCTCTTGCTTCATGCCATCTGACTGACGATGGGAAAGTGAGCTTAGGGAAATGCTTATGAAATTCTCTGGAATGCAGTTAAATGTGAAATGAAAACATAAATTACACTGCCCCATGTAGGCAGTAATTAACTGGGAAAAATGGTGTCTAAAACAACAGAGTGTTTGATGATTGTTAAATTTGGCAGCAGAATCATGAGGCCTGATCTTTCTCATAGAATCTTTATTACTGGCATGAGGGTTAAAAGCCATTAGTTTCCTCAATTTCTCATAAATGTAATGTCATTTTATTGAGTACTTGATTTTCTGCACCCTGAATTAGTGTCAAATACAGTGTGCTGGCTGACCTTGATTGTCCACTTCAGTGGGTTAAGAATTCCCAGAGATGACTGGAATGGGAGGGCACTGACTGCACCAGCAGATTAGCCTATTGATGAGTTGGAAGCTGAATGGGCCACTAGAAGGTGGGACCAAGTCAGAGAAAAAGGTCACGTGGTTGTGACCTTGGAGACATATCTGGTCCCCGGCTCCTTCTTCCATCATGCTCCCCCCTCCATTCGGATTCCCAGATGCCGTGAGTTGAGCACCCTTCCCTTGCCGTGCCCTTCTGCCAAGACGTTACTGCCTTGGAGCCAGGTTACCACGGACTGAAACCTCTGAACCTGTGAGTCAAAATAAAGCCTTCCTTCTTTAAGATGTACATGTTCAGTTCCAGCAACACAAAACTGACCAACATATGAAATAAAAATTATAGATATCATCAGAACCGGTGAAAAAATAGAAAGTTCTTGAAAGATATGTCTCCTGCCAGGTAGAGGTTCTTTTCGCTTCCCTATCCTCTTTCCTTGCATTATCTATTGTAATAGAAAATAACAAAAATTGTGTGTATGTGTATATGTGTGTGTGTGGATCACGAGCAAACAAAAAAGATTTTACTTTATATTTTTACATTTAGATAAAAGACTCCCTTTAGGTCGGGTGTTTTCTATATTTCCTGAGTATAAACAATCTGTGTATTTTGTTTATTCCAAGAAAATGGTCATAAAAGTTGGTTCTAAGTCAATCATGTTAGATCCCACACACTTCCACACCTTGCATTACACAGAGTAGGGCTTTGTGGTTACTGATCATTCAGTATATAATAGATCTTGATGAGAAGGAGCCCATTTTCAAATCAGGAAGTAAAATATAAAAGTAATATGGACACTATCAAAGATACGGGAGAAGAAAAGAAAGCTGGCAAAAAAGCCTTGCAGGGGCAACCATATATCAAACCTCAATAAAGAAAAAAAAATCCATGAAAGACAGCAGACAGACAATAAGGTCAAGACAAAATAGAGCAAGGAATTTTATCTACAGTCAAGGGAGGGGTTATCATGGAGAGTTTAGGGTTTGGATTTATATAAAGGAGGGATTCTGCTATCTGACTCCAAATAAAATGAAAAAATAAAGTAAAGGTCTAGAGTAAAGGAAAGCAGATGAACAAGAAGGCCAAGTAAGGGACACTGGGTATTGAAAGATCACAAAAGGTAAGCTGAGTTGAAGCAACTTGCTGTAAGAAATGGGAACCATTTACTGTAAGAAATGGGAACATGTAGGAAATGAGAAAGAAAAAATGTGAATATACCAACCTCATTAATTCCCACTTCCAAAGTCTATTGGCTACTTGATTTTGAACAATTTTTCATCTCTCACATGCTCAATTTTTTCTTCTCTAAATAACACAATGCCTATAGTGTATTGTCGTTATAAGGATTAAATATACACATCACTTTGTTATTTTCATTGGTGCCTAAAAATTATTAGTTTATTCTTTTTACCTTCCTTTAGAAGGATTGTCTGGGAAGTGAGAATATTAGGACAAATGACTAGTTAATTAGCAATGTTTGAGATTAAATTTAATGGAAGTATTCAGTAGATAAAAATATAGAAAGGTAAGTATTTAAAAGTTAATGGTGAGTTCAATCCCCAGCACCAAAAAAAAAAAAAAAAAGTTAATGGACGTTATTAATAATTTAGCATTGTCTCTAGAACAGAACTAGAATGTAACAATACAAAATAGCTCCAGTTCGTGTCAACCTCATATACAGTTCACTTATATGAATGGTTCTATGTGATAGTATCCTTGCCATTTTAGAAAAATAATGACAATATTTGATTTTACAAATATTTTGAGTGCTACATAGATAGCACCCTTTCCAACAACCATTCCTGTATTCTTGAGTCTTATCAAATCCAGTAAAGAGAACTATTCCTGCATTTAGCACAAAACACTTCACCATTAAAAGGGTGGCCTGCTTTCAATAAATCTTAATGTTATAATTGTAATGTGAGGGCATTAACCTCTCTCGTGGATTAACCTATTGATGAGTTCTCAGGTGAATGGACCATGAGAAGTTGGGACCAAGTTAGAGGAAGCAGATCATGTGGACATGACCTGAGGATGATATCTGGTCCTGGCTCTAAATTCCCATTATGCAACGAATATTTGTATGCATGCAAATTTTGAAACCTAATCCAGACTCTAAAATGGTTCAAATCCTCTGGAAACTCTTTGTATACACCATGCAAATGTGTCAAGAGTCTTCAATATATATTTCATAACTTTATCGTTGTCTTTCTTATAGTATAACCTTCTATTATTACAATATCCTTTATCTAGACTATAAGTAGTAGCACAATTCAAATTGTAGAAATTGGATGATCATCTGTAATACACATAAGAGAACTAGTCTCAACATCTCTAATATTTTAGAACTCTCAAAGCATCAAGGAAAACAAAAGAGTCAGGTTAAACCCACACAATTAATCCTTGGAATCCACTCGGGAGAATTAATATTGAATATTATTAAAAGAAAGTCTTGATTTTCAATTTAACTTTCAGTTGTAGAATTAGACAAGTTCTGTCTCTTGTTAGGAATATTAAATCTGCCATTTTTTGGTGTCCTTCCCACACACTTTGGCGGACAATCTGATACTAACCTTCTATTAAGTAGATTTGGTACATCCCTGGACTAATCTCAGTGCCCATTTTTCTAATTAAACCTACAGCATGTACTAAGGTAACCACAGTCCTTCCCCTAGAAATGTGGGTGCCAGGCACGGAACAGTACAGAAGCTTGGGGCAGATTTCAAGATGCAACAAAATCAACTCTGGCAACACACAGACAGAAGCAAAAGCCCACGTAAGCAAAGACTCATGCAACCCGCAAAGGAAGGCAGTCAAGATAGGAACACCCTGGGTGTTTGAAAAGCAAAATCACCCCTCATTACAGACTCTTTTTAGGCTTAACTCAGCTTCTTTCCTGTTGAATTCCATGACATTTCCCTGGGTTTTCTATGATAAATGCTATTTATTAAATGTAGCTTGAGAAGCTCTTTTCCCCTTTATAGTCATACAGTACTATAACAAGTAGGCAGTGAGTGCCATGTAAATCTTCCATTTTTATATGATATAGTATGTTTCAAAATAAATACTACAGAAGAAAAAATAGTAGGATCAAACTTCTATAAAATGTCCTAAGCATCGTTTTCTATCACTCTGCCTCATCTTCAGACTACCCCCCTTCCCTATACATGGACATACGTACAGCTAGACACACAGCCTAGTTCTTGAAAATCTCCAGGAATATGAATTTGAAATGACCATAGTCCTGTCACAAGGGTCAAGGAAAATTCAATTTACAACAGGCCATTGTCATTGCCAATAAGATAAACATAGGAACCTTCAGAGAAACTAGAGGGTTAAATCTATCAATTTATTCCACTCTATATAACATTTAAATTGTCTTTATAACTTTTAATTTTGAGGCATCCCAGAAATCTTATGATTGTGTCAGCCCCAATCTCCACAGTCTCTCAAAACCTACATTCCGATTTAAGAAACCCAGTGTGCTGTAATAAAACATTAAGCAATGCATAAAACCTCTAGCCTTACACGTTGCACATTAAGACACATTTGCAGGTAAATGTATTACATATCCTTAATTATGACTGCTCTAAATTTTTCCAAATCCCTGGTATTCCTAGTCCTCATGTTTATCTTCAAATATAACTATTAGAAAAACATGTACCTTTCACCCATTTGGGAAAGGGCTTTGTTATTAAAATCAGAGTCACAAGAGATCCAGTGGTTACTGAAAATTATTACGATTGCTTTCTAATAGGAAGATTTCCAAACTTCTCCCTTAATGTGGTTGCAATTTTGAATGCTTAATGTGAGGCAGTTAGTGTGGTAGAGATATGAAACACTTAAAATTCTCTACTAGAATAAAGACCTGAATGAAAAATCTTAAATAGTGTGAACAATTTGTCTTGGTTCTCTCTACTTGGAATATTAATACCTATGCAGAAACACTAAGAAGAGATCATTTACTTGTCTTTTGAATGTAAAATATCAGAAGGAAATTTTGTTTGGCTGTGTCCTCCAGAGCAAATATCAAATATCACTTGTGTGTAAACAACACCAGTCCAACAGAGGGAGCTACATGCACACAGGGATTGAGGGAAAGGTTGAAGATTACTAAATTATGGTGAAGCTTTTATTGTATTGCCTAAATCCCAACCCAGCCCTTACTGAGAAGGACGAGTCCTTACTGAAGGAAGGGATGGGGAGTTGACACAGAAGCCCACCATGTCTTCCCTCATCACTAAATCTCTATTCTACCCATTCTTTGGGTCTTACAGTTCCTTTAGCTTCTATTTTCTCAAAGCAATTTCTTTCTCTTCTTTTCATTTTCCTCTCCTTCTATTCCCATATAATGTCTGATAAGGGCTTCCATGGATATTATATTGCTGTTATTAAGGTTTAAGCCGCAGCCATAACAATCCACATTTCTTTCAATTCCAGTTTTTGTCCCCAGCTGTATGCTAAAGCCTCCTTGAGTAAGGCTTGTAAGAATGAGAAAGGCTTTCTTCTAGAGTTATCAGTAATAGCAGGTTCTAAATCAATCAAATAACTTTGTGTGAAATAATCTATTAATGTTGCTATTACACACAAAACAAGTGACAAAAACTTATAAAGTATGACTTAAAGTAAAAGTTATCTTGGAGATTTAGAGGATTATTTAATATTCTTAAAGAAAAATAAATGTACACTAGGCTTTTTTAAACAAGCTAAAGCCACTATTCTACTCAAACAAATCCTAAAGGATTGAAAATCAGTTTTATTTAGCAATATGCTACAGATAAGGTGAGAATTTCAAAATACATAGACAAAAAAATCCAATGTATACCATGCTTTTGAGCATAATACTATATTTCAAATTTATCTTATTTTAATCATCGTTTCCATTTTAACAACTCTGAACTTAGCAGATAGTCATCAAAGGAGAGATGGCACTTATTCTTCTTTACAATATGTATAAGAGCAAGTATCTTTCTTTTTATGACTAGTTTTTAGTAGAAGCTTACATATAAGTGCAAAAATACACACGAATATAATTTGGACATCAAGACAAATCCAAGATAAACATAAGGAGGGCAAAGTCACATAGGTGTATCTATGAACTAGTATCATATCACCACACTATCCTAATGCATTCTTCTCTAACACTCTGTCTAGCTTTGCACTATGTGCCAATCCAATTCTTACTGTTCCCTTTCCTGACTTGAACTTGCCTCCCTACCTTCTGTAGCTATATCTAACCATCGTTCAAAAATCCCTTTCAGTTCTATCTGTTCCATGATTCTTCCGATTACTCCACCTCACGGTACTTATGCTTCTCAGGCCCCATCCATTCACAGGTGCTGGAGGTGGCTCGGGTGCATGTCGAACTTGGCTGTGCAGATCCACAAATTGGAATCTAGAGGTGCTAGAAATCACAAGGATGCTTTGTACTTTCACGGAAATGATCTTTCCCTCAAAGACACTGAGAGAAGAAAAGCAAGAGAAGAGCAAATGGGAGACATGGTGCAGACTGGACTGCAGTCATCACGAGATGTTTAAAAACAAACCGTAGGCTTCAGAATCGTTCGTTTTTCATAACAGCTGCTCCTCTCCCACCACCAAGCGTGATTCTTCCCTCTGACATTTGTAAAGGTTCAATAAACATTTGTTGAATGCCAGGATTTTCTTTACTTTCCTGTTCTTGTCTGTAGGAAGTCCTCTTCTTATTCCAGTGGGGGCAAACCTATGGCACGCGTGCCACGGCGGGCTGTTTGTACCATTGAAAGTTCTAAAAGGTTTACTGTCCTACTCTTTTTTTTTTTTTTTTGGTGCCGGGGATCGAACTCAGGGCCTTGTGCTTCTTAGGCAAGTGCTCTAACCGCGGAGCTAAAGCTCCAGCCCTGTTTTATTCCTTTTGCAACAGTACTCTGGAGCCCCTCAGTCTCTAGTGAATTGAAGAATGCTGATGTTAGAGGGGCGGAAACAACAACTGCACACTGCAATATATGAGCAAATGAAAGAAGTTGCCTTGTGTTGAACCCTCATTAAAAGCCAGAACCGAAATTATGTGTTTTAGGTTGTGTTGAAATATATGAAAATGTAATATTTTTACCACTGATTATATGTGTGTTCAATGTTTATTTTTTATTAGTACATGTTTGTAGTACATAATGTTTATATTCCTCATGGGAAGTTGGTACATTTACATAACACATCTCACTTCCTCTTTCCACCCATTTCTGTCTCATCCTTGCCCCTCACTCCATCTCTTGATCCCCTTCTCATTTGCAAAAGACCCACCTCCCTACTTCCTATTATCTATCTTTTGTTTTGCTCTTTACTTATGTTTTGGGCTGGTCATAGAAAAGAAACCACATGAAATACATGGCTTTTAATAATAAACCATTATCAGACATATATGGTTCGGCCTAATGGTTTTCTCTCTCTGCATAATTCTTAAAGTCTGATAGAAACATTAGTAGAAGAAAATTACTTGCGCAGAGTTATGAGTCACACTCCCGCACGCTCTCCATATCCTTCTCTGTCTTCCTTCTCTCCCCTTGCTCCACCGACTGATTTCAGCATTTTGGATTGTCCGGTTCCATCACTCAAGCACGAGGCCAGCATTAACTGTGGGGTTTCACTTTCCACTCCCTGCACTAACGTGCAGTCTAGAGCGCCGAAGCTCGGATCGCTGACATCTGCTGGCTCAAGGCCCTGGCTCAGACTCAGCCTAGTTTCAACGGCTCCACCATTGTTTTCTGGACCAATCACAGTTTGATAAGCAGGGCTCCAGGCTAACACCTTGAATATTATCATTTTTGTACAAATAGTACTAAAAAGTATTCATTATGATGATTCTTATACCGAGGGGAGCCAAAGAATCATGGTACAATCAATCACAAATCACTTTGCCATAATTTGTTAGACTATTTATCTCCACATTTAATGTTAAACGAGAGAATGTTTTCTCATTTCATTGTGCCATTTATGAGAAAATGAACTTCCTGATGGCATTTTTGCAAGGCTTTTAAAACTTGTAAGTCCAAATGAAATGTCTTAATTTTTTTCAGTATTAACTGTACATTTGAGTCTTTCTCAGATAAGGTCTATATTTCTTTTCAGGCGCTCCTCACAAATATTCAAATTATACAACATAATGACATGCCAAATCATTATGATACTGCTTTTATCTTTAGGTTTTTTAATCCAGGTGATTTCAGATTTATTAAAATTCTTATAGATAAGAGATTTCTGTTATGCAAGATTTTGAAAGCTTTTAATTCCAAAACTTAGCAAAAGACATCATAAATTTAAAAGTAGCATTAAAGAAATTGGCAAATTAAGGTATTTGAGTTTGGGTCAGAGGTTTAGAACACTTAACAGTGTATTATTCTACAGGATACAGATATATTTAGATGAAGAAAAATGTTAAGTTATTTATATATTTTATATGCAAGTATAATTATTGTTCATTTTAAAGAGTTTATAGCTCAGCGGTTAGAGTGCTTGCCTAGTAAAATGATAAATTAATCTACCTAGTTAATATGTAATGGAACACCATAGACTCAAATTTGGGGATGTCAAGATCTTTCCAGAAAAGATTTATTCTTGTATTTATTTTGCTACTCTCGGAATGAATTGTAAGCACAATTCATATATTTTGAATATCTGCCATATGCATGATTTATAAGAAAAGTTATTTTTGCATAACTTCCTGGAAAATCATTTGCTGAATATTAGAAACTGTGTACATTTTACAGATTTGGAAACATAATTGTTTTATGTGTGTAACCAAACCAAACTTCTGTACTTTTTAAAGAACTGCCCATCTAAAAAACAAGTTATCTGTTTTTTTCTGAAAAAATATGAAAGTTAATCATAGCTGACAGTTCCCTGCTAAAAAACTGAATTCTGATTTACTTTCCAAAAACTGACTATGGTTTTTCAATGGTCTTAAGTAACCTACAGGTCCAGGAAAATTTGTGAAAAATGTCAGCATTAAGTATTCGTACTTGGGAGTATTAATAGTAGGAAGAAGAATGATATTAAAATTCAACTGTGCCAAATCCCAGGAAAGTATATTTGAGGGATGAATAATGAAAAAAACCCAGTCTACAATATGGACAGAAATGTCTTATTTCTTAAAGTAGTTTTTTTTCCTTTTACTTGTTAAATTCACTGTTTAGCCTGAGCATAAAATAAGTGTGACTTTAATTTCATGATGAATAATCTCAGAATACTAATCATAGTTGTATTTCGTATTTAATTTTACTTGAGAGAATTGTGTAGCACGAATCATGAAATCTTCATAACACATTTAAAATCTCTATTTGAATTGAAACGGGTTTTCTAGAGTAGTTAACTTATGAATATCAAGATAATGCAAAGAAAGACAATAGATACCATGAAACTTTGACAGGCCTCACGTAAGGGAATCTAAGTCTGGATAAGAACCCGCACACATTCATTTTTATGGACAGGGACAGAAGAAAGATTACAGAATTTACTGTTATTTTTGAACGTTTCCCGATTTCCCCACGCATTATCTTATTTCACTGAGTTACAATGGTGACCTCTATTAGTGTCTACAGAGTACTACCTCCATCTGCATTCCCATCTTATGAGCTATTAATTTCAGCTCATACTAAAGTGACTTATTAGAGACGTTACATATTCATTTCTGTTTGGCTTGTAAACTTACTTCGAACTTAATTCATATGTAGGAATAAACAATCATCTACAAAGAGATTAAATTTAAAATAAAGAAGAAGTGAGAGTGGACAAATTCCACTCCTGGGAGAGCAACTTCGGACACAGAATTTTTCTCTTTCCTTCATTTCTTTCACAAAAATGGTTAGTTAAAGTTAACTTAACGGCTTCCCGAATCTTCTCGTATTTTCGCTCCATTTTTACTCCAACTGCCCTCATTTATTAACTGGGTTTCTGTGTAAAAAGTCTTTGCCGTATAATGATTTTCAAGTTTGCTGAAAACCCTGCTTTAATTTCCTAGTAATCTGAGAAGACAACCACAGCTGCAATTTTGGGGCAGTCAGTGAATCCTGACTACTCCCACAAGTTTACCACAAATAGTGAGCCTGTGGCAAATTCTAAAATTTGCATACAATTACCATGAAGTTGGACACAGGCATCATTATCTCTAACAATAGCTGTCTTAAACGCCTAAAATAATAGAATTTAGCCAGGTCCAGCTGCGTAACATTTTGTAAAAATACTTTAATGGGAAAGCCTTCATGGAAATGGACATTTAAGACAGTGTTTCTCAAACTGAAGTGTGGAATTCCTCAGGGCAATAAAAACATATTGTCAGGCTTACTAGTCCCCAACTTTGAGAACAATCAATTTAATCACTTAAGGAACATGTCTGACAGTCGAGATTGGTTAATTATATTCTTTCGAAGATAATTCATATTTAATCCCCTATAATAACACTAATTGATAATTAAGTATATGTAACTAACTTTGTACATTTAGTGTGGTGAGGGGGCAGGATATGCTTAGAATTATACTTTTAGCTTGCTATAACTTCCACTAAAGTGGAACAACTAAATAAAAATGATGTGCATGATTCAATTTTTATTTTGAAAAGTTACTGGTCTCAAGTAAAAATTGCTTCATTAAAGACTAAATATACAAAGATTAAAAAAATAATGTCCCAACAAGAAGAATGTGAGAGTTGATGATATCAAGATGGTAGAAGAGGAATTCTCAGCTTTTGTCCCCCAAGAGAAACAATGACCTAACGACTATATACGGGCCAAAAATATGCTCTGAGATGTCCAGAATCCATTTGAGAGGCAGCAGTACCTAAACAACCTCCAAACTAAGAGCAGCTGTATTGAAACATGGAAGAAGAGCAAATTCATCTTGCCCACATGAACTTATCTCCCACCCAAGCTCATCTCAGCCCCAGAGAAACTGCCTCAGACTGCTGTTTCTTCTTCAAGGAAAAGAAAGTGAAACAAGAACTCCATGTTCAGGTCTCTCAGTGCGCTGCCACAGGGACCTGTTTCTGTCTCTCCTCTGAAGAAACACTGATGGAACTATAATAATGAGGTAGGAGACTAGGGCTGGGGCAAATCAGTCAAGAAAGTCGGTGCAATCTGTCAAAGTCTGGAGACCTGCAGACCACAGAATCCAGAATGACTCTGCACTTCCTGTAACATTTCAGGACAAATCAGAAAAGTGCCAGTTTCAATTCCTCATTTGCATCTGCCAAGAAACCAAATGAGTCTTCTATAAGACAGTTTAAGTCCAGCCCGAGGTAAGGAGTTTCTGATAGGACAACTGTCCCAAATACTTTTTTTTTTTTTTTTTGCATGAGGGAGAAGCATTCTCAGAACTTCAGACAAAAAAGACCCCCACCATTATCCTCATGGCACTGTAAGCCTTCTATCAGCCCAATTTCACTCTGCAGAGCATATTTATTTTCTGCCTTCACTAAGTATAAATCTTTGCTACCTTTTCCATGTTTCTTGCCCAATTCTTTGTTCAGGACATTCAAAAACTTAGGAAAAATTTCTTTGGGACCTAAAAGCTATAACAATAACTCAGATGTCTGGGAGCAGCTAAGAACAAAGAAAATGGCGGGGGGCGGGGATCTTACTGAAGCTGGCCCAGCTCTGTGAGCCAGGAAAAGGGCAAGGAACATTAAGACTTATCCCCCACGTGGAAGGGAGAAAAGTGAAGCATACACTCAACATCTCAGATGTTGAGTGCACTGCTTTAAGGAAAAGGAGTGGGAAGGTAACTGCACCCTGCACAACTCTGTAGGAATGAAGAAAGGTGCTTTTCCCCAGAAGGGGAGAAGAGGAGTGGAAAGATCACAGCTACATGAAGGTTTGAGGGACTCCAGGAATTTCTAACCAGCCTAACTGATTAAATTGCATCCTTGTTAAAGCCAATCTATAAAGACTAGGAAAGGCAGCAGTTCTTTCAATTGCTCATACAGTAATGTAAACTTACAAGGACTATGAAGAATCAGTGATAGGGGACACAAGTAAACAAACAAAATGAATTCCCAGGAAACAACCCTAAAGAAATGGGGGCTATGAACTTTCTAAGAAATAATTCAAAATAATGATCATGAAGCTCAGAGAGATACAAGGAATTGCAGAAAAATTCCTAAAAGAAATCAAGAAAAAAATATACAAACAAAAGGAGAATATCAGCAGAGGTAGAAACCATAGAAAAGAACCAAACAGAAGTTCTGGAGTAAAGATGACAATAAATGAACTGTAACATTCGATAGACAGGCAGCAGCCAATCAGCAGCAAGGCAAACTGAGTAACACTCTTGGTTTGACTACTTGCAGACCTCCCACCAAAAGGCAATTGTAGAGGATATCTGCAGTTTCTGCAAAATTGTGGGGGTTTCTATGAACAATTATTAGATAGATTCTAAGGAAAAATCCATGAATGACTGAGGCTGTGTGACTTCACAGGGGTATACTGTATAGAGTTCTTGTATGCATTGAAGTTAAGTTGTTATCAACTTAACATACCTACTTTACAAGTATAAAATATTTTACATAGCCATCAATGTAACCACAAACAAAATACCTATAGGAAATACACAAAAGAAAAGAGGAAAAGAATTAAAGTTCACCAATATGAAACATCACACGAAAATTGCAAGAGAGAAAAAGAGATCAAAAGAACTACAAGACAGAAAACAAGAAAATGTCAGTAAGAGGCCATTACTTATCAATAATTGTTCTAAATATAAATGGATTAAACTCCCCAATAAAAAGACGTAGACTAGCTGAATAGATTTAACAAACAAACAAACAAAAAGACTCACCTATTTTCTATGTTTAAAAACTAACTTTAGAATTAAAGATACACATATATTGAAAGTGAGGGGATGGAAAAGGTATTTCATGCAAGTTTGAAATAAAAGCAGTAGGAGCAATAATATAAAACAAAGTCAAAATGTCTTAAAAAACTAAGGAAGACATTATATAAGAATGAAAGAGTTAACATTAAGAATATAAAGTAAAAATAAATATATATGTACCAACTTTTAATAAATATATATGTACCAATTTTAGAGCAACTAAATATATAAAGCAAACACAGACAAAACTAGAGAAATAGGAAGCAATAAAACAATAGTAGGAGACTTCAAAACCATTTTCAATAATGGATAGAGCATCCAGATAGAAACTGGATAAGAGAGTGGCAGATCTGAACAACACATTGGACCAACCAAACGTAACAGAGTGAATCTAACAAACAGACTTTAATTCTAGGTAATAGAAAAGAAATCTAAGAAGATTATGAAATAAGTGTATTTTACGCAAGTTAAGACAAAAGAAAGAATATAAATCAAAAGGAAAACATAGGGTGTTATAGGAAAAAAAGGACAAACACCAATAAAAGGAAGGAAATTAGGAATTACAGAGGGAAAAAAGTCATTATGTCTTGGAGAGTTAATCAGGATAACAGACACAGATGAAGTAGAAGACAGAAGAAATTATTTAGAATGTAACACAGACAGTTACCCATCTGAAAGATAAAAGGCGAGGTTAAAAGTTAAGGAAAATATGATAAACAAGTGAACATCTTTCTAATTTGATTACTGGAAAGAGAAGGTTGAAAGTAGAGAGAAGCAATATGCAAAAAGTTAATAAAATAATGTTTCAGAATTGAAGAGCAATATAATTTTATCAAAATAATAAATGAGAGTCTAATGATCTTCACATTTAATAAGTAAAAATTGCCCGAATCATACATTATTTTAAGCTAATTATTTTCAAATACAATAAATAAAAATAAGCTCAAATTATGCTATCCTCAGCTAAATTATATCACAATAACAAATTACTTAAAAATCTTAATAGTTTACAGTGACAACTGTATGTTTTTCATTTACATTATATGTCCATCAATACATGCCTCAGGCTCATGTCTGCAGTCCAAAATCTAAATGGATGATCATCTCTTCTTTGGAGTGTTGCTGGTCTTTGAAAGCTTTTCCTTGAATATGACACATTATTTTTACCTCTATTTCTTGAGTAAAATAAGTCATTTTGCCAATACCAATATCAATGGAACCAGGTTGTATAATACTCCCACGTTAATATAATCTACAATATTCTCACCTAGATTTTATTAGTAAGTATTGCGATAGGAAAATAAAAACAACTCAAGGTATTTCAAGCAGAAGTATAGAATAGAAATTTATTTATAATGCTTGGAAGGGTTAGAGGAGCACAGGGAAAAGTTGTATCACCTAAGTGCTGCTATTGCTATTGCTACTGGAACTCTCAGCACAAGCATGTCTAAAGGAGCCAACAGATTATAATGAGAACCCTGAAGATCTGGGATCCCATATGTCCATTGCTGTTATGGCCACTGCAGTGCTACAAGTATTGTTTCGTGGTACTCAAAGAACTGTGTGCAAGTCTGACAGCAGCTTCCATTACTGAAACCAGAAGCCCGAGTTACTGAAGGTGCTAGAGTGCTGCTGTGGCTACCATCAAAACAGGAATCAAGAGAATAAAATCAAAGATGAGGAAGCTACTGTATGAAACACTTACAAAGAGAAAAAATACACAAACAATTAGAAGAGTGACGCTTAAATAAATATATTACTAGGTACACACTTAAATACATTACGTTTTCTAGACCTCATTGGATGAAAAACAATTATAGAAAAAATTTCAGTAAGAATAAAGTAGAACCAGAAGGAATATTACCAAAGTAAGTTTGTAAAGCTATTGGCAACTCTGTGACTTGACCATCGATAAAATAATATCAATCGCAAGCTAGAAGTGAAGTATGAGACCTCACTTGGAAGACAGGAAAGAAAGATGAGTATGACCCAAAGCAGAGCGTTCTAGTTTATTGTATATAAGGGGAGAGATATCGATTATTTTTAACTCTTAACGATTTTTATTAGTATGTGTTTGTAGTGCATAATGTTTGCATTTCTTGTGTGAAGTTGGTACATATGGTACCACGTCTTAATGCCTTTTTTTCATCCCTTTTACCTCCCCTCCCTTCCCCCTCCATACATCTCTTGATCCCCTTCGTCTTTTGTACATATTTGCAGTATGTCATGTTTATATTGCTAAGGTGGAGTCGGTACTTGTACCTAACACATTCCAATTCCTTTTTTCATCCCCTTTCTCTCTCCTTCCATCTGCCCTCCATCTCTCGATCCCATTCCCCTTTGGGAAAAAACTATCTCCCTACTTCTTATTATCTGTCTTTTATTTTGCTCTTCATTTACACTTTGGGTTTCTCATATAAGAGATACTACGGGTAATTAAGCTTATGTGTCTTATTTTTTCTCTTAACATCATTGTCTCAGAATTGCATCCATTTTCCTACAAATGACTGAAGTTTGTCTTTATGGCAGAGTAGTACTTCACTGTGTGTGTGAATATCACACGTCCTTTATCCATTCATCCATTGATGGACATATCTGCCACTTCCAAGATTTAGCTGTTACGAATTGTGCTTCAATAAACATGGGTATGCATATGTCACTGTTACATGATATCTTTTTCAGGAAGAAACCTAGAAAAGAAACAGCTGGCTTAAAAGGAATTTCTAATTTTTGAGGAATCTCCATACAGATTTTCAAAGTGGTTGTATTTGATTTCCTACCAAAAGTGTAGTAATTGTGGCTTAAAAACAGATTATTTTCCTAACAAAACAAAAAAGAGGTTAAGTAGCTGTTAAATTTGGTCTCAAGGATAACAGTGTCTCAGCTATTCTTTTAGTTTCAAGACAACTACTCTAGCTACAGCCAGCACGCCTGCATCTCGACAGGAACGTGGAGAGAAGAAAACTTCCTGCTTCCCTGGTAGCGACCTGCCGCCTCTCTTTTCTCATCTTACAGGTATCTCCTGATGTTCCTTTTCCTTTATCAAATATGTTCTCACACTTATGGCCCCCAAGATTTCCCCTCCTGAACTATGCTATTATTAACTGTAATTCACGTTTGACATCAATACTGTCTTACCTTCTAATATCAGGTAAAGTCTACATTCCTTATCTTAGAGGACACATATGATGTCATTTACTTCTTATACCAGGCCTAAGCCAGGGTATTACATATGATAAGGTAAAACTTATAGAAAATTTACAAGTAATGGCATTCCAAAATCTTGCTTAAATTTATACAATAAAATAAAATAAATTGATTGTAAGTTTGATTTTAATTTAGGCTTGGATATAACCTCAATATAATACTTTTCCATCTTTTCTTTTTTCTTTCATTTCTCTGTTGTTTTACATTCCATTCCTACAATGTAAGGAGGGAAATGACTCTTCATCATTTGGCACTCTGTTCTACCATTATTTCTTTCACATCTTGCATATTATGAGCATCTTTTAACAAAATGCTTTGTTGTAACTAACTTTCCAATACTCTTTGGCATTTTTCCCTATTCAAGATTCTTTTTGGTGTTTCTATGACTTCTATGCATATGGTTTGAGTGTGCCCTCCAAAATCTTGGTTCTTGGCGTAAAATGTGGTGGGGATTTGGTGGGCATTTTAAGAAATAATTAGATGATGTGGACTTCAGCCTCAGAAGAGAATAATGTGGTTCTACCAGGACCAAGTTAGCTCTCATAGTTGCTATAATGCACGTCCATCCACTTCCTTCCTCCTTTTGCCTGTGGCCATTTTCCTTTCCACTTCCTGCCATGTGATGTAGCCAGAATGACCTCAGCAGAGTTTAACTTAAATGAAGTGCCTCAATACTGAGCTTTCATCCTCCAAATCTCTTATACTCAGCCTCAGATACTTTGTTATAGCAACACAAAACAGATGAAAACAACAACAAAAACCTCCAGAGCTACTTGTAAATATTACAAACCTATTATAATTGTTATATTTAGAAACAAGCTAAAAGTGACTTTTTTTTTCATGAGGACATGAAGTAAATTCTTCTTTTGAACATAGGGGAGACTGAGCTTTTTATTGGACAAATAGCAGAGACTAAGCTCTTTTCTTTGACAAATAGGAGAAACTGTTTTTTTTTTCTTTTACTGTTGCAAAATTACTAAACTTCTATTCCCAAAGGCTAACTAACTTTATATCAAATGTCAGATATGTTCCACATAAATTGAATAGCACATCGTGTAGAGAAGCCAACCCAGTCTCTAGGAGTACAAGAAGAAACATAGGTACAACATATGTAAGCAATTTTTTTACTTCAACTTTTTGTTTTGTTTGAGTTTTAAACATATTTTGTTCACTTTACAAAAGTAAACACTAAAATTAAAAAACACTGAGAATAGCTGTAAATTGAAAATCATTTTGCCACCCTCCTCTCTACCGCATGGGTCTTTGTGAAGAACGAGCGCAGGCAAAGTTCAGCGACTACAGGACCACATATTTCAATCTCCCTTTGCACTTTCATGTCAAGGACCTGCGTGCCTGAGACCTTCGAGCATCAGCAATAATCACTGACCAGTAGGTGTCAACCTCAGAGTTGGACCGGCCTGGGCTTCACTAGAGCAGCTGTAATAGGATATTTAGGGTTCACTGCTTTTGTCTCTCTAGTCTAACCACTGAGAACTCACCCTAAGCTCGATTAATGGAAACTGCAAAGGTGTCAAACAGAACAGCATTTTAAACTGCAGGCATTAAAAGAAAGTGAGAGCTGTAAAAAGGATTTACTTAAGACACCAGTTACAGCAATACAGAGACCAGTCTGTCTTAGTTCACTTAGCGCGACATATTTATGAAAAATGAGAAGACAAATAAGACATTAGAGAAACAACTGAGACGGAATCAAAGCTCCACACGGCTGATGAAGATTGCGACAAGGTAGCTAGGGAAGACAGCATGTGCTGTAGCATCGCACCTCATGCTGCTGTAAATCACCCACAGCACAGACGGCTGGGAGTTGTCAGTCTTCTGACTGGACGGCCTCTCTGACCAGATCCTGTCAGGTACCCCTCTCCTTGCACATCACTTGCAACCACCTTCGCTGTCTGGCTTCACTCTACCGCATCCCTTTGCTGGTCCCGCGTTGGGGATTCCAGATAAGCGTGCTCCCAGTGGAGATGGACACTCGTGCGTGGAGTTTAAGGGTCTCCTCCTTTCTCTGGGCCACGAGCGGATCCCAGAGTTCTTTACGGTGCCTCAGAACCGTCTTTTGGTTATGCGCTGATGGTAGCATAAAATATTGCATCAATTTTAAAGCAGTTTTTGATTCGATCCCCGGCACCACCAAAAAAAAAAAAAAAAGCAGTTTTTGAAATTATAAAAAAATAAGGATGGTAATGTTTATACAAAGCCTAAAGTGTTCTTAAACCTTGATTCCTCTCTCAGAAAAATATTCTACAGAAATAATTAAAAATGAACGACATTTAAAGTTGTAAATGCATGTTACATTTCTAGAACATGGAGGATGAGGTAACACAAACATCACCCACTGACAGCTACAAATGCTAGGATAAGTGTATAAAGTCACTTTCTGAATAGATTGATGGTAACGGGTTGAAGGGTAGTCCAAGGTTGAAAGTGATGTGAAATCAGTGACACAGAGAGTAAAGCTAAACACTGAACCTGTCTGCTCTGTGAAGAGAATCTATCAAGCCTATTGGCTTCAACTTTGGATATGGCATCTTCCTAGGGATTGAGGAATGGAAGAAAAATTTCAGAACCTGGACAAATGAAGGAGTATAACAGAAGGCTTGACAACCCAAAAAGTACATCCTCAAGGTAAAGTGAAGCAGAAAAATACCAGAGCCCACCCTACAATCAGAAGGTAATTTTCTTTATTGAATTGTGCCCTTAAGAACTGCTAATTACAAACCAGCCTTCCCCTACATATGCAAACTAAAACTGAACTACATGAGTGTAGTAAAAACTGAAAAGCAATGATTAAGTTTAAAGATTTTAAGGCTGCTTTCAGCCGATGATGACAGATCTTAAATCCCTTCATCTCTTCTTCCCAGTCCGGTCACCATGACTAAAGCTTTCCTCCTGTCCTGTCCTTCACCGCTGCTCCTGCTGTGATGGGCAGGTTGGTATGAGCGGTTGAGTATGGTCTGCTGGGTCCACCAGAGCCTGGCCTTTGCCCCAGACCTCCAGTAATGTGTCCCCACTGCATGTTGATTAATTATAAAAAAGAAAAATGGTACATTTATCTTGGAGAAACGTATAGGATTCTATTTATTACTGAGTGGTCAAAGTTAACATTAGTCTTCATGCACCCTATTAAGATGGACTTTAGAAGGGCACAGTATCATTTAATGACATTTCTGTACAAATATGTGGAACTCAACCTTATAAGAATCCAGCACACTTAGAGTGAAGGACATCCTAAAAGAATGCCTGACTGGTATCCTTCAAGATGGTCAAAACCATGAAAGACAAAGACTGAGGGATCACCACTGAAGACAGGAGAGTAAGACAACACGACAAGTGAAGGACATGAGTTGGAAAAGAACTGAAATTTAAATAACACCTATAGATATTAATGGCATTGGTCCAGTGCTAATTTGGGGGTTTATAATTGGCTATGTAAGATTTGAAGTTTAGGGTCAAGTGGTTATAGATGAAGGTTGTGCACAAAGTTGCCAGGTATGTAAAAGAGAAAGGCAATAAACTTCCCAAAACAGTGTCTGACCAGGCACCTATCCCCAAACCGCATGCCCTACATGACATGGCCAGAGAGAGAAAGAGAGAAACAGAGAGACAGAGAGACAGAGAGACAGAGATAGAAATCACCAGAGATTTGTTTACTAGAAAAGAGATCTGAAGAAAATATCAGAAATGAAGTTTAGAGAAACAATTGTGGAAACTATGATAGGGAGATTAAAAGATTTGGGTTTAGAATGTGAGGATCCAACGAACATCCAATTAGAATTTGGAATAAATCCACAAATTCAAGAAAACCTATGAATATCAAACAAGATAAATTAAAAGTCAAATACTGACACCTCAATAAAAAAAGTCCCAGTGGTGTGCTAGGGGCAAGACACATTTCTAAACTAGAGCTACAGTAAGGTAGGCAAAAAAGAATAACATAAGACGTGGCAGATATATCATGCAAATACTAACCAAAACAAAATTAACTGAAGCATGCTAATGTGTTTAAAAGACTTGTTATTGAGTTTGATCCACAGTACCAAAAAAAAAAAGACTTGCTATTAAAAATTATTACTAAAGATAAGAAAGGTCAAAGAATGATGATGAAGCTTTCAATTTACAGATTTAAAAACTCCTAAGAATTCTATACTTTTCTTCACTTAATAGAGTCTTAAAATAGGTTTTTTAAGAATAAGATATTTACATTTACTATCATATTACAAAATTTCAACATATTCTCACACATCCAAAACAGTCAATATAAGAAGCATATAACTTGAATATATGAACAATAAACTTGAATTATCAGAAATATATTTAAAACACTTCACCCAACAATTGTAAAGCATATTCTTTTCAAGCATGTAAGAATTGTTTTTAAAAGTTTAGCATCTAATAGGCCACAAATCATATTCATTTCTTTCAAATATTAGTACAAGATATACTATATAATATATAATTGACTACTATATGCTACAGAGTATACAGTCATATACTGCTGTAATATATCATATATTGTGCAAATTAAGTTAGAAAACAGTAACAAAATGATTACTAGAAAATCAGAAGTTTGGAAATAGAGAAGAACTTTCTAAATGAGAAATAGGTCAGCTGAGCTCAGTGGTGCATGCACCTCTAATTCCAGCTATTTAGGCTGAGGCAGGAGGATCATAAATTTGAAGGTCAACCTTGGCAATGTAGTGAGACATTGCCTCAAGAAAAAAAGGAAGGAGGGATGGAGGGAAGGAAGGAGGCAGAAAAGGAAAGGGAAAGAAAAGAGAAAATTAAAAGAAAAATGACAAAGAGAAAAAATATATTTTCACAGAAATTAGCAAATATTATTTGGAATCAAATAATATTTACAATTTCATAAATAATATTTTAAAATTACAAATAGAACCATCTGGGTATAGCTAGAGTAGTACTTAGGGATGAATGAATAGCCTTGCTTCTACTCGTAAGGAATGAAAGCTGAAAAGTGAGCATTCAAACAGTGAAATTGTAAAAGAAAAAAATATGTAATTAAAAGTAGTACAAGAAAGGAAATAATAAAGAATAAAAATTAGTAAGATATAAAAGTAAAACCATAAATTTTTCATGATTAAAGTTGCAGCAACTCTGGGAAGACCTATCAAGGCAAAGAGAACAATGCACACGCACCTACACACTCACACACTCACATACATATACACACAATACCAGAAATGAAAAATAGGAAATCATAACTAATGATATGAAGCAGGTAATATAATACTCCAGAAAAATTATGGCAGTAAATTTGAAAACTTCGATGAAAAGGTCAAGTTCCTTGAAAAGTATAATTTATCAAATTAAATCAAGTGGAAATAAAAAATATAAACTATCACGGACTATTAAAGTAAATGAATCTAGAAACTCTTTTTACAGCACATTTCCACAAAATGCTCCAATAGATTTCAAGAGCCAATAATATTTCCTGGCACAGAGATAGTATGTAAAATAACAAATTTTGCACCATATCTAAGAATTATTTTTAAAAGTAAAAAGTCGAAACAGCCTTAATCTTCAACGATAGGCAGATAGGAAAGTTTAGATGACCCTCATCAATAGAACATTGAGTAGCCTTTTAAGTATTTCTAATTCTTCTTCCTTCTTACATTATGTTATCTCGCAACCCCAACATTTTAATAAAACACAATTACCTTTTCATTGCCTGGCATTACTTCTCTGGGAAATAGAGCCGTGTTCACCGTTGATGTGAGCAGACAGGACAGACAGAATGCAGGCTGCAGACCTTGCCAGGGGCCAAGAGGGCACCAGGCGAGTGGCATTTTAAGATGTTCAGAGCACCAAACTGATAGGGGACAATCAGGGTGGATATGGGAAAATACGGCATTTCTCCAGGACTTCGGAAATAGTTCAGGAGTGGAGCCTGCAAGGAGACTTCCTGCTAACTGAGACAAGTAAAATTCTAGGGTAGGACCCTTTGGGTGTTAATGTTGTAGAGAACCTGTAGACATCTCTTCCTCAAAGAACAATGCTAGCACTATACTCATCATAGCCATGAGTGCAAAATTAATCTGGCACTAATCGCGATCGTGTATGTTTCTGTACTGATCTGCCACTATCATGACACACACATAATATCATATATATATGTATATATATATATATATATATATACATATATATTATATATATATGTTTGGAATTGGAAGGAGTTGCATCAATATGTAAACTACAGTTGAATTTAATTTGTGGGACCAGATTTATAGCTTTTTCCCATTCTTTAAATCTTCTCTATTTTTATGAGCATATAAAGAAATAATCATGAGAAAAATTTCAAACTGGTCCAGTAGCCCAGGAGGGCAGAATAGAAAGGGAACAACCTTCCCAACCGGGCACCCCTCCCAGACCTCACACCCTACATGACACAGTCCATTCTAGAGAAATAAACAAAAACTCAGCTTGTGCTTAAGTGTTCCTACTTCTAACCTAGCCTCAAGCATAATTCCTGCGGTTGGCTTTTTGCCTCTTGTAACATATTTCCTGAAATAGCACAAAAACATGTAGCACAAACATTGTTTCTCAAAACCCATCATTCATAAGATAACTGTAATGAATTCCTCTGTATCGAACTCTGAAGGAATATTAAATTTTCATTGTGAAGCGAAATGGAAGCCTGCATTACATCAACCTGCCATTTTTCTGAGTTGCTTGTGTTGGTTGCCAACAGCTTTCTTACCTGGGATTCAGAATTGAAGGCTGACTGCAAACCAGAATGCCTAAGCTGCATTGCTCCTGGTAGCAAAAGAAAACTCAACACTGTCGGCACTCAGCAGAAGAGAAGGATGTCACATCCTCACCACTCCCACAGCATGACAAACCAATGCCGCTCTGCCTTCAGAGTGCTGAATAGAATAGGAATAATGGCAAATATTGACGTGGCTTAGTGTTTCCCACAAAAATATCTGGCAAAATCAGTATGTTGGTTATTGTTGTCTGCTTAGACCACTAAGTCCTTGATTTTCCAAGTTAATGTTATTCAGTAGAGAGGCAGTAGTCTACGTGACAATCAAAAACAGATTGAAATACTGACCTTAAAATACCCCTGGTAATAGCCTTTGTCTTGGTGCCATTATTTCTGTAGGTGTCTGCTAAGGACCCTGAGGCCTCTCTCCACCTCCCCAGAGAAAAATACTTTGTAGGATACAGATGACTTTGAACCATTTCCTAGTTTTATACCAACATGCTGCTTCCTCACCATCTGGAGAATAGTTCCATGAATTTCCTTCCTGGACTTCCCATAGATATTCAGCAGGTTACTTTAAGACAAATAATTAATTTAAGCTATGAACAACTTTTAAAAAAAAACAAAGAACTGTAATATCTTTAAATTGGTGGGGAAAAGAATCCTGCATTTGAAATACACAACTTTCAGATATTCTTAAATAAAATGAAGTTTGAAATAAGCTATAAAAGCGTTATTATTGGAAACCACATGGTCTTAGTCTGTTTTCTGTTGCTATAACAGAATACCACAGACTGGATAATGTGTGAAGAAAGGAAATTTATTTTTCACAATTCTGGAGGCAGGGAAGCCCACGGGCCTGACTCCAGCCGCTGTTTGCACCTGGAGAGGCCTTCTCTCTGTGTCCTAGCACATCACAGGAGGATAGCTGGGGAGACATCAGCTCAGATTTCTCTTTCTGCTTCCATAAAGCCACTGATCGCTTCATGGGCATCCCACCCTCCTGCCCTCATCTAACCCTAATCATCTCCCACAGGCCCCACCTTCAAATACATCTACAGGTGAATTTGAAGATCAAGTTTCAAATATATGGGGTTTTGGGAGAAAAATTAAAGCCCCAGCACACACAAATGAGTAAATAAGAATATATACGGCAGCACTATCATTAAGTGGATGTTTCTAAATTGTTTGAATGAGCTCTGTCTGAAAATACTGTTCTTTGCTTGGTAATCTTTTTCAATGACAAGGTAAAGGTAATTCAAAACCAAAAGTATTTCAAATTTGCAATAGGGCGGGTTTTGTGATCCTACAATGACAAACGATGGATCAATTCTATGTGGTCTTATTTAAATAAAGGCAATGTTGTGACTGATCAAAAATTCATCAATTAACAATTGTTAATTCTCCAGTCATTTATTTTCCATGAGACTGCTAGTTTCAGTGAGCCCACTCTTCAAACTTAGTAGCTAGAATTTGATTAAATATTACAATCATGTGTTTAAAATTAATATATTTTCTAATTCTTCCTGTACCCATATCCCTCACTGCTTAAAAGGGGTGAGAAAACACTTAACTCTGTCCTCACTACACTATTGCCTGAAACACAAAAGCTCTCGGTACTTTGTGTCTGTTCTGCTTCTCAGAAGAAGCATTTTCAAGACAACCTGTTTCATACTCTGGCTTAATACTTAACAGTTTGTTTGGTAGTACCACCAATGGCCCTTCCGCTTGCAGAAAACAAAGATTCACACAACATGAATGCTATTGCAAAGTCTATACAGGTTTCCATTTCGTACCAACTTTCAGGGTCTGTAAACTCATCAGAGAGCTGATAATCCCAAAATAATTTTGTCAGCTACTTTCACTGTTGCCTGGTAATGAAAACAGAGCCTTCTCTCCATCCACTGGCCTTCACATCACCCCTTGGGAACACACACACACACACACACACACACACACACGCATGCACGCATACTATGATATGTTGATATGACTCAGTGTTTATTTAGGGGCTCCAATTAGCTTACTTGGAACAAATCAGATAATCCATTTAGGTCCTTCCCCTTTCAGTCCAACAGTCTAACTTAACAAATCACATACTTGCTCTCTTTTGGTATAAAAAGCTAACTTTTTAATCCCACTAATCTATAGCTAGCTAAGGTTGCTGTCTTGTGCAATACCATGAGAAACAGCTGGCCACTAACCAGAAAGCACTTTTATAGTTTCTCTTAAGGACCATTAAATCAATGAGATGAGAGCACAGCTGGAAGGGAGCCGAAAACCTTTATCAGACCCCGCACAATGCATAAAGGAAGCACGCGGTGCAACAGCACTGGCCCGTGGCTTAGACCGCAGGTGGCGTGTAACAGAAAAAGCAAAGTCCCTTGATGAGCCTTGAAAATCTGATCCTCCCGACACTAGCCCCGCTGTGTGGGTGTCTTCTCGCAATATCAGTCACATATGCAACTATTAAGAAGAGTTTTCTGGCTGGGTTTGTTGGCATGACTAGAGCATTCAAGGACCTGCTTGGCGGTCCCAATAGAGCTTTCAACACCAAGAGTCATGTTTTTTGCTTAATAAATTTTAGGACATGGCAGGTCCAGAACTACAGCCTTCGTGGAAATCTAGAAAGCACAGTAACTGAACAAAGGCATCCCGTTGAGGACAATATGCAAGCGACAATTTTGACCTTGTTGAACAGAAGCAAAGTAGGACAACTGTCCAAAATGTACATCATTTTTAATTTTCTTGTTTTAATTCAATTTCCTCAATTCTCTATAAAAAAGTAATACAATACCAAAATTGTTATTACTTAAAGGGTTTGGGAAGATTCTGTAATAAACCAACTAACACATCTCAGATAGATCAACGATAGAATTTAAAAACAGAAACTAAACCTCACATGCCTATTCTCAATTAGGTGTGACTTCCTGGAGTCTAACCCCCACAGTTTGGGTTGTCTCTGTCATGCTGAAGTAGATAGAGCTGTGAAGTCAGACTGCCAATTTTGTGACCATAAGCAAGTTACTTAACTTTGGAACATTGGTATCTTCTGAAAGTGGGAATAAGAGAATTTACCTCCACGGATATTAAAGGGGAAAATGGGAAAGTTACACATGAAATATTTAACTCAGGGACTGGCATATAGTTAGTGCCTATTATATCATCTCCTCGTTCTTCTGCCCTTCTTTCTCTTCCTCCTCTTCCTCCATCATCATCAGCAGCAGCATCATAATTTTCACAGCAGTACTCACTACTCTCACAAGATGAACTTACTGATTATGGAGAGACTATCTTATTTATTTCTATACCTCTCAGAATATATTTAAGGCTTAATGGACTAAGCATCTGATTCAGATAAAAATAATATTGTAAATAGTCGGTATCATTGTTTTGGTTTTCACTGGAGGCTAATCAACCAAGATCTCCATCAAAGCCAAGAGCTAGAGAATTTAATCAAGTCCAGTATGACAAATCACTTGTGCTGTTGTACTGGATAGAAAGCTCCTAAAATCAATATCAAATCTCACCCTTAACATATGGCTGAAGAATTTTCTACAGTACAGAGCTGATAAATTCCTTTTAAAATTCACACCTCTCAAAATATAAGTTCCTATGCTATAACAGATAGTGGTAACCATATATCATGGATGTCCCTAAGAAAATATTCCTAGCAAAAGATCGGGTAAGAAATGTTACATCACAGCATGATTAAATCGACCATTCTCATGGAACATACCCACATCAATGGTGTCCACATTCGTATCTGCAAACTGCAGATTGAAGAATCTGCTCTAGGGTAATTTATAGTTGAAACAGAGGTATTACATGAGATAGAAACAAGCAATAGCATCTAAATGTTAACCAGTAAAGAAAAATCAGATAAATAATCTTAGTAAGATTATCTTCCAGAAAAGTCTAATGATATTTTGCCTATTATGGGCAGTTTAGGAGAACAGATTTTTCTTTTTTCTATCCTTATATTAAGATCAAAAGTATGCTCCAACTTCCTTTCCTCTCATAGTTATTTTAAGCTTAGCCAGATATAATAAGGGTACCCTCAAGCAATAACAATGAACAAACTTAAATTTCAGAGGTTTACATTGTATACTCAAATCGACTTTTTTCAGTAATTTCCAGAAAGCTCAAGTTAAAACTACATATCCTGAATTTTCCATGCCTTCCTTAAAACTCTCTACCCCACCCCCAACACACCAAATATCATATGGCAGGTAGAAAAGTAAAAGGAAGGGATACATATCGTGTGACCTTATTGCCTCTTAAAAATGAGGGTCTACCAATCATAAAATTCTAGCACATAACATGAAGATTCCTCTTATTTATAGTATAGTTTGAATCATACAAACCATGTTTTTAACCATCTGGATACTAATCATTCATGTCTGATTTATGTTTATAACATAGTTTGCCCTATTTAAGTTTGGCACAAAATAAAGGACAAAACGAAGGCCTGTTTCCAATTCCAATCTAGTGTCCCAGGATACTCTGATTTTCGGTCTTCCTATGATTTTCTTATTTCATGTTAAAATGTTTCATGTGAGTTCTATTTTCTGTTGCCACCATAGTTTAACAGCCAGAGAACAGTGAAGGGAAAAAAGAAGTAATTTACTTATACTATAGGAATTACAGTAATTAAATAAAAATTTAGCCATAATTTCTTGAAATCACCACCCTACAGCAAAGCGGCTCTCTTCATACTTTGTTGAGGGTAATAACTCAGCATCTGATTCAGATAATAATATTATAAATAATCAGCATCATTGTTTTGTTTTTCACTTGAGGCTAATCAACCCAGTTCTCTGTCAAACCCAAGGGCTAGATACTTTTGTAGATTGGCCATTACAAATACGATTCATGCTGACCATGAAAACATAATTAAAAAGAAACGGACAGTGTTCCCCATCTCCCTTCCCGGCCTGGGGGTGTCCTGGGTAACATTCTCCTCTTAGTTAAGGAGGGAAGTGAGAACCCTTGTCTGGATCAACAGCTGTGGATCCAGCGCAGCGACTGCTTTTCCCAGTCTCTAGATCCACATGCCCTGAGTTGCTTCTCCCGGGCCCTTCAGACTCCTGTCCACCAAAGTAGACTCCAGCAAGGCAGCTTCGCCAACTGCTCAGTGTCTCCCTCAGTATTCACTGATGACTCCTAATTGAGTACCTCTGCCAACTAGCTGGAAGATGGCCAAGACATTGTCTTGCTTTCAACAGTGCCACGGCCTCCTAGAGGATCTACCTCCCGGCAGAGGCAGATACCCCTCAAACCACTGGCTAAAGGAGTGCAGGCCTTGTGTGCTCCCCATTGTCATCCTCAGCGCTGTGCCACTGGGCAAAGAACAAGCTGCACAAGTGACTGCAGAGAAACCACCACAGCAGGACTTCGGGACAGGCCGTCCTTTCTCAGATGAACATCACAGTCCCTGCCAGTCTCCCATGCAGTGAAATGCAGTTACTCAATCTCGGTGACTAATCAGAGAATCAGTGAGGGCTCTCTGGAACGACCACCCATGTTTGCGTCCTACATTGTAATATAGCTGCAACAAACAGTAGATGGTAAGTCTGTAATCATAGGAAATAGAGAGATAAAGCTGTAAATGAAGTACAAAAATTGCCTGGATGGGCATTTTGTTGTGTTCGTATAACCACTGCAAATTCTCTGAATATAAAGAAATAGATTTTTGAATAGAGCCATCAAAAATGAAACAAAATAGTGACATTACGATTTGGTATACTCTGCTAGAGGACCCGAGGAGGGAGACAATAACTACCAAACTCTCATCTCTTTCTTAACGGTGAAGAAGAGTGCTCAAGGGACTGAGCACAAAAAACTATAGCATTTCTCAAATTCCCAATAACTTTCTGAATAGTGTTGATGAAACAGATATGGGTGAGAATATCAAATAAATAAAACTTGATGTTTTAAAATGCATTAGGAATGGTATTATATGTCCTAAGTATTTCTCCCTATCTATCTATCTATCTATCTGTCTGTCCATCTATCTATCCATCTACATACATTACCAATTTAATGTCTTTAGAATGTACAATAATTTTGGGAGGGGTGCTGGGGATTGAACTCAGGGCCTTGCACGTACTAGGCTAGCATTCTACTACTTGAGCTAAATCTCCAACCCCTGTACCATAATTTTTAAACCAATATTATATTTGGAGAGAATTTAAATTTTTGATATAAAACAAGTCTGTAATTATTCCTCATATCTATATTTCTTTGTGCATTTTTCTGACCATTTTCACAGTACTGTAAGTAGATTAACTGGTTTTCAAAATACACATACACACACAGATTTCCAAATTACCTTCTAGCAATTGAAATTCACCACCTCTGCTGCATAAGAGAACCTGTTTTCCCAAACTTACTCAATCACTACATATTTCTCCCAAAGATGTGAACAAAAATAAGTCTAGCTTTAATTCACATTTCTTTAGTTTGAAATAAGGTTGAGCCCATTTTCCATGAGCTGATTCTTTATACCCTTAATTCAAAGACAAGAAAAATCTCCAGAGATAAGTCATTCTATAATTTAGAGAATATACCCACTGTCTTCCCCAGCAAGTGTACTAAATTGTTTGGAGAGAAGTTACTCTATCATGCCTAAGGTCAACCCTGAACATCTGGTCTTTAAAATTTGATGACAAAAGCAAAAGCACATAGGTAAAAGAAGAATGATAACCCACCTCTTGGTAACTTCACAGAGCATTCACAAAGAATTCCATAATCTTGGAGGACCCTAATAAAACTTTATGCTTCAGAGCTGATCATCCCTGGGAGCTATCCAGGGTACTGGATCAAATTTCTATCTGACCCAAAAGACCGGAGCCCTTGGTGTCTATGAATGTAACTTCTTTTGTGTTTCTCCCCTGAATCCCCAAATTCTAAACATAACTCTTAAATCATAGTTATTTTGGACACTAAATTATAAAATCAACCAATTTTCTCAAACTATGTTGAAGGAGTTTTTGCCTAACCCTTTTGCTTACTTGCCTACTGATTATTCCTGTAACTGGTTATTAACACCCCACATAGTCAGCCTGACTTCCTACCTGAGTACCAAAGACAAATGACTTACTAGTGGCTGCCATTTTCAAAAGAAATCAATGATGCACTGTTCACCTTTAATTAACAAGAAAATTTAGGGTATCTGAGTAAATTTATAATGACCAGAAAAACTCCCATTATCACATGGGTCTCCTTTTCTTCCTATATTACAAAAGCAAACCATTTCCCCATGAAGTTAAACACTGATACCATGTTCTGTTCTTTTCTATCTGTCCAACACATTACTCTATTATCTTCACACTTTCCTTCTCTGGTACTTTTAAGAATTGTTCACTGGATCATGTTAACATTCTCAAGTCCTCCTCTACCCATTAAGACTAGTTCTCTTCTTTTGAAAGCTGGATGGAAGAGTAAAAGTGCCAAGTGTAGTGAGTCCACAGGCTAAATGAGGATTTGGAGTGTTTCAAGCATTAGGTAGCTCAAGAAACCTATAAGCTTGTAGGAATCTGACTTTCACCCAACTACGCCAGTCATTTGGTCCCAAAAGAGGGTTAAAAACAGTAATTTGTTTAACAGTAAGTACTTTGAACTAAATGTAGCAAGCCCTTCTTGGATTTTATTATGGGTCATTCCCAAAGAGGAGAGGAAAATAAAGATAGTCTATTGTCTATAAAGATAGTATATATTGTCTGTATATTAAGAGTATAGTAGTTATATTTTTCCTTCTTGTATATACTCTGAGAGGACAGACATTTCTATTCTGTCATGTAGGAATCTTCCATATACTAGCACCTCACCTAACCAAGCTAAGGCAAAGCTCACCAACTGAAATGTCTCAGCAATATATAACCTTCATGAACCCCACTCTTTGAAAAATGAAGAAACCAAAGTACAATCATAAATTTGAGAAAACACAGGAGTTTATAAGAAAATCCAGGATAAGCAAGAGAAAAGATGCTGAAGAAGTCAAAATGTCTCAAATTAGAATATTAGTGCATCCATAGAAAAAAATTAGACAAAGATATCAGGATGTAAGAAGAGATTAAGTATCAAGAATTCAAAGCGTTTACAAAAGTAAAATTTTCCATGAGAGTGTTCCAAAATAACATCAAGAAATTTTTTCAGGAGATAAAAGATGCAAGTAGATCCAACATAGGAACATAAGAGACTCAATATAGGAAACCACATATCCAAACAATAAAATTTCAAAAAAAAATTGTCAGAATAGAGGTTGCAATTTTTCCAAAGAAATGATAACATTTCCAAGACCCAAAGTATACAGACTATCAACTAGAAACTCTATCAACTAAAAAGATAGAAAGAGCTTATCAGAATGGTTATGAAGAACAAAAAAGAAAACTGTGATCACCATTTAGTAAGTTATTGTAAAAACTTTTTGGACAGGTAGGAAATCAGAAAATTTACCGCCATTTTTAAGAAGATGCCAGAAGATACGCCATCAGAACAAAGAAATAAAAAGACCCAGGGAACAATGAATTCAGTCTATAAAAACCATCAAAAGATTTCCAAGATGCCTGACTCTGGGATAGCAACCAGTAAAGACTGGAGAGAGATGCTCAATAGATTCAGTGATGAGGTGAAGTTTTAATTCTAAAAATTGGGTGAATCTGAGTCAGAGGCCTGTATATTTTAAAGTTCTCGATCCAAATTTCCATAGCTGTGCCAATTTACAGTTCCATTTGTCACACCCATCCCTATATACCAATACTATTATTTTTAAAAATAGACTTAAAAGTTTAAAATTTCAAAAACAACTCAAACTCAAACTAAATTAAAACAAAGGGAAAGTACATGAAAACATTAAAAATGAAGATAATAAAGCAGCTAAATTGGGAGGTAAGCTATACGGAAATAGTTCTTCATGACTGTGTAATTCTGTGTTGTGAGGGGCTGTGCTGCACATCGCAAGATGTTTAGCAGCTTCCCTGACATTTTCCCACGAGATGTCCATCCTACCCTCTCCCAGATGTGCATACCACAATTGTCATCAGACATCACCCACGTCCCATGGTGGCAAAACCATCTCTGGATAGCAACTACTTTATCTTCATCATCTCTACTTAAAAAGAAAGTCCTAAACAACAATAACTTTTAATCTATAACCTTCATTTGGAAGAACTGAAATTGGTACAGTCACATATCTATTTGACATTTTAAAAAGCTTTATTTTTAGCCAAATCAAAAACTCTTACTAATCCACACTCAATTTCAACTTGGCTGTTTTCAAATGACCTCACCTGTGTTAGCAGAGCCCAACCCCTCAACACAGCCAGGCAATCGTGTGGAGGTGAGTATTCCTACAGTACTAAAGAATGTTTCCCATGTATCTTCACTATTTCTTAGTTAAGAAATTGTCATATAATAATTTTATATGCTTAGAGACCATAAAATATTTAGTTATTAATTTTTTTCTCATATTTTTAAATCAATAAAACAAATCACAATCCAGGGTTAACTGCTGTCTTTTGACTTTTTTTTTTTAACCTGCAAAGGTATTATGGGTTCTTTACAATAAGAAAGTGGTGTGTGTGTGTGTGTGTGTGTGTGTGTGTGTGTGTGTGTGTTTTCCCCTACTCCAAACTCCTTCTATGGAGAATCACTGTTTATGGCTTGATATGAATTTTGCCAAAGTTTTTCTGTGTACAAAGACATAGATATCTACACAGCCCACACAATGGAGAACTGTAAGAAATATTTAAATTGTTTTTATCCTTTTCTTATACATAGTTACTCTACTCAGATAAACATACAGCTTCCCAAA
This sequence comes from Hystrix cristata, assembly GCA_004026905.1. NCBI lineage: Eukaryota > Metazoa > Chordata > Mammalia > Rodentia > Hystricidae > Hystrix > Hystrix cristata. Next base: position 82,539 of record PVJO010000977.1, read on the forward strand.
ATAAATATATGCTCATCTTGGCTCTCCCAATTTCTCTGCAGGCTAAAAAACCAGTTACAAGTTCAAGAAAATGTTAACCAACATTGTGTTTGAAAAGAAATGTGGTGGTGATTGTTATTTTCCTTCTTTTCTACTGTTCCACACTATATTTAAATGAAAATCTAAACATTTCTAATATGAAAATACTAAAAGTCTTCTAAATATGTCAGGCAAATAGCAAAGAAAGAAGCTACCTACATTTTTAATACAAAATGTTTCTCATTTTATTTAATGAAACATATTGTCATTTTCATATTAGAAATGATTGCTTAAATCTTCCAATAACATTTTCTGACCTGAGTTGTATATGCCAAAAGTATGAAGCCAAGAGCCATGGAGACAGTCCAAACTTAGACATTTACAGACAGCTCTTGTCAACACAGTGTTTCATTTTGTTTTCCCCACACACATGCACCTCTAATAAGCTTTACAAACACTGCTAATTCCCCTGAGCAGAATTAAAGCAACAATCACATTCCCAGATCATAGGAAAGGGAAAACTTTCTATTACTGCTACCCAGTGGTGACTCATAAGGTTTCCAAGAAAACAGGTACTATAAGCTCACATCTTCCTTTCTACTCCCCTGCCTATTCTCCTCTCTCATTCTAAATCTATTTTGTAGCTATTTCTTGTCCTTCTGATATTTGTACAGCATTTTCCTTTCTTCAAAGTCCAACCTTCTGCAGACTCCCCATTCAAAAACTATTATTCCTTCTCAACATTCCTGAAAAACTATGATCTGTGTGATACTAATCTAGAGTTATCGTGTACTAAGAATATTGGTTATTTCTAAATATTAACCAGATTTTTCTCTTGGTTTGATAATAAAGTCCTACAATAAGATTCTATTGAAGTACTTCACTGTTTCTGCCATTGTATCAAACACATTGCTGAACATCCAGATTTTACTAAGCAAAATTTACCTGAATGTCTGGAAAATAATGGTCCACGACCCCCCAAAACCATTTGTTTTCCCCAAATATACTTGCTTATCTCTTTCTGTAGACTCAGAGGGCTGGGGGCAACAAGTGACCCCAGCCCTCTCTTTGCAAGTGCCACGCTGTTTGCTTTTATTTAACCACAGGCAGGCAGCAAGAGACAGTGAGCAGGGTGGCATCAGTGGAACTTCTCAGGTGACTTTAATTTCTACACAAATGGGTCCATTTTTCTGGAGGGTTCTTTAGAGGACTTGTACTCTAATTCCAGCTCTCCTACAAGAGATATATAAGAACATGCCTTATTAAGAGTTTCTTGCTCCTTGTAATAATGATAACAGTAACTATCTCATTGGCTGTGCCGAAGATTAATGCAATAACATATTTAAAAGATCTCATCATGGTAATAGTTCAGAGTTAGCACTATTGCAACCAACAATATAACATCATTGTCATTATCACAAAATTGTAAATAACCACTGTTATCTTTACCCTGAAATTGTATTAGAACAGTGTTCTCTTACTTAGCATCTCCCGTGGTCCTCTAACCTAAGCAAGTTTTCTAAGAATAATTCAGAATATAATTGTCCTAGATGTCTCTCCAAAAGATTCGCAGCAATGTCTCAGTTCAGCGTACAATATCCTGGGAGAAATGTCAAGTTGCTTACCCAGAAGGCCTAGCACTTGCTGTAGGACTACAGTGCGGGTACTTGGAACTGAATATTTGATTGTCTTACCTACAGAAGACATTTTTATGTGTGGTAGCAGAGCTGAAGGAATGAATTTAAAGCATGGCCAAGATAGTAAAAGATGAGTGTGCTTGTCCAAAAAAAGAAAAAAGAAAAAAGAGAGGTGACCAATAACTTGGAAAAGGCAAAGAGATATAACTGGAATACCTATTATGTAATAAATAGAGTTACACTGATTTTTCTGTTTTAAGTAAAATAGTGAAAATGCTATGCCCAATAAAATTGTCACTTCCAATCCAAATAAAGGCCAGAAATTTTTCCAATGTTTTAAAAATGGCCAAGTCAGTCACAGCGACATAGCATCGTGGAAGAAGATATTGATATTTTGAAAAATTAATATTAGTTTCTAAAGAATTTTACACATTTTTACAGGGTAAAATTTACACAGTGAAAGAAATTTTATGTGTATAGTTGAACAAATTTTGACAACATGTGTACATCTGCATAACCAATTAAGATATTGAATGGTTTCATCACCCAGAAAATTCTGTCTTGGCTTCTTGCATTCAATCTCTGCTTTCCATAAACAACTTTTGGGTTTCCCATTACTATCTATTACATCTGCTAGTTCCTGAATCTAACATAAATAGCATCACACAGTCAGTACTCGTGGATTAGATCTGAAATTCACCCCAATGTCTCAGGTGCTCAGAAGTGGGGGCTTTTGGGAGGTGATTACATTATGAGAGCCCTTTATTCATCGGTGGATTATTTCATTACCAAGTTCATAGCAAAATGTGCTGTTAGGAAGTGGAGCCTGGTTGCAAGAGGTGGGTCACTGGGAAAACAACCTGGAAGGGCGTGTTCTTTTCCCTAGCTCACCATCCCCCCTTCCTGGCTGCCATAGGCTAAGTAGCTTTCTTCTGTCTTGCCCTTCTGCCATGATGTTTTACTTTGCAGCCAGCCAACCATGGACTAAACTCTCTGAAACTATGAGTCAAAATAAACCTCTCCTCTTTAAATTGTGGATATCAGACATTTTGTCTCAGCAATGGGAAAGTACTAATACAGTACTTGACAAAAGTATTTTTAAATGTGACATAAAAAGAAGTCAGACTATTTCAAGTAACTGTACTGTGGCAACCCTGTTATATTATGTGAAGTATAATATGTGATCTATCACAACTGCATTTTCCATTAGTATTTGTTGTACATTGCGTCAAATTATACCATAACGTTTTTCTTATTCTGTTACTTGCATTAGGACAAGAGGAGTTAAACTAATAAAAGTTAATAAAATGCCCCATTCAGGAATATACCATGGCAACTCATCTTCATTCTTGCAGAGCATGTGAATCATGGTAGACACTTTGAGCACTATCTAAATTTGTGTAATTCTATAGCTATAACAATATCAACTAAAAGAAAATAAAGGAATACGAGAGTTAATGTACAGCACGCAAACTCACATGAGTGGAGCAGGGTAAGGACTGGGAAGACAGCCAGGCAGTGAAGGGGGAGCACAGGGTAACACAAATTGATGTAGAAGTCCCAGAAGGGCCTAATAAATTTGTTCCTGACCTGTCACTTTCTCCTTTCCAAAAATGAAAGCAACTACAAAACCTTCATGGAGAATGGATGAAAAATAGCAACAAGTCCAGAAATCAGAGTGGTCTTTTTAGAAGAACCACTGTAATTAAGAAGTATGGCAATAATGCTCAGAGATTAGGAGTATGAAGCCCAAGGAGCAGGCATTGAACTTGAAGCAGAGGATAGTCCTCTAATCAAAAACATTGCTTCTAGTCTCTAGGACAGTAAGCCCCACTCTTTATTCCCCTCAAACCTGTGCTTAGCTGTACCAGTGAATTATATATGCACGATGTGCAATCAGTAAGAAAAAGACATTTTAGCAGAAATGATAGCATTCTTATATTTCATGTTCATTATACATACTACATTGTATATTTTCGCTACCTTTTAAATTTGGTTTTCATGGTTTATACCAAAGCTAGCAAGCTGCATTTTATGGCAGCTATTTCCAGGAGCCTTTTGATATGTGTTTGGATGATGGTCGTGGGGGTCGAGCGGAACAGGCAGTAGAAGTGGTGGCGGGTGAAGACTGGATTAGGCTAAAAGGGATCTTGTTCAACAAGCAACCTGGGAAACCTCATGGGAAGATTATCACTGTCAAATGTGGTGCATAAATTTGGTTCAGTTATACTTTAGGACATTTTAGAATTACAAAAGCTTTACTAGCCTAAACTTCTCTAAGGTAAGACAGTAAAATAAACACAAATATTCCTTGCTTCTAACTCATCATTAATTATAGCAAGTTCAAAAACTGTAACTATCTGTAAGTCTAATTTAGAACTTGAAGTATTCTTTTCTGATTTACTCACAAAAGACTTAATGAAATATTTAAAAATGTCAACAATAACAGTATATAGATTGAGCTCATATTTACAACAATTATTGCAATTATTGGAAACATTATTATACATGCAATGAATAAAACCTTGAAATATTTTAATTGTGGTTTCAGTGTTCTTCAAATTTTTCTTTACACAGACACTTTGTTGCTTCTTACTACCTCCTTTTGCAATTAAAAGACATATATTCTATATTCAGAAGTCTTGTGTTCAAGAGTAATGAGGACAATCTTTTGGTTAAGTAGCCTTTGATTCTTTTTTTGTTAACAAGTTTTATAGTACAAAGGAAAATTCCAAAACTGCTACATAAGGAAAGATGGAATCTGAAATGGTTTTGTCCCTTCCTTTCTCAGATGCAGATCATAAGGACTCTCACAAAGCATCCAGGAAAAGTATTTTTAAATTAAATAACTCATTTTACTAAAGCAAGTTTCACCATCTACTGACAGAGATGCTCAGCCACAAGTTCTCACATAACGCTTCACTATTTATTTGTTTGAGAGAAGAATTAAAGGTTTCACCTTCTTGGAAGCCGAGCCGTACACAGGAGGAAAGCTGCTTTCTGTAAACAACCATGACACAAAGTTTATAAGAGAGATATTTTCATAATGTTTAGTGCATGGTAGCAGAATTGATCCCAGAATGGAATCATGTTTATTTATTGTTAATAGTGTGTACTGCACTGTAACTGACCTCTCCTCCATTAGAAACAACTCTCTCTGTTCCTCACAGATGCACCACTTTCAAAGAGGTAGCTGCTACTTGGGAGACTTCGGAAGACTCCGGCATGCAAGACAGTGCAGACATAAATGTGGTTCCCACAGGCCATGGGCAGGCACCATTTTAATCCCAGACACAGCCTCTTCTAGGAGCTTTGCTTAGCATGGCTATCATCCAAACGCCATGTTAAGAGATTTAATACTCTCAAAATTTTACATAATCTAAACTGAAATTACACATGATTAATATTTGGTACACTAGGAAATAAGCAAGAATCAATGAGCCCTAGAAACCCATCCGCTTACTGACGCGGTAATCTTGATTACTTTGGCAGAGAACTTCAGGGTCTTAACCTAGTCAAAGAGATGCGAATAAATTTAGAGTATAAGTCCCTTACTGCCTTATGCTAAAAGTTCAAATCCTTAGGATCAGATACAGTCCAGACATCTAAAATAATAATAAAAATTATTATAAATCCTGATCCAGACTGAATCTGATGAGCATCTACTGTGCTATTAGTTAGGAACTCCTGCATGGGGGGGGGGATGCGTGTGTCTGCACATGCATGAAAACATTTTAATACACACGTGAGGTCAGAGACACATACTGTAGAGCTTATGGACCAATTCTTATGTGAGTCTGACCAATTTGCATACCAAAAACTTGACGTAAAGGGTCAGGTAGAAAGCACTTGGCCAGAACTTCAGAAATGAAGGAGATTCAACTCGGGACCTAATGAATTATTGAGGGTGGCCTCCAACTGACTGCAATCCTCCTGCCTCAGTCTCCCAAGTGATAGGATTACAGGCGAGCACTACCACACCCAATGTTGCACTACTTTTTAAGGAAATATTTCCAATACTATTAAAACTGCTGTTTCCCAGCAAAAATCTGACCACGTTGTTTCTGCTTCAATTAATGTTTGGAAATATAAGCCAAGAGGGAATAACAACAATAAAAAAGCCTTGGAATGAGTTGAAGCGAGAACGGAAGGTACAAAAGTGGAGAGAGCAAGGACAGGTTCACCTTTTGAGCAGTTCTGTGGTTAAGGAGGAAAGAAATCGAGATCAGTGCTAGAGAATGTGAGGTCAAGGGACGGTTTTATTTTTGTTTTGGGAAGATGGCTGATGCTAAGATGCGTGTGGGCTGACCCTGCAGAGGCAGGACATGGTGGTGCGGGTAAAGGGGGACAGACAACTGCAGAGTGAAGCCTTTGGGGAGAATGGAAGAGGGCCAAGCTGAGCGGAGCTAGCCCTAAAGCAGACACAATTTCTGTTCTGAACATCACAGGGGCTGAGGACGCAGGGCAGCTGCAGGCAGCTTTGCAGGGGGGCACAGAGACGAGGTGCTGCTCCTATCAGATTCCACGGTTCTCTCCTGAGTGCTGGGTGAGGCTTCTCCGGGTGCTAAAGGGAAGGGCCTGGTGAAGGCGGAAGGAGACAAGGACAGAAAGGTGAACTGAGTAAGAAAACCCTGTGGCCTTCTGCAAGAGTTGAAAGTCCCTTCAGGCTTCATCTACAAGCCAGTCTGACTACTTGGGTGCTTTTCTTTAGCCAAGTTTTCCTGCTCATACGCAGTGAGAAAGAAAGCAAGAAAGTGTGTGTAATGGGCACCTAGTTTTGTCACATAGACACTCCACGGCCGCGGTGTGGCATCGAAGAGATTAAGGGTGACAGTGAGCGCGCAGAGCAGCAAGGTGCCCACACCCAAGTATTTGATAATCGACTTGCTTTTCTCTCTGCTATCACACATGTATTTTCTAAAAATAGTAAAAATCTGGCTCAGATATTAAAAATAAACAAGCTGGTACACGTGGCCTTGAATCTTACTCCAATTCAAACTTTGACTCAAGTTATTTGAGCACAGACTTTTAATATCAAGATAAATAGCCCATATAGTTTGGGCTACACCATTTAGAACACGTATCATATAGATCAATTGAAGAATGCACTTATACATAGAACTGTTCACACAATCCAGAGTGCAAGGAAGAAGCTAGAAGAATGCCAAAAAAGATAATACAGAAGCAATTAGAGCAGACTCAACAGGGGAGAGAAGGAGACAGAGGCCATGTCTGGACAACGCCAAAACAAACAGCTGATCAGCAGAACTGCCAGTCAGTCCGCTGTGTGTTTTGTCTACAGGGAACCTGGCGACTGACCTGACTGATTTCTTTTTATACTGAATTGACTGAATTAAGTGGTTGTTTTGGAAGTATCTTGACATACACATAATGAAAGAGTCAGAGAGGAAGAAAAAGGAAGTTTGCATGGGGAGGTCCTTAGGACCTCTAAGTGATAGATGATGAGATTTAAAAGGTTTAAATTGAAATAAGAGCAAATTTTGGGGGGAGGATGAATCCAGTTACATAAATTTGTTTTGTTTTTGTTTTTTTTTGGGGGGGTGCTGGGGATCAAACTCAGGGCCTTGCGCGTGCTAGGCAAGCACTCTACCACTTGAGCAAAATCCCCAACCCCAGTTATATAAATTTGAATTGGGAATGTAAAATATAGGAACGTAGTTCCCAGAATTATAGGAGACTTGTTTTTGACTCAACAGAAATATTTTAAGACGGAGCAGATGAGTTAGAGATGCTAAAGGATAAGCGTTTTCTTTCATGTTGATCCTGCAACATTTTTTACAAGCATGTCTCACTAAAGTGAAAATTATTGTATAAAGTCATAACTTTACTCACCATTATAACACTGCTTATTTCCCTACCCTTCCTAATCTTTAAATACACATGTTTGAGGTTCTCTTTCTAATATTTATGACTGTATTAACACAGCCATCAGAGAATATGTGTATGTATTCAAATGTAGAGAGGAGAAGTCATTTTACAAATTAGCTTGGGGTTTTAAAAACTAACTCACAAATTGTCCAAAGACAAGATTACCCATAGAGGGGTTGGGGATTTGGCTCAGTGGTAGAGCACTTGCCCAGCAAGCACGAGGTCGGTCTTATGGGTACGTAAGAAAGTGATTACTATTTGGAAAATGCAGAAAGTCACCTTATATGTTTTTAAATGTATTCTGTCTAGGAAGTGGCAAATTAGTAATCCCTACATCATGAAACCAAGAGAAGAATGGAGAAAGACACTCAGTACAGTACAGTATTTCAAAAAGGTTGAAGTACTCCATTATGACTTCAGTATTTACAGATAGATGAAGAAAAGCACACATAATTTGTTCCTTTTGAAAATGTATAAGTTACCATGTATTAGACCAGAAACTCTTAATACATATTAGGTAAAGATTTACCAAAACACCCTCAGAGTATATCACCATACAAAATAAGGCGAACGCTATGCTGAATCTTCACTGCTACGCCTACGTCAGCTTCCTGGAATTTTTGTTCCGGTTCTCTTACACTGACTTGAATTAGTTATTTTAAAAGATTATAAGGAAATAACTCGACAGAAGACATAAATACACCGACCATGAGATAGTTTCTGGGGAGTTTTCCTTGCCGTCTACCTCCTTGAGGCTTCTTCTGCGAGGTTGTGCAGTTCTGTCCACACAGAGCCCGGAACACACTTGCTCTCAGAACCCTGCTGTCCAAATGAAAGTGTGCTGTCCTGGAAACACACAGAGCTTGACACTGACCCTGAGCTCCCCACTGCTGGTTCTACAATCTTAGACAAGTTGCCTACATTTTCTGTGGGGCTTCAAACAGATGAGGAATGGGGTTAAATGAGGTGACATTTGGAAAGAACCCAATGCTTGTCTGGGTTTCCTTATAGTTTTTTCTTTGTACAATGGATCATGACAGTTTCAATATCAGTTTCACGAACTGTTCCACCAAGAGGTAAACTATTTCCTCTAATCAGAAAGAATTTTGTTAAATTTATTAACAAGAAATCCCTACATATTTTATGTGACAGTACATATATATTTACTTTATGGAAACTGAAGCTCAACTCTATTGCCATTCCAAAAGAATACACGGAAAAGAAAAAGAAAAAAAAGAAAAGAAAAGGTAACAATGCAACTACTCAGACATTGCAGGGAATTGGTTACCTTTATCATTAAACATTATAGTAAATATTACTAGTATTTTGAGCTCAATAAATAAATTTTATATAGTCATCTCTACATGATTTGTTCCTCAAAATTTGAATCTAAGTGGTAAGTTTCAATATTCTTACCAAACACAAGATAAATGACATGAATGCTTGTACTTAAACATTAGGTAATATATTCAAGATAAATAATCACTTTAATAAACCTAACTTTTATGCCAATAGTGAGCATATCATTTTAAGAAAGAAAAGTCAAAAATCTTTGCAGTTTTTCTCTTACCTTATTAGATTTTTTACAAAAGTTTAAGTGCAGAGTGCAACATAGTATGTTCAAACAAATTTTAATTATTTTTAAATGGAGAATTTTTTTTTTTTTTACTTTGCTGAACCTTATTTCAGTACCTTGTTTTCTGAAGTATTGATCATAAGTACCAGCCACTGTCCATCAGTGGCTTCTGTCTGAGGAGAAAAAAACGAAAGAAGTTCTAAGTTTATTTTGAAAGTACTGTGGAAATAAGTTGTTTGTACAGAGTAACAGATGTTAAATATGAAAAGCAGCCAGTCTTGAAAGAGAGGTGTTGGCTGCCTGCATGCAGGAAAGAAGAAAAGATAAAAACAAAACAAAACAAAACAAAAAAAAAACGTCTTTATCAAGGTAAAAAGAACAAGAACAACAAGAACAACAGAAACCTTTACAGGTCCATCATGATCCTAATTAACAAGTAAAATTTCAATGAAGAACAGAATGCATTTCTTACTTCATTGTTCAGGTAAAAAAGTTCAAAGTTAAACGGATTTTTTGACACTTGTGTCTTTTAGGGATAAGCACGAGGACAGTTTGGCGCGCTCTGCGAGTAGCAGAAAGTTTAGGCGCTGGGCAGCAGCATCTTATAAATAAGTCCATCCAAAATTTATACCCATCAAAAGGACTGTGAATTTCAGTCAGATTCAGAAAGGCCACCAGATGCACTTACATGACATTAACTAAGCAGCCCTGACTCAAGCTCCGGACACCCCACAGACAGGAGACTAGAGACATTTAAGGTCTTATCTTAGAGTTGCACATACAAAATAATCTGGCTACCATAAAAGCAATCATCTCATTTCCCAGTGGAATATCTGCTTATGGAATACCTGACTGTTGGAAGGGGAGGATGAGGTGGGGAATGCAGGGAATTTAAGGTACCTGCCAGAGAGGAGACAGAAGGCATAATAAAGACAAAATGGAAGTGAGGAAGCCCAAATTCCCTGTTCGGGGTAGCAGCAAATGTGTGCCTCATGATGCTCCAGTGGATAATATGGCAGGCAAGTGGGTTTTAGCTCTGTATTTGGTATTCCACAAACCCTGTGAATAGCTTGGGGACGAACAGCATGAGATGAGAGTGTCTTACAGAGTGTTCAAAAGAGGTCAGGTCAGAAAATAATCTTCCTCATCTGTGAACGACGAAATGAAGATTTTCCCAAAGGTGCCTCCAAAACACCAACTCGTGTCCCATGCAACAGACCATCCTTTAAATGCCTGTCATAAAGCGAGCCTAAAGGAAAGGACGGGAAATGCAACAGAGTGTCCTTCTGCTCTCAGTGTGTCCTCTCTCTGCCCGGATACAAATGGGCTCGGGGAGGGACTGAAGAATGAGGGAAGGAAAGCCCGGCTGCTGCTCCACACTGGTCCTTGGCTCCGGTTCAGGTTTGAATTTATGAAGAAAAAACTGGATTGCACTGGATTTGATTAGATTTTTATACCTTCAATTAAAAGAGACAGATTTCACTAGAGACAGCAATGAGAAATGGGAAACTTGCCTTCCCATTGTCAAAAGTAAACACCGGAGGGAAAAGAATACTGCTCCACTTCTGTGTCTTCAACTTTAGATGGCTCAATATTGGTTTCTTTAGTTGGTCAGTCAATTTTTTTTTACTTACACTTCCCCAAAATTACTCTTTTTGATTCAAGTGTACATAATGGATTGTTGGCTAAATCTAGACTGTTTCTCCTAAAACAGCTACTAAGATAAGCCTTAACAACCAAAACCAGCAAAATCAAATTCCGACTGATTCCCTTTGTATTTCACATTATTGCACATAAAACGAATCTCTCAGCTACTGACCTCCGACTGTCCTAACAGTGTAGATCTATATATTGCATTATAAGATTATTTTTAAAACAAACTCCATTTCATTTGAGTATTAAATGTTCAGTATTATTATTTTTATGATAGTCACTTTATCAAAGTGTAATTAACAAAAATTAATACAGGCATAATATACTCATGTAAAGTAAAGAAAAAGAAACCTTCAAATTGCATGTATCTTTTGAAGGTTTGTAAAGGAAATATGCTAGCTGAGAAAGAAGAAAGGATTACCTGAAGCTCAGTGCATTCTTGGATATAAAAATAATATCCATCCAATAATTATGAAGAACCTCAGAATTTTCTAAGTTTATCTTGAAAAATTTGTTGAAATTTGATCCGAGGGCATTTTCAGTCTGGTGGCATTAGCCTGGTATGTTGATACCATTATCCCGAATCTACTCCAGGGCTTCCTTACCAAGGCCCTGTGCCCATTATTAGTGTTTTTATTAAATCCAAAACACATATTACTGGTAGGAATAATTCAGTGCAAAATAAAGCTGATAATCTCTAAAAATGAAGAAATTGGCATATTATTAACTAACATGCAGGATATAATAACGCCGTTGGCAAATTGTTGATCTATAGAATTTAATTCAAGGAAAATGGACTTCATAGAAATAATATTTTTAAAAGGCTCCAGTCAGAAACTAGAATTGGAAGAATTGGAGGTCGACAGTGTTTCCAAGCATGTGACAATCACACAGACTAGGGCCTTGGTTAAATTGTCAGAACGGAGACATCTTCTTGAATTCTACTCCCAAACAGACATCAATGTGTGTCTATAGAAACATATTTACATATCTATGTCTCCATTTGTGATTTTCATCTGCAAAATAAGAACAATATTATATACCTATCCAGGCTGCCAGAATTTTAAATAAGTTGGTACATATATGAAATTCTGAGGAGGGCCGGAACAGTGTCTGCCAAGTTGTCTATTAAGACAGTTATCATGTGGAAATTAAACTCTACTCAAACAGAATTCTGGGGAAGAAGTGAGGAGAGCCGGCTTGGCTACCTGAGCGTGCACAGGCCTGTGCGGCGGGTGGGGAGAGGGCGCCAGGCAGTGAGCGGGGTGGGTCCCGTGGAGCTCGGTGGCCAAAGCGCAGGCGTGGAGTTTACTCCAGATGCAGCGCTGAGCTATGCTACGAGGACCTGTCTTGTGCAAAAAAACCCTCAGAAAACCTGAGTTGAAAGTTAGGGATGAACAAGGTAGTTTGAAAAGAACCAGTTGATGGTAATCTTCAGTGCACTGAGTTAAAGATTTAGTATTTTGGGAAAGAGATCATCAGAACTTGTTACTCCTGTTTTGAAACTCATCGCAGGAAGTTTGTCTCAGTCCTTGTCCTGGACTACTGTCAGATACTGTCTTGTCTCCTATCTAGACAAGGTTAGATATAAATTTAGATAGAGATGATTGCCACCAATGATAGATGGAATATGTCCAGTTTTAAAGGTAGTTTTTGCTTCTGAATATGCTACGGATTGATTGACTCAGTGACTAATTTTGTTAATACCAAATGTTTGTGAGACAAATTGCTTTTTCACCCGATGTCACATTATGAGCCTATGTATATGAAATAACACCTAAGAACATGGAAAAGAGATTGTATAAATATTATGCAATAAAAAGTTACACTTTCATCAATATTCTACACAAGAAGAATGTCAGAATTTCTCTGTAAAATGCTAAAAGCTTTTGAAACATTTCATTCACTCAAACAACAAATATTTGTTCAGTGCCTACATACAAGTCCATGTTTGAGATGTTGAATATATGAGGGAAAAAAAAGTAAACATTCCCTGCCCCCACAGAATTGACATCCTAGCAAAAGAATCTGGCAGTAAATAATATATCTAGAAAATAAGTAAATGATGAATTAGCTTAGCAGGCCAAGCTAGGTGCAGGAGCCTGGAAGAGAGTGTGGTCGCAGAAGACCTCACTACAGTGGTATAGAGCAATGGACGTTAGACGATGCCTCAGGGAGAAGGCCAAAGTCCTCCTGCAGAAGGACCAGCATGTTAAAGGGAAAAGATAGCAGGGCTGAAGCAGAGTGCACAGGAAGTTGATGAGATGAACTGACACAGATGAGGGCTTTAGAGATTCTTTTTAGGCTTTATTGCAGTGAGATGTCATTTGACAATATGGGGCAGAGGAATCAAATTATATGATTTCCAATTTTCAAGGTCCATTCTAGCTCCTGTGTGGGTAATATGTAGTAGAAGAGCAAAAGTGTAAGCAGGAAGACCTGTCTATGGATTATAGCAATAATCCAGAAGGAAAGGATTTGGTCCGAGATGGAGACAGTGAAAAAGATGAGAAGGGTTGGTAGAATGTGAAGTCTGAAAAAGAAGAATCAAAAATGCATCCCAAATATTTGACCTGTTATTTGGAAAACCGAGTTCCTTCTCCTAAGAAAGCAGCACATGGAACAGGTCTTGGGAGCAGACAGTCAGGAGCTCAGTGTGGGTTTGAAATGTCTGTTAAAAACTGGCAGAGATGACAAATAGGCAAGTGATATAAAGTCGGGTTTGGAGGCTCATGTTGTGCTAAACACAAATTACTGAGATTTGTCAGCATACACACGATGTGGACAACCAAGAGCCCAGATGAGTTAACAAAGAGGGTAGAATGAAGACCGGAGGCAGGAGGTCAGAAGGATGAGACCAGGCACTGTGACCTGCAGAGATGAGAGCTAAGAGGAGTCAGCAAAAGCCGGAGAGAAATAGCCAGCGATGAGGGAGGAGGAATCTTAAACACATCTGATGTCCTCAGCCACATGCAGGGAAAATACTACAACCTGCAGTGATTTACTTTCAATTCCAAAACACTATTTTAAAACGTAATGCATTTAAAATAGAAAAATTGTAAGTGAAAAATATAGTTATTCTCTTTTGAATATTACTTTTAGATAAATAAAAAGTATTTTACCAACTAAGTTGTTTTTCCAGTTAACTCAAGCATGGCATATGCCTGTTTTATGATTTTTATCTATTCCTGTTGCCAATAGCCTGGAAAATTAGAGCAATTTCCAGTGAGTTAAAGTATTTAGGCTTCGTTACAAAAGCTAGGGGGAGAAATCTAATGCACGCTTTCAAGAAAGAAAAGTAAGTTTTTGGAGCATCTGTGACTAAAAGCCGTGAATCGTAAGGGAATAAAATAATAGAACTGTAGACTTGGACTTAAAAAGTCAAAGTGGAAAAAAATGACATCAAGAGGACTGGAATCAAGCGATCTGAAACGTCATTTATTAAACATGTGAATTACCTATCAAATAACATACTAGGTAACAAAGGTGTAGTTGATCAGCACCACAGTTTTATGAAATTGGTCATACACTCCAAGTAAAACCAGGAAGAAAGGAAGGAAGGGTGAGAGGGAGCAAGGAAAAGAAAGACAAAGCCACTTTAAGAACCAGTGGATACTATTTATTACTTTCAGTGAATATTTCATCATGGAAAAAATCAGTCCCATAAATTGCCAAGACTTCCTGCTTTCCAAAAGCTGTTTTGTTTACAACTACAACAACGCACTTAGTTCTGTTTCTCATCACAAATCCTCAAGTAACAAAAGATGGCAAAAATTCTGGTTTATTTTTTCTTTCATGATCTTAAAGTTAGTCCAAGATTAAGGGCTGAGAAAGTGGCTCAGTGGTACAGGGCTTGCCTAGCACTTCTGAAGTCCTGGGTTCAATCCCGTCGAGGAAGGGGGTCTCTAAAGATTATAGTGTTACGGTGTACATCTAAATTGTCCCACAAGTCTCATTCATTCAGAGAAGGGACTTTCGGAAGGCAATTCGATCTGGGGGTGCTCTATTCATCAGTGGCCCAATCTATGGATGAGCCTGACCGAATCAGCTGTTAGGAGGTGGGCCGCTGAGGCAGGACCTGGAAGGGTGTGTTGTTGTCCTGGACTGCTCCCTCTCGTGCCCTGCTTCCTGGCTGGCATGGCTGGACAGCTTCCCTCTGCCATGCCCACCCAGCATTTTCTGCTTTGGAGCCCGCCAACCACGGACTCAGTATTCTGAAAGCTATGGGGCAAAATAAACCTTTCTGCTTGTAAGTTGTGGGTATAGAGTATCTTTTCACAGAGTTGAGAAACTGATTTATACCATGAGTATATATTCATTTACTAAAGTGTATGCCTGTGTGTGCTTAAATTTAATAAAGAGCATATATCTTATGTGTGTATTCTTATATTTAGTACATATACTACATTAGGAACCAAAGAACATAGATTTGTGGTGAAAAGTGGCTAACAGCAGAAAGTCTACAGTATAAGTTTAAAATTAGGAAAAATAAACAAGATAATGAGAGAAATTGAGAACACTCTGAGACCATCAAGGAATGTGACAAACATGTGGTTGTTCTTGAGGCTACCCACTATGTTCTTGGTAACACAATGACATCACTACCCCAGCCACACCGGAAGCATCAGGAGAAACCCAAACAAAGCCCTTCACCTTTGAATCACATTATGTAGGTACATCCTGATGGGAAATGGGAGTATTATTATTGAGAAGATTCGCTCAAGTTTTGTTCAAGAAGATCCTGAGCAATAGCTGGATTAAACCACTACCTCTACAGCAGAGCAAAATTATAGTTATAGAAGCTGAATAAATTCTAGAGAACTGTTCTACAATATCATATCTATCATTAACAATGCTGTATTGTACATTGAAAACTGATTAAAAATTGGTGGACCTCATGTCAAATGTCTTATTGTAATAAAAAATCTAATACTTCCACAATCATTTTTAAAATCCCATCATGAATTTATCTGAAGGAAGTACCAGAATTTCCAAGACACTCAATATCCTTCAGTTTTGTGTTCATATCTCCCTTCCCCACAATGCTGAAGTGTCTGGGATTTGTTCTTCAGACGCCATTACTTGTCCACTTCATGAGCCATCTTAGCCAGTCTGATACCTTCAAACATACATGCTGTTTATATTTCTAAATTTGTATGCTCAATCTTAATCTCTCCCATGAACTTACATATTTTAGCAAAGCATTGAACTAAAATATATAGGATCTGGTCCCCAGTACTGATGTTTCAGAAATAAAAATTTGAAACCACAAAATAAATCCTGCTGCTCTTTTGACTAATATCATTGAATGGCTGCCAATAAACTGAGGTTTAGGTCTAAATTTCTTGGCATCACCTGCATGTACCTTCCCAGTCTGGCTCATTTCTACCTTCCTAAGTGGCCTACCGGTTCACGCAGCAGATACCCTTTCCATGTCTGATCTTCACAATTTATTTGCATTTTTCCTTCCTACTTTTGTGTATACTTCATATCTGCTTAAAATTCTTTCCTACTTGGTGGTTTTCTCTCTTTAAGAATCAGTACAGCAGTAGTGCAATTAAGGGTACTTAATACTTTTTCTTTTCTTTCTTTTCCTATTTTTCTATTGTGAATTACATTAATTTTACAAGAACATTTTGTAGATTAATATAAATAAGCATATTCTCTATGAAGCCCATAATCCTCGGTCTCCTATTATCGCAGCACTTGGCACATTTTTACCATTGTTTCCTTGTCTAGATTTTTAATAGATCGTATATCCCCAAGGCAAAGGTCCTCATTCCATCTTCATAATTCCTGCTTAATGTATTTCCTGGTTACCTTTCTACTTTGACTAGGTCTTAGTTTAAAAATTTAACATCCACAGATTCAAAATTACCAGAAATTATCTTTAAAGAAGTTTTTTAGCATTTTCTAGGAGGAACAACACATATTTTGAACGAATTATTTTATTTTCTTCATACGCCTTATAGTCTATACTATGTGTGAATAACAATTTACTATGATATTATTGTGCAAGATTTTGAGTTATTCTTTCTTATTAAACTTTGAAGTAGCTATGTTGATTTTTAGCTTTTAATACATACTCAAGAATACAAAGAAATCTTGACTAAAACTTTTTTTTGAGTGACTCATTGCCAAAAAGAAATCAAACAGTAGAAAATCAAAACTAGTACTTACAGGTTATTTTAGTGTTATAAATACAAGTACACAAACGACTTTTAGAAGATTAGAATAGACCATAATCCAATTTTTATGTTTTTGTCTCATACTAAAATTTAATTTTTTTAAATTCCTTTGGCTCAAATATGGATGTGTGGGCAATCTGGCTGCAACATGTGTCACCCCACTGATCAGCAGGGTCGATTTGGCCGATCTGGCTGGCCAGGCGAGTGTCCATGCTGGGTGGAAGAGGACAACCACCGCAGAGAGAGGACCATTTCCTGTGTCAAGGGCATATGAGCAGCCGCGCTCCTCTGCTAGAACCCCCAAACAACCTCTCAAAGAGGATACTATGTCTTTGGAGATTATTGGACTAACATCCCATGTCTCATCATTTGCGATGCAAAACTATTTCCATATTTATTGAAACTTTAGCCAATTTAAAATATATAGATATATTTAAAAGCTTTAACAATCCTCAGTTACTATTTACAGCAGTTTTTCCTTGCCCTAAAAAAATAGCATTTATACTTTATTAAGTGCTAGAGTCACAACACATAAAGTGCAAAAAGAAATTTGTACTCCAAACTATATATACAATCTTCAGTTGTATTTTTCAAAGATTATCCTTCATTGATGGGTATCCATCAATGAAGAGCCATCAATCCATCAACTGATTATCCATCAATTGTTGATTTGAGTGATAAATTTTATTTGCATTACTGAACTGTTATGCTAATTAGGCACAAGGGATCAAAATTCACTGGGTGAAACCACAATCACGTGCCACATAACAACATTTTGGTTAACAATAGACTACAGTTACCACGATGTTCCCATATAGAAGGCCATAGCATCTAACTTGGTGTAGGCACATTGTACTATGTTCACACAATGACAAAATCACCTACTGATTCATTTCTTTGAACATAGCTCTGTTTTTAAATGACTATACATTAGTGACTACATATTAATAATATACAAAGTGATGTCAAAACATCACTAAACAAAACATCACTAAAACTACTCAACAGAACTGAATAGCAGGTTGTGCCCCAATACAGAGATTGAAACCAAACTTCAGGGTATTTAAACTTTAAAATTATTACTTTAAATGTATAATTACTTAAGAATATTGACAAATCAATCCTACCATATATTAAGCTTCTTAAGGAAAGGAAATTCATTTTCCCTCTAATTAGTATTTTTACTCCTAAAGCAATATTGTCTAGAAAAAATGGAATTGGGAAAATGTGCAGTGATACAATGACTTGAACAATGGTTACGTTCCTTAAATTCATGGATATTTAGGCTGAAATTTTTTCCTTAGTCACTCATTAAAAGTAGTGAGTAACGAAGAGTTGGTGCCACTTGATTCTGGCTCTGATGTAACAGCCTCCCTAATACTAAGTATTAGATGGAGGATGTGGAGGAATGCCGAGTTACTGCCATAGAGCCAGGGAAGCTGAGGGGCAGAGAAACCAAAGACCGGCTGGGGAGCCTGGAGTGCTGGTGTGAAAGTACAGGAGAAGAAAGGCATCTCTGAGGCTCTGGGAGACTTGACTACCAAAAACTAAGGCAACACCAAATCTAATCCCCAATCCACAGCCAATTTGGGTTCAAATCAAGAGGGAATGTTAGATGCCACTTCAGTACAGTGACAGCAGATGTAAAGACTGTAGTACAGACACTACTCTGTCAGGCTTAATGCACTGGCATCTAAGCTACTCTATCGAACAGGGTGGTCATCGCCAGTGGCGGACAGACCACGGGCACCAGGCCACCCTGCCTCCAAGGTTCTAACTTTGACAGCTGTCTTCTCTCTCTTCGCTTTCTTCCTTGTGACTGGGACCATGATGGAGACTGTCACATTTTTGATCCACCCCTTTCTATGGTTTTTATTGATCTTCCTGTGTGCTTGATGAAGGTCACCAGTGTCAAGATCGATGGAGGGGAATGAGAAAGTTTGGAAAGGAAAACAAAGGCAAACACCATTAGTACTTCTTCCCTTAGCGTTTCTCACCTCAAGGCACTGGCCATCTTCCTTCTACTCTGCACCACATGCTCTTATGTCAAGCCAGGTCACAATGTCTACTTGAAAATTCCTCTCCCAAGTTTCCACTGAGTAATGCATATAGATTTCCACTGAGCAACTTTCAAGGTATCGTTTATTCTGACCAAGTGCTGTTTCAGCTTTTTACCACTTTTGTCTATGCCGTACCTAATCCATACTCACAAGTACTGTGCTAAAAAAATTCTTTTAAAATCTTATTACATGGTCAACCATGCACAGTGACTTAATCAACAATAAGTGACATAATACACATCTCACTTCTTACATTTTTATGCAGTAATAACTACATTTATTTTATAGGTGACAGGTTAAACTAGCTCAAGATGAACTGTTGGAGAGCAGCAGAGCCCAAATGTGAATCTGGATATGCATCACTTTAATCTGCATGATTTTCTCCAATTCCTCTCAACATTATACTTCTCACTACATAATATTAAATAGGTTTTTTTTGCACACTGTTTGGAGACCTATCTACCCAGAATAACACTGTTCCCCTGGAGTCATACATTTAACGTTTCAAACCACCGATTTACATGTGGACCACAATCAGCTCTTCAATGGGATTGCCTGTGCTGCCGAATGCATGGAAGTATGTTCTTGATCCAGATGATGAATCACGTGGCTAAGATTTGGACGGAGAAGGAAGCACACATTTTCTCTGACCTCTGGGTCCCTGCCTTCTGCTGCTCTGATGAACTCTTGTTTTTCTACAAAATAAAGGCTCATTATTCCCTGAGGTCTCATTTCCCTTTTGGAATAGGGCAAGCTAAAACAATTTTTTTATGTAAATAAATTGCACAAACTCTCCAAATTTTGCCAAAAATGAGTTGATGAGGAAGTTTTCAAGTTGCATACAAAGCTTGAATATCTTCTTTCAGTGCAAATAAAATGAAAGACCTGCTTCTCAAAATTTAGTTCATAGAAATCACCCAGGGATCATATTAAAATGCAGGTTCTGATTCAAGGATCAAGGAGAGTACTCTCCCTCCCCCTCCAGCATTCCCAGCAAGCCCTAGATGATGCTGATGACATTAGTCCCTGGACCCTACTTGGGATAACCACACTTTATTTCATGTGAAGGATTTGTTCTGACTTCAGTTACCAACTTAGTAGGTGTCAATTAATGTTTGTTGATTTTACTTAAGTGAAAATATCCCCATCTGCCATAAAAACTTCTATATAATTTATCCCCCCACTTTAACTGAATCACTCCAGCCTTTTAATTAGAAATGTTGCAGAATAACCACGTAATTGTATTCTCTGGCACTACAACTTGGTCGTGTACATATATTCTGGACCTGAGATGGAAATGCTCAGTTTTCTCAGTTTGTTTTTCTTAAAAAAAAAAAATTGCTGCTTTATAACACTTTCTGGTGTGTATGTGAATTATCAAAAAAAAAAAAAAGCTACTATTTTCAATGCCTATGTGGAAAAGAAATGCTTACTCTACCTAACACATCAGGGACTCTTGCAAGCCACAAGTTCTTATGCGCCCCGCAGGGCCATGCTGAGGCCTAGTTAACTTTTTACTGACACTGAATAAAATCTTTCTCACGTAAGTATTTGACCTCCGACACCAGCAAGACTCTCTTTTGGCAGTCATCAGAACATAAACCCTCATACACATCAGTAAATGGTGTAGTATTTAATGTTTGATAGAAATAGACAGTAAAATGGAAATATTAATGGAAATAGATAATGAAGAGACTTCATTTATGTGACCTGGTTACAGTTCATAGATTTATATTTCTTTTATTTAACCACCTTAAGCAAGAGAAACTATGATGATTCTCTTTATATTTTTTCTTTTGACTTTGATGACAACTTCTAATTCTTAAATACAAATTAATGCCAACTGGTTATGAATGAGTACCTGTATTGACACCAGCGTATGATCTACTTACTCCTGGTTCAGTTAAATTTCCTGTGAGAGCCTTATTTTCCTCATTTTTGTGGCCAAATTAAGTGTCTTCTCTTTGATGTGGAAAAATAGGGAAAATAGGTATAAATTTATCTGACAGTTGGGAGTGTAGCTCAGTGTTAGTGTTTGCCTAAATTATTTAATTTGAAAGCACTTATCTTTTACTTCAGGTTATCTCTGCAATTATAATCCATACGTCTTAAAATGATAACAGTATCTTCTATTTATATAACGTTTGCACTTCCCCAAATCAGTTTTTCATCTCTTACTTAACCTAGACATTTACTGTAGATTTATAAAAGTTAGAAAACATTTATATTATTTCCTTTCACACAAAGTGCACTTTATGCACTCATTAGTAAAGGAAACAACAGGCAAAAGAGTTTGGAAAAAGATCCCTATTGTCTGGACCTGTCTTCTGTTGCCAAAATACCAAAGATCTTATTTCTTGCACTGGTTTGGTTTTATTTACACCCTTCAAGACAGAAACCAAAGGTTAAGAGGAGGTCAGTTATTTCTGATCTATTCTTACATTATGAACAATAGTATCTATCTTTTTTTCATCAAAAGAGAATTACTGTCATTGACCAACAGTACATGAAATGATAAGTACTTAATAGCCTAAAAAGATAAAAGAATTCCTTAATAATTTAGACAGCCAGTGGTTTCAGTCTCTACCAAGTCATCTCTAGCTGTTTATACATTTCGTATTTTAACCCTTTATAGATATACGGTTTGAAAATATTTTTTCCTGTTTTGTAGACAGACACTTGACTGTGATGATCGTTTCTTCAACTATGCAGAAGTCTTTTAGTTTGATGTCTGTTTTTTGTTGTTGTCTGTGCTTCTTCTTTTTTTTTGGTCTGTGCTTTTAGGTTCATATAAAGAAATCATTGCCCAGACCAATATCACAGATATTTTCTCCTGTTTTCTTTTAGCAGTTTTACAGTTTCAAGTAATACACTGAAGTTTTTCGTTAATGTTTGAGTGTGGTATGGAATTAGGGTCTAATTTCATTTTTTGTTCTGTGGGGATCCAATTGTCCCTCTCCCACTAACTTATGTTTAGCCTTTCCCCATATTGTGTTCTTGATATCTTTATCAAAAATCAATTGACTATAAGTCGTGAATTTGTTTCTGATTTCTCTATTGTGTGCCAGTAGTCCATGCATCTTTTTAAGAACATTACTGTGCTGTTTCATTACGATAGTTTTGTAATGTATTTTGAAATCAGAATTATGCCTCCAGCTTTGTCCTTTTTGTTGGAGATTGCTTTGACTATTGAAGATTTTTTTGTGGTACCATACAGATTTTAGGATTTTTTTTTCTATTTCAGTGGTGAGTATTTTGGAGTGTTGATAGAGGTTGTGTTGACTCTGTAGACAACTTTGAGTAGTATGCACAGTTTATCAATATTACTTATTCTGATCCATGAACATAGGATATCTTCCCACCAATTTACGTCATTGAATTCTTTCATCAATGTTTTGTGGTTTTTCAATGTAGAAGTCTTTCATCTCATTGGTCAATTTATTACTAAGCTTTTCTCCCTCTTCCTCTCTCTCTCAGTGTGTTATAAGAGACCTTTTAGAGATTCAATAAAACAAGTTCTGAAACTAAGTTAAAAAAAAGGCACATCTAAAAACATCTTAACCTCATATTGTAAATTAATCTTTCTAGCACCTAAGAAAGTGCATTGGATAATTTCATTACACAGTATCTCTCGGATTGTAACCAAATTATATCTAAAACTCTTAAGTAATTGAAATGATAAAATACCTACTATGTGCTAATGATCTCTTTAGAGATTTTTATGTGCACTTATAAAAACCTTCCAAAGGTTTTACACCAACTACTGCTTAGCAGCAAATAGCCAACAATGAGATAGCAGATAAAATGACAAAGGACGATGTACAGAATCAAAAAGCAGCTGGTGAGCCCTGCTGCATCCTGCATCTTTTTCATAATAATCATGGTGAAGGTTCTGCTTCTGCTACTCTTTGGTCAGCTTAAGACACTGGGGAATTTCAGATCTAATAATAGCTGTCTCTCTAAGTCTGTAGCTGTGATGTATAATAGAGAAGGGAGAAAATTTTAAATCTATTTCGAGCCTGCTGTCTCCTCCATTTTGTTACTACTATCTAAAATAATTCCTATGAGTGACAATCAAGGATATTCACAAACACTTCAAATTAAACAAATCCTCATCCACACAAAACTAAACCAATTTTCCTTTGACTGGATTATAATCTTCAGGAAAAGTGACCTATGCTTTTTAGGGTCAGCGGTCCCTTTGCTAGCCTGAGGAAATCTGATGAAAACACTCATAGTAAATGATTTGAAAAATGACTAATATCAACATTATTTAAAGAACTCATAAAATCAATAATATAAAGGAAAGGAAGCCAATATAAAATGGGGAAGAGTTTTATATAGATACCTTATCAAAAAAGGATATATGAATAACTAATAAACACACATAAAAATGCCCAACATTGTTAGTCACCTGGAAACTGCAGGTAAAACTACATTTAGTTACTGCTATGTGTGTGAAAGAATAGCTAAAATTAAAAGAATAAAGAAAATGTACAACACCAAAGGTTGGAGACAGTGCAGAGCTGCGAAGTTTTCTCATTCATTGCTTAGAAAGTGCAAAATGATACAACCACTGTGAAAAATCAGGAGTCTCTTAAGATTGTATATGCTGCTCTCCTGTGACCCAGCAATCTCACTCTCGGCTATTTACCAAAAATAAAATGAAAACCTATGAATACAGAAATCTGTATTAGAATGTTTACCAAGTTTTATTTACATGAACAAAAACTAAAAACAAACCAAATGTGAACCAGCAGTTTGTGGTATATCCAGACAATGGAAATAAATACCACTCAGGAATAAGGAGGGAAAAACTACTGATAACATTGATTCTGTGGAGAATCTCAGAACACAACACCCAGGAGAAAAGGCCAGAAAAAAAAGAGTACTTCCTGTTGATTTCATTTTTACAAAGTGTAAGAATGATGAAAACTAACACACGAAACAGAAAGTAGAACAATTTTTGCCTCTATCAGGGAAAGGCCACAAAGGCATGGGGCCACTCAGGAGCATCTAAGGTGACAGCTGTGTGCCATATTTTAATTGCTGCACTGGCTACATGGTACAGAATTTGCCAAACCCACTGAACTCTATACTGAAGATTTGCACATTGTACTATGTGATTACAGTGTAGCTTTCTAAAATGATGTTACGTACTCCCTAGGACAGCAAAGAGAATCTTCTAGCATCTGGTTTCTCTCTACCAGTGGTAAAATTGGCAGCTGTAAGTCCTCATAGGGAGTTTTGGAAAATTTTCGAAGCCTGTAACTCAGCGGTTCTTAAATTGGCAGCACACTGAAATCACCTGGGATTTTTTTAAGGCATAGTAGTGTCTGGGACTCACCCTTAGTGCTTCTGTTTTAATTGCTTTTGGGGGTGGCCTCAGCATTTGATTTTTAAACATCCCCAGATAATTCAAATGTGTGGCCAATTTTTTTTTATCTTTTTCTTTTTTTATTTTTAACCAAGAACATGTATTGGTATATTGTACATATAATGATCAAATTCATCACATTTATTTTGTACCTGTACATGATGCATCTTGGTTCTCCCCCCTTTTCCCCACCCCTCCCCATCTGTTCCCTCCCTCCCTATTTACAGCAGGTTTATTCACATTTCTCCATGATTTCCCTTTCCCCTTTCTTTCCTTTGTTCCCTTCCTGCTTTTCCCCCTTCTCTCTTTCTAGTGCTCCTTCCTTTGTATATTATCTTCCTTTTATATAATATCTATTATACCTCTTTGTCCTTATTTACAGTTATGGTTTCTCATATCAGAGAAACAATTTGATGTGTACTCATGAGTGTCTGATTTATTTCACTTAATAGTATGTTCTCAAGGAACACCCATTTACGTACAAATGACTCTAGTTTATCCTTTTTTATGGCAGTGTAGTACTCCATTGTGTGGAAAAACCACATTTTCTTTAGCCATTCATTGGTTGTTGGGGCATCAACATTTCTCAGATGAAGAAATAAAAATGGCAAATAAATATATGAAAAAATGTTCAACATCACTAGTCATTCAAGAGATGCAAATCGAAACGTTAAGATTCCATCTCACTCCAGAAAGAACTGCGTTTATGAAAAAATCAACCAATAACAAATGCTGGCAGGGCTGTGGGGAGAAAGGAACCCTCCTCCACTGTTGGTGGGAATGTAGATTGGTCCGGCCATTGTGGAAATCAGTGCGGAGATTCCTCAAAAATCTACAAGTAGACGTTCCATTTGATCCAGCTATTCTGCTACTGGGGATCTTCCCAGAAGAATTAAAATCATCATACCGCAGGGATATATGCACAACCATGTTCATAGCAACACAATTTGTAATAGCTAAGTCTTGGAAACAGTCTAAATGTGTGGCCAATTTTGAGAATCATTCTTAAAACTGTTACTGAAGGCATGGCATGCTATTGGCTTTGCTTTGGGTAAATATTCCCAAATAGATGATGACATTCTTTGTCACTACAAAATCTGATACTAACCGTATCAATTGGCATATTCCAAGCCATCGTCTCACCATTCGACCATGATTCCCGCACACATGTAAAGACAAACAAAACCAGAGAGCACTTGCCTGAACATGAATGAGTCGGAAGTGCTGATCTCCCCTTGTCGTTTATTCACACAGCACCCTAAATTTTTCCATCTACAGCACTTACGAGGCTCAACGCACATCTCCGCCACCACCTTGAGACTCGGACACAAGGAAAGACTGCACCTATCTCTTTCCCACGATGTCCACAGCACCTACTAAACTGTAGAGTCTCACTACTCATGTTGCGTGGCAGGGTAAACTCCACTCCACTGGGCCCTGCGTTGCTCACAGGGATGACGAGTTTCCTCTCGTCTCTAGCACAGGAGAAAATAAAGACATGCAAAGTTGTTTTCCTCTCCGGTCAGGTCCAAGTAACAAACCAATAATGCTGTGAGGGCGCCGCCTTCCGCACATCTGCACAATAGTCGATGTTGTTCTCAGGATACCTCAACCAACAATATGACAAGTCACAGCCGAGTGCAGTGGGAAAGCCGGTGGGGTCCACAGGAGCGGACGAGAGGGTGGACCGACAGTGTGGACAGCTGTTCACTGTGGTTTGCTACGGGGCTGCTATCACAGGCTGTGCGCAGTTTACCTCCCAGAAAGCCAGACCTGCGACCACGCTCAGATTTCACAAACCGCCTACCAACAACACAGCGCATTAACTTTCAAGGGGAGCGAACTTGGAGCAGGCAGCATGATTTAACACCAGCAAATAGAAATGTCTAGCACCATTTAACACTCTTTAACCTTCCCCCTCATTAGACAGCTGTCCTGTCATTTATCTTTCTCTTTTCCTGGCGTTTCATCAACTGCAGAGCAGGCACTAAGGCTGCACCAACGTTCTGCCTGCAGTCAGCACGCAGACGGGTTGGAACCACCTGCAGCTATAAGGACGAGCTGCAGGAGGCCGCCGCAGAGCTTCTCAGCTCTTTCCCATCCTGCACTGGGCGAGCGCTTTGTGCGGCTAATCGTGATGAGCGCCCCGCTGCCGCCCACATGCAAGGAAAGACTGCAGACCACATCAAATCTTTCTTTTCACTCAAACTCATGTCTTACTCATACATTATTAAAATGGCTTCTTTAAAAATTGTCAGAATGCAATTAATTAAAAATACGGATGACTTTAGTTTCTTATCATTCTTCAAAGTTGGCGTCTATCTTCTTGGAATCAAGTGCTGATTATTCCTAAAAGAAAATCTAAATCTTGGCTATATACTCCCCCCCGCACCGTGTGGGGGGGGCTGGGGGTGGCTTTTTTTGGAACCATTCTAAAGTAACGAGCTCTTTCAGAGGCATTACATATGTTCCACTGGATATAATACAAAGAAAATCATCCTCATTTTTCTAGTATATAATACAGACCATGGTCTGGGCCCAGCCCAAGAAAAAGAAAGGTGAAATAATTTATAAGCCAGGAAGGACCCATAAGAGTGAAGAAGGCATTCAGTGTCTGTTTATAAAGCTTGTATAGAAAATACCCATGATATAGTGGTTAGAATAACATGAAAACGTGAACCACATTTTCTAAACATAAGAATAATATTTTTGCTTTAAATCCATCATCACATGAAGCATAATGAAATTTTAAGCAATAATAACACCTTAGTAAATGGCATTATTATTGTTATTGAGCAACAGATTGAAGTAGTTAGGAGTCTGTTGGCTGACCTGAGACATTTTCTACATAAAATACAAACTCGATATTTTCTACATACACTTTAATTCAGTATAACTACAGCATTTTAATAGAAAGTGACTATCTCTGTGTGAGATCCTAACCTGAAGCTAGGCGAGTTGTACCAGTTATTTATTGCTGCCTAACAAACTACCCCCAAACCCAGCAGCACACAGCTAAGAGACATTTATTAGCTCACAGTTTGTATTTCAGGCATCTGGGGGCAGCTCGTCTGGCTGTTCCTGGCTCAGAGTCTGTTATTCTCATGAGCGTGCAGGCAAGATGTGCACCAGGCCTGTAGTCACGTGAAGGTTTGACTGGGACACTGGGGCCTGTTTCTGAGGAGGCATGTTCCTGTGCCTGGCGAATCAGTACTGGTTGGTGCAGGAGGCTTCAATTCCTTTCCGCATGAACCTCTCCGCAGGGCTTTCTGAATGTCCTCAGGACATGGTAGTTGGCTCCACCCAAAAAAAACTGACCATAAAAGAGGAAAATCAAAGCTGTTGTTCTTTTCTGATCCAGCCTCAAACATCAAAAGCCCTAGCTCCTTCAATATGCTTTTGCTGTATGTCAGCCATCTTTAGTGTGAAAAGTGGCAACACAAAGGCTTATCAGAAAGCCTTCGGAATCTTCGGGGGCCACTCGAGGGCAGGTTGCTACACCCATGGAGATGTGGAGAGAAGGGAATTCTGAAGTAGCAAAGATGGAAATAGATCTAGGCTTATGTGAGTCTACTTCACATCAAATTATCATTCAAATCTGTTTATAAATGAATACGCATCAAGCAGTCAAATATATTACATTCTGTGTTCATGTCTTCCATGGATTATCTATATAGGCATCTAGGCAAATTTCCCTACGTGTACACAACCATCTCTCTCCGGGTGCTATTCAAAGACTTCTATAAACTTGTGTTATTGTGCCATTTAGGACAGAATGTTGTTCTATAAGATGTACAAATACTTGAATATATAATTTGACATAAAAAATGAAGAAATGTGCCTTTTCCAAATTTCTTTCTTTATAGGTGAATGCTCTCGTTTAAAGCTTGTATAAGTTTTATTTGAAGAGTATTATATATTTGAATCTTGACCAAGTAAGAGTTGTACTGGGGTAGACAAAATGGGAGGCAATGAATTTTGCTGCTTCCATCCTATATTTTACTTGATATTTTCTCCAAAATGGAATCCAAACACTTTTTAATTAGCAGATTTTGGATTAGTTTATTCTAATTAACACTGTTCAAATATGCAGTGGGTGAACTTCAACACTGAAGCACTCTTTCATTTTTGTTTCTTTATTAGTATAGATGTGCAGTACATAATGATTACATTCTTTGGAGGGAGGTGGTACAAATAAATAACATCTCAATTCTGTTTTCATTCTCTTTCTCTCACCTCTATCCATCTCTTGATCCACCTTCCATTTGCAAAAAGTCTTTCCTTATATTATCTAGCTTTTACATTGCTGTTTATTTATAATTGTAGTTTCTCATATAAAAGAAATCATGCAATATTTAAGCTCGTGTGTCTGATTCATTTCATTTAACATTATGGTTTCAAGATATATCCATTTTCCTGCAAATGACTTATGTTTGTCCCTCTTTATGGCAGAGTAATGTTCCTCTGTATATAAATATCTAATTTTCTTTATCCATTCTTCTATTGATGGACATATAGGCCATTTCAAGATTTAGGTATTATGAATTGTGCTGCTATAAACATGGGTATGCCTGTGTCACTGTAATATGATGTCTTTAACATTTTTTAAAGCTATCTTCAAAACTTACCTGAATTTAGGAAATCTATCCATGTCAGTAAGTTTTGGCTTAAGTAAAATAAAGTGTTTGCTTTCTATAAAATGAGGTTAATAACTACTTAAATGTGTTGATTGGAAGATTAGAGCGATATATTGATTAATTTAATTGCCTTCCTTCTTTAATGGTATGAATATAAAAAGGCACACTGCAAAGTAAAACCCCAAATTCTTGTCTTGCCATCAAAGCAATTACGGATATATCACAACTACAACTGGGTGTGCAACTATTTCTACAACCCACATAAGTTAGCTACATTGTATTATCTTATACTCCCAAACACGCCTTATAACTTTATTCCATTCTAATTTTCTGTGGCATTTATTATACCCGAAAGCACAATTCTATCTAAAGAAATGCACTCTTTTAATGACCTACTTGATGATCTTCTCTTCTAGCTAACTTGGATTGATATTCCCAGAAAACTTAGACTCTATCTCTGGATTTCCACTGTTGATTCATAAGCATATAAACACACTTATCATTATTCTCTTTTGTCAGTTGTTAAATGTCAGAGTCTTCCACAGACACTGTGGAATGGACACCCTATATTAATCATCTCTGCCTATGACCAAGCACGGAGCACAGAGTCCAGGGACTGCTGTAGGAAGGGTAATGTCAAATAATTAGCACGCATTCTTGGAAAAAGAAAACTTGCTGACAAATGGAAGGTGATCAAATGTTTTCAAAATCTTTAAATGTAAATTCTACATTAGTCCATGGAAGATTCTGGAGCGAACACCCTCATGCTACTTCTGAAGAACACTATGGTCACCAGCAACTCATGCCCTTGCTACAGAAGAATAATGCACACTGAAAACAAGATTGCTACTCTTCAAGAAGATAAGCCCTACATATCTTGATTTTAGGAAGGTACTTGGCAAATTCTTCAAGATGTTATTGATAAGAAGAAGAACTGTGACCTGGATGATGGCATGGGGTGGGTGCAGGTCGTGCTCATTGGTGCAAGCTCAGCCAGGAAAATGAATTGTCTAATATTGCTTCTGGGATCTGTGCTTGGGTTTTTCTGCTAAGTATTTCTATCAGCAACATGAAAAAAATGCATGGGATGCAGTTTTATTATATTTGCTGATAAAATAGTGGGAGATACCTCCACTGAGAAACTCTGAGGAGTATATCACTCAACACTATCGACATTTTGGGCTGGATCGTTCTTAGCTCTGGGAGGCTATCTGTGCACTGTAGCTGCAGAGCAGTATCTCTGTCCTTCACAGAATAGACACCAGGAGCAACTCCTACCTCACTCCCTGAGTTCTGGCAACAGGCATTTCTCCAGACTTTGCAAAATGTCCTCTGGGAGCAAAATCTACCTCAAGAACTGCTGGGCTAGAATCAGGAAGTGAACCTCATGAGATGAAACTTACCTGATATGAATGCCTCAAGGGGTAAAGAATACACTGTCTTTCCAATTTAATTTTCCATAATCAGTGTTTGAAACACAGTAGACAGTTAATGAATGAGAGAATGAGTAAATAAATGATTGAAGGATCAGTTTTGAACTTATATTTTAAAGAGTCCAGTAGCATCTCTTCAAGATGAAGAAATCCAACTGAACAAATGTAGGGGTAAAAGGACAAAGTTCAGTATAAATTTAACGTAGGAGAAATAGTAGTATCGGTCCTAAAAACCAGTGCCAAATAAACAAGTCAATGTTAGGCTGCACTAGTAGAAGTAGAATATCCACAACAAGGAATATGGTATTACACTGACTAAAGAATAGCATTCTGTTCTAGTCACACATTTTAGACAAAATAACAGACTAAGATGATTCTAGGAGTACACACAGATAAACCTCTAAAAAACATAAGATTAGTGACTGAAATAAGTCAGATTGTTTAGCTTAGGGGAAAAATCTTGGGAACCTGAAAACTTTGAATATCTGAAAAATAACCACATGATGATTAGATTCTGTGTATTCCAAAGGCCGAATTAGAATAAATTATGAAGTTTTAAAGAGATATATTTAGGCCTAAAGGAAATAAAGATTTTCTGAAAATAGAGTTGTGAAAAATGCAATAAACTATCTTGAAACCCTGGACTACTTTCTATTTCTGAGATTCTAGGAGTCTTTAAGGATCAAGTTAAAATCCTAAGGTACTTCAATATTCAAATCACAATACTTACACAACGATTTTGACTATAGGAATAATCAAAATATGATCAAAATAAAATGTTCAAGAAATACCTAGAATCAAAATTTGCTGTGTTTTTGTTTAGAAATAACTTGACATATTTAATGATGATCATTGATACAATTAGCAGATCGATCAACTTTTTTCTCATTTCTCCAAAGTGAGAGATGTTATCATCAAAATACCATCTAAATTAAGGGATGACCGAAAGGGGAAATGGTGGATGTTGTGGGAGAAAAACGAAAACCAGATGGACAAATGGAGTAGATGAATGAGCCATCTTCCCAGCCTTTCTCAAGGACTGATATGGCCTATATCACTGTGGGAAATGCTTTTCTGCCTAATTTTCTCTCAGCAGCTCAAGTCTTCCTTTGATTACCTCAGCCCATGGGGTCTCAACTAGTCCTAAAGAGAGTTAGCCATTAACGACACAGGAATGTTCTCCACAGACCAGGTGTTCCTCACAGCTCCATGGAGAAGATGTGCTAGACCTCTGCCCAGTAAGCGAGGGGTTGCCATGAGAACCAGTGGGAACTATCACTCCAACTTACCTAAGGTTATTTCTATGGGTTAGGTCTCTTCACTGGACTTCCAAAGTGACCAAATTTGCTTGACGTTTCTTTAAAAAGAAAAAAAAAATCAGAAGCACCCTAAATTTATGGCAGAAGAATTACTCTTCCCTGTTATCATCTGAAGCTTTTCATCTTACCAGCATTGGTAGAGCGTCATGAAATACTTTTGCTACTGTTTCAGCCCCACTGCCTTTTATCCTATTCTTGGTTTTGCTTCCATTTTTGTTTTTGTTTTGTGGTCCTGGAGCTCGAACCTAGAATCTCCCTCATCCGAGTGCTCTGTCACTGAGCTGCATCCCAGCCCCATTCTATCCTTTTGTGAAGCTGCATTCCCTGTAGTGTTGCACTGTCAGCTTCTCAGCTCTCTGAGCCTAGACTGCTGTCTCTGTGCTACTGGACGATCTACAAAAGCATCACTGACCCTGCTACTGCAGAGGGGCATTTCCACTCTCCTCTGCCCTTTCCTTGAGTTTAGATTCCCACAAAGGCTGCCTGGTGACTACAGCTTACTTCTTCACTCATTTATGGTACAGAGAGTTTTGTCAAAAGAAAAGAAAAAAAAAAGAAAAGAAAAAGAAAAAGAAAAGAAAAGAAAAGAAAAGAAAAGAAAAGAAAAAAGCGAAGCAAAGCAAAGCTATGGTCCTACCTGATCAAAGACCACAGATATTGCAGAAAACAAGTGGTGCTAGTTGCAACGAAACACAGGTCACCAATATGTTCTTATTTTAATTTTGATACTAGAGAACAATTTGCTAAAGAAAATGGAATAAATTAGCAACTTTCAAAACAGCACAAATTATTTCTGCCTGTAGAAACAAATTAGGAGGTGCACTGACATAATTGAGAAAGATTCGTGTATGATAGAAACTCAGTAGCCCAGGCTGGTCTCAAACTTGTGATCCTCTTGCCTCAACTTCCCAGGTGCTGGGATTAAAGGCGTGTACCACCATGTGTGGCTTAGTCTTCATTCTTTAGCAAGGACAGAACTGACAAGAAGGTGACAATGACGCCTCCAGAGCTGCTCATTTGAAGTTTAATACTTTGTAGAATTAGGAAGACACAGAAATTATTGCTTAGACGTACCTAAAGAAGATCAGATCTGTGTTAGATAGAGTGCTAAATTTGGGGAGTTGTTTTGCAAGCCTAACCTCTGAATCAATTGAGGTTTATTAACAGAATGAACTAGTTACTATCCAGATTTGGGAAAGTATCTTGAGGAATTAAAGGCTCCTTTCAGCTGACAGAGTTTATTATGAATTTCATTTCATCTATCCATTATATAATATCCATTATATTAGATGTAATGAAAACTAGCAGCCCAACAAGTAATTTTACTTCATAAACATATCTAACAAGTGGAGGAAGGAATTTCTGTTTTTTTATGACCCAAAGTTTCCACTCAACGTCTCAGACGAGGCTACTTCAACACACACAAAAAATGACTAGAAAGGAGATGCTTGTGAAAAGCAGTCTAGTATCAGAGTAAGGTCTTCCTTCTACTATGAGAGTAAAGTCAAAACCCACTCATTTTGGAAACGTGTTTCTCCTGCTGCTCTCTCAGCATACACCAAACACAACACACGTTTGTTATAAACAGGGTCACTCCATAGTGTAACATATAGTAACAAGAAAATGAACTCCTGCCCACATACATGGGTCCATGACCTTAAATCCAACTCCGTCCAGGCCACCCTCACTTTAAAAAGAACCCTGTTTAACAGGGAATAAGGAACGTTTCTGACGGGAGAGGAAGTACATTTCCTAGGGGACAGGGATTCTTGTGATCGCTGGCATCCATTCCCGAACGTGCATGTACTGCTGATTCTGTAGAATATCACAGCTACAGTAAGAACTGAGAAGCCAGGGGAAACCCTGCTTGTGCGAAAAGTGCCTTTGTAATAGGTACTTCCAAACAACACCGTAATTTCAGAATGGTAAAAAGTAAACACAGACTCTCAGGAAAAGCATGCAGTATGAGCCATCCAGTTACTAGGGCCTCCATGAAAATAATCCCCCTCCAAACACTACACAGGCAGAGTACTCTGCCCATAGTGGGAATATCCCAGGAAAGTTAAAGGCTCCATCTAACCTGGCAGAAAGGGTTACGAGTTGTCATTCCCTGTAAGGCAGAGTTATTACCACAACGAAGTCAATTAAGTCTCACCATATGTCTATGGTAGCTATGTGTCAAGGTGTAACTTACTTTTAACATCCAGCATCTGAATTTGTAAACCCCTGAATCTAGTTAAATATAATTTTTTCAAATGAAGTGCTCTCAAATTTATAAAAAGAACACAAGTGCTAAAGCATGATTTTGAGGATAAAAATAAAAAAGGGCTTATGAAATCTCAGGTTCACTAATGACTTCCTAATCTAAATCTAACTTTAACAGATCCTCATTAGTTAATGCTAAAGATAAGCCTCAGAGACTGCTTGGTGGGACTTGTGAGGGGTAATCATTCCTAAGCGTTTTAGGACAGCAGAAGTTTTTAAATAGCATACAAACATTATAAACAGTATATTATCAAAAATCACCTTATTCCATGACATTTAGGCTAAGCACATCTTCAGCATATATGTACCAACCACCCCAATGAATGTAATCATTATGCACTACCAACATGTACTAATAAAAATATAAAATAAAAATTTTAATGTGAAAAAGTGTTTTCAATGTAAAAAATTAAAAAGAAATAATAGTTTACAAAAAGAAATTACAGTCTTTGAAAAAAAAAATCTGTCATGTTTCAAAGAATAACATCACAGTTCCTGTCCGACGGTCTTTTGGTATAAAGCCTTCTTGTGGTATTTCAAAGTCAATGACTCATTCTTGGCTATTATCAAAAATAAATGATAACAAATGTTGTAGAGAATGTGGAAAAAAGGGAGCCCTGTGCACTATTGGTAGGAATGTGACTCAGTACTGTCATTTTGGAAACTAGTCTGGAGGTTCTTCAAAATCCTAAAGATAGATATGACGGTTCCACATCTAGGCATTCACGGTCTACCTCAAAAGGAAACGAAATCAGTATGCTGAAGAGATATTCACACTTCCATGTTCATTGTAGCATTATTCACAATGGCCAAGACATAGAAGCAAACTGAGGCTCTATCAGTGGGAGAATGGGTAAAAGAAAATGCGGTATATATACTCAACATAATATTGTGCAGCCTTAAGAAGTGAGTGGAAGTCTGTCATTCACATCAATATTGTTGGAATTGGAAGACAGTATGGTATGTAAATCGGGCACAGAAAAATAAACACAGCATGATCTCACATTGAAGTGAAATCTAAAAAAGCTGATCTCCAAAGCAGAGAGTAGAAAACTGGTTGCCAAAGTGTGGTAGAGAAAGAGATGGCGAAAGGGGAGATACTGATCAAAGTGTATACAAAGTTTGGTCAGACTGGAGGAATAAGTTTTAGTGATCTACTCTGTAATATGGTTAAAAAAAAAAAAACCAGAAATGTGGGCATATATTTGTTTTCACTTTTCTTGTCTCTTATAACCATGCCAGCAGAATTCCTGTCAGCATCTGCTTCAAAATACAGTAACAATCTGCATAATTCTTACCCCTCGTGTCACTAAAATTCTGCCCTAAGTACCCATTATTTCTCACCAGGTTAATTTCAGTCACTTGCTAATAGGACTCCCTATTTCAGCTCTCTCATTTGTAGTCACTCACTTTGGTACAACCTTTGTGACTTCCTTTATTGCTTGTTAGAGTTGATCACAAGTACTTCTTGCAAGGGACATATTCTCTTCAGAAGTGGTACATAAAAACTGTAGTCTATATCTATTTTCCTATCCAACAAATTCTACTGGCTGCACTTTCAAATTCTACTCAGAATTCTATCACTTTTATCACCTCTACATTCACTCGACCCCAGTTTGTGTTATCTTGCTTTTATTTTCCTTCATACTGCATTCTCCACACAGCATGGAGTTGATTATATAATTCTTCAACAATGTCAGCCCATTCTGAATAAACTACCAAGTCCTATCATGCTCTTGAAGGACCGTGGGTCTGTCTTTGCTACTTTATTTCAATTTCATGGGCCTCTTGATTTATTTGTTTTGTTTTGTTTTGTTTCTAGAATTCAGGCTTAAATGCCCCTTCACTGTTCTTTCCCTCTGCAATTTTAGACTTCGGATCCTCTCAGGGCTTCCTTCTCTCCTACTGCCCAGAAATACAGCAAACCTACAGGAAAGAACAGTCATTTGACACCATCAGTCATGAGCTTTCATCTTTTCCGTCATATTATTGATTCCAAATTCACATATATATACTCATTTGTTTGTTGAGTGTTTCCAGTTACCATTTAGAATACAAGCTACAAAAAAGAAGAAATTGTATCAATTTTATTGTCTAGAATAGTACCCAGAAAACAGTAGACACTCAATAAATAATTTTAAAATACTATACATCAATGGTCTTTGATAATATTAGTTTATATTTGTGAGCTTCTATTCAATAATGCAAATATTCTAAATTATGAGTATGACTCTTCATGGGAATTCAGCTAAGTCATTTTTTACTTTAATAAAAATCTGGCCTATAAATATTTTTTTCTGATTCAATCCTCATATAAAAAATGTTTATCACAATCATGCTAACTCAGCACAGGTTAGACTAAGACTACACTGATATGTACACATAACTTCCTAGTCGTGCCTCAATGCAAAGGACAACTTAATTCACGTCAATTCTATTGTCTAAAAAGTCTTAAAAACAGACAGAAATTTTCTATGTTTACATATATTTTACACCTATGCAATAAATATATTGATACACTTTACCTATTTTCAGTGTAAATATCAGACAATAAATACATTGTTATTTTTATCTAAGACCATATAAAACAGTAATGACGAAGTCTCTCTTCTTGAGCTGCTGTGCCTGCAGTGCTGTAGTGAAGAGGAGAATGCGTGCTTCTCTCTTAAAACACACACTAAAATCTCAGCATGAAATCTAGATATTCCAGAAAAAGCAGAGTTGCAGTTACATTCTTTCTGAGGTGATATTTCCTCTCAGAAGGGAGTATTTATCACTGCTTACTTATAAATATCATATACTTCTCACAAGATTTTGCCTAATTTAGCCTTTGCTATAATTAGTTGAAATTCTTGGTTTTTCCTGCTATCACTTGCCCAATATACTTCATTTCAAGAATGCATTATCAGTGTCTCATTATGTATTAACAACAATTGAAATGGATCAAAGCACTAAACGTTAAAATAGAAACATCTAATCTACTGGAAGATGAAAGAGGTAAACTCTTGAAGACATAGGCAGAGGCGATGACTTTTTGAACAGAAACCTAAAGGCGAGAAATAGCAGTCCATCGCCTTAACCACTCAGCCATCTCATCGCTGAAAGGTGAGTAATAGTACCAAGAATCAACAAATGGGATCATATCAAAGTAAAAAGTTTCTCCACAGCAAAGGAAACAACCAAAGGAGTGAAGAATGAGAAAAACATTTCCCGGCTATTCCTCAGGCAGAGGATTCATATCTAGAATATGTAAAAAAGCTCAAAAAGTTGGACCCCCAAAATAAAAGAGCCAATCAAAAAAAATGAGTAACTGAAATGAATATACACTTCTCAGAAGGAGTACAGACGGCCAACAAGTACATGAAAAAATGTGTAACAGTACTGGGCACCAGAGAAATGCAAATCAACAACAGTGATATTCCGTCTTACCCCAGAAAGAATGTCTATCATTAAGAAAGCAAATCACAGCAAATGCTGGCAAGGCTGCAGGGAAAAAGAGTGCAAACTAGTGCAGCCACTATGCAAATCAGTACGGAGATTCCTCAAAACACTAAAACTAGAAGTTCCTTTTGATCTAGCTGGGATAGTTAAGTGATGGTGTCAATTTGAGTAAGAAATGCCCAACTAAACTGCATCGACATAGTTTTGGGTGTGGCTCAGGGGATTTACTGAAGACGGAAGACCTACCCTAAGTAGGCTTGTGGCCTAATGGTATGAAGGGAAATGAAGAAGGCAGGCTCACTTCTGTTTCTTTGAAGGAGCTCCAATCTTCACCTTGAACGTCACCTCCTGGCTCCCGGTGCAGACCATTCAGCCTCCTGATACAGGGTGAACAGGCCTTGCACTGGGTTCTTTGGATCTCCAGCATGCAAACAGAACTTTCGCACTATTCTACACCTGACTCGTCGGGTAGCCATTGTAAGCCTATCTTGTAAATTCTTATGCATTTGTATATCTTTCATTAAACTTGTTTCTTTAGTAAGTACAGACTGATACGATAGCTATTCCCCTTCTAGGTATCTTCCCAAAAGGTTAAAGACATCATACTGCAGTGATACATGCATACTCATGTTTGTAGCAGCACAGCTCATAACACCTAAATATTCTAAGTGGCCCACACATTCATCAACAGATGCATGGATAAAGAAAAGGTAGTGTTTATACACAATGGAGTACTCCTCTGCCATAAAGAAAGATGAATTTCAGTCATTTGTAGGAAAATGGATGCACCTTGAGACCATAATGTTAAATGAAATAAATCAGACATACAAGCTTAAATACCACATGGTTTCTCTTACATGAGAAACCCAAACTATAAATAAAGACCAAAATGAAAGATAGATAATAGAATATGGGGAAATAGATCTTTTTCAACTGAGAAGGGGCTCAGAAGGGGGAGGGAGGGGGAGGGAAGAGGGGGACAGGGATGAAAAGAGAATTGAGATGTGTTATGTGCGTGAGGCAACTCCCCACAGGAATATAACCATTATTTACTGCAAACATGGACTAATGAAAAATAGAACCTGGGAGAAAAAAAGGAACACATTATCAGTGAGCAAGAAAATATTCTCTTCCAAAACAGAAAAATGCAGTAACACATGGTAGGTTAGCTCTCAAAGCATGTTCTCCACATCAGGCATCTGGACTCTGCAAGTCAGAACACGAACTGCGGCACTGACAGATCCCCTGAGAACACGGTTGACCAGACTCAACTTTGGTCTCCGGGAGCCACCTCGATGCGAGCCTTAGGAGACCATAAAAAGCACTATTTGAGGAATAAAAGCAGTCATGGGTTCTAGATTATACACAGCTATCCTCCAGAATATGATTTTAAAATTTAAGAAAATTGCAAAATATTTTATCCTCCAATAAAAACTAAACAAAACAAATATCTTATGAGAAAATGGGATGGAAGAAAACCTTTTCTATTTGTCTAAGTAATTTGATTACTTTGGAACTCATGTTGTGAAAAAATAACTAATAAAACAATTAAAGGTACAGCTGTTCTAGGTACACAGTTCTTAGACCA
Source organism: Hystrix cristata (assembly GCA_004026905.1). Lineage (NCBI taxonomy): Eukaryota > Metazoa > Chordata > Mammalia > Rodentia > Hystricidae > Hystrix > Hystrix cristata. The sequence goes on from PVJO010000977.1 coordinate 121,620, forward strand.
GATTCCCACGAGCTGGATCAGAATGATCAAAAGTTCTCTGACCAAGACTCTGGCTCCCCTCAGTCCCTGAGATGTGGCTCCCTGTGTGTTTGCCTCCTGGATCAGGGATTCTTTTTTCCTCCCATCTCTTGCAAAGTTCACGCCTACCTGATTTTGCAGTGTGTCAAATTGAAAATTCTTCTATTTTTTCCCCAATTTTAAGCTCTTCCACATTTCACTTCTTCCCAATACATTTATGTATCTAGAATAATGTTCCCGGAATGGCTCCCTGACCCTTAATCCTGCCTCCCTTCTTAGGTCGATTTCAGTACCCTCTGTGATTCCCAAGCCAGGTGCAGTGAGAAAGCACACCAAGGAGGCTTGTAATAGCCGAAACCATCTCCATTTAGTACCTCTAGTCCACCGATGTGTCTATTTAATAGTGAGCCTTCCACATAAAAGGTTCTGTACTTGCCACTGTAAGTCATATAAAGTTACGGAAGACACGGCCTCTCCACATCAGCATGTACGAGAGACAGATACTGAGACTCTACCTAGAAGACCATGTATAGCAAACATCATCTAAGTTACACAAACTAAACAGCTCCAGAAGAAAAACAACCTCTTTTAGGTGAGATGACTATAGACAGTACGATATAAAAAGAGGCAAACTTGTAGCCCAGTATTATAAAAAGGGCTAGATTTTTAGCAGAGTAATACCTCATAACTGGACCAGAGAGAACAGATGAGTGATTACCAGTTTAAGTGCCCAGAGAATGGTGCTAATCCACAATGATTTACGGTTTAGTCACGATGGATAATGATGGAATAAAAGGACAAAGAAGAGTGAAGATGTCAATCCAAAGCAAATAGGCTGAGATTTAGGATAGGATAGTGACGTTCAATTTTTTTTGTTCACAAACCCCAAAGAAGTTTGAAAAACAGACACCTCTTTGGGTACTTTTAGTGCCAGTGGCGTGGGGGGGGGTGTTCATTATGAATTTGAATAGTTGCAAAGGATACAGTTTCTGGAAATAAAATACGTCAGCTTTAAAAATCAAGTTGCTATATCACACTTTTAATTGTATGCAATGGACTTTGAGTGGTATTTTGATATGTACCAACTGTCAGCTGTTTAAGAAAGCACGGGTAGACTCTGGTTTAATGTTTACATTGTTAATATTTCACCTAGAAGTTATTTTGGTTCTATTTCCACAACATAATTTTATCTCATCTATTAGAATGCTTAAAACTCTTTTATTGATTTAACACTTTGCTAACAAAAATATGTATATAAATAGAAAGTAATGGCATCTATGTCTCTTGTCCTTGACGTCTCTAAGGTTAAAAATGAATGTTTGGTATTGAGTTACCAATGCTTATTATACAGAATCTGTCAAAACAGCAAACTTACAAATTTTGATAAATAATTATTAAGCAAAAATCTTTTTTGGAAATTACTTTCTCATTGTAATCTTTTTTCAATTGGTTCATTATTACATAATACCATTTTTGCTAGGATAAAACAGAGCATGCCATCAATTTTATCTTTCCACTTTTATAAATACAGCACTAAGAAAAGTTGCTCAGAAAACGAGATTAGAACAAGGCTAGTTTCATGGAAATGTCACAAAATATTTGGAACTCTGTCAGCACTTCATGCCAAAATTCACATGATGATCTATCATCAAAAATTATTTTTATATTAAAACATAAACACTAAATCTGCTGGAAGACAGAATAGGTAGAACTCTTGAAGACATAGGTGTAGGCAAAGACTTTATAAGCAAAACCCCAATTGCCCAGGAAATATCACAAAGAATCAACAACTGGGATCTGATCTTATTTAAAAAAAAACTTTGGCACAGCAAAAGAAACCACCAACAGAGTGAAGAGACAACCCACAGAGTGGGAAAAATTTTTGCCAGCTGTTCCTCTGACAAAGGACTAATATCTTGAATATATAAAGAACTCAAAAAAAAATCAGACCCCCCAAATTTAAAAACTCAATCCAAAAATGGGCAGCTGAAATAAATAGACACTTCTCTAATAAAGTAATAGAAATGGCAAATAAACATGAAAAAATGTTAGACATCGCTGGTCATTCAAGAGATGCAAATTAAAACAACACTGAGATTCCATCTCACTGCAGAAAGAATGGCTGTTATCAACAAATCAGCCAAAAACAAATGCTGGAGGACCTGTGGGGAAAAAGGAACCCTTCTCCACTGTTGGTGGGACTGTAGACTGGGGCAACCGCTACGGAAATCAGTGTGAAGAGTCCTCAAAAAACTAGGATTAGAGGTTCCATTTGACCCAGCTATTCCCCTACTTGGTATCTTCCCAAAAGAATTAAAAGCATCTTACCACAGCGATACATGCACACCCATGTTCATAGCGGCACAGTTTGTAATAACTAAATCTTGGAAACAGCCCAAATGCTCATCAACTAATGAATGGATAAAGATGTAGTTTTTTTATACAATGGAGTACCACTCTGCCATAAAGAACGATAAGCTTGAGACATTTCAAGGTAAATGGATTATCTTGAGATCATACACTTCAGTGAAATAAATCGGACACATGTGTTTAAATACTACATCGTTTCTGTGGTGTGAGAAACTGAAAGTATAAATAATAACTAAAATGTATTATATTGGGACAGGGAAGGAATTGTTCAGATGGGAAGGGGAACAAGGGAGGGAGGAGAGGGAAAGGAACAGAGGGACCAAAAAAAAAAAAAAAGAATAGAAGGAAAAATGGAAACAAAGCTTTTGTAAATAAGGAGAGGAGAGGGATTGAACGGAGGGGTGGGGAATGGGAAAAAAGAGCCAGCAAGATATACCATGTACAGGTACAAAATCCCTGTGATGAATGTTATCATTATGTATATTTAAAAGTACCATTAAAATAAAAATTTTAAAAAGTTATTTTTATTGATCTATTAGCTGACAAGAAGATTAGGTTTTTCTTCAGTTTTATTGAAAAACAGAGAACCACCCACCTTGAAGAAAGGATGAAGGAAATCTAATTGTGTAAAGAAGCCCTGTGACCAACTGCAACAATCACAGAGAAAGACCCAAAGGACATGTTCATTCAATTATATTCAAACTGGAAAGGAGAGTCTCCTATCGCTTTCACTAACACAAAAGAAAAATAATGTCCACTACAGCCTGGACATATATAAATAAAAGCTGTAACAATATGCATTTCAATCCAATGGTGATTAAATAGCATATTTAAACCATCTTTTTCATTGTATGTTATGTAAAACCACTGTTACATTGAAAAAAGGAATAAATTTCTACATGAAAATATATAGTAAACACATATTTATAACTTTTTTCTAATTTTAGCTACCTTTCATCCAGTCAGCCCCCTCACCTGAAAACATAAATAACACGGTTACATTTTGTTAGTAGAAAAGGTGGTTTACAACGTGCAAACGAGAATCCTTTGTGAAATTCATCCTTTCCTCTGGAACTACCATGGGAACTGGAAGTCAACACAAATCAAAAGTTGCATAGCTGAGTAGAGCCAAAATAACTCTGAAACATCCTCCAAACCCAGAATTGACACTCTCTGCATGAACTGTAGCTTTCAAAGTTGGCAAATTAACTTCTCTCCTCTTCCAAACAGAGAATAATGAATTTGACTTAGTCCAGCACTCTCAGACACTATCATTTCTTAACTACTTCACATTAGTTTCTTTTCACTTCACTACTGGAATTATGCATCTTATTAATAATTTAAAGGTAACATTTTTATTCAAGTACCTTTTTACAATAATTTAACAGGTCATAGTCTCACTAGAAAAAGTATAAAGAAGCAATGTAGAAAAATGCTTTCAAAACAGCCAGATACATGAAAGAGAAATAAAATGATGAAGAAATGTGGCAGCATCAAGCTGACTCCCTTCTGTGTCACTGTGGGAGATTTTTCAAGGTCAAAGCCTTCTGCATTGCCTTCCAACAAAGTGCTCTGTAATCTCCAACATTACCAAATTGATTGAATTTTCTTTGCAGAAAACTAGTAAAGTTCACATTATAGATCCCTCTAGATCTTTCAGCAAATTTCAAGCATTAAAGAAATGAAGGACAAAATAGCAAAAATTCATTTATTATTAATTAGTGGTCACGAAATCCATATTTTAGGAAATTGAAACTATTCCTCTGAACCAAAATGCAACACATTATTCATATCTTGGGACAGTGGTAATAGCGTGTTTCCCATATTACTTTTTGAACCTTTCTGTAATTGTTTAATTTCTCAAGGGAAACATGGACATTTTAAAATAAGAACATATATTGCCCTTCCATTGCAAATATATCTAACCAGTAAAATGTACTTTGTACGCATTCACGCTTGCATACAAACCCACTGTTGCTGTTGCACATAATGCAAAAAGGCAAAGAGAGTGCTTAGATTTGGTTTAGATTAGACTTGATAAATTTCTGAACACTTCACCATAAAACCATACCCAGCGCTGTATCTATGTATGAATACTTCTGAATGAGGTTCTAATCATGGCTCTGACTGGTGCTATATTACCAGAGAGACTCAATTGTTGCTCTGGTTACATATGAGGAAGACTTTAAATAGATCAATATACAGGTTGGGACTTGCTCTTCATTAGTCAGTCTCTTCACAAAAGGAATTCTGAAGAAAAAGTTTCCATATATCCAACTATTACTCATTTGACTTGTGAATGTTAAGAAAAATAAATCTACTTAAAGTGAGTTTTAGATTAAATTTTAGTTGTTGGAGAACATTTAATAGTGTTAAAATATTCTGAGAAATGTAAAATAAATGAATGATCTATTACAAAAATTATATTACTCCTAGAGATGACTAATATATAATACAAGTATGAATTAGACTGGAAAAGGAATAGCATACATTTAACAAAGTTTTGGATCTAATTTCAGTATAGCCTCCAAGAGATTACTCAATTTTATTTTCAAAAATTCCTAGCCTTACTTCTCTTCAGAGATACATATGCCATAAAAGAAACAGTTACAATTTGTCTTACAAAGAAGAAAATAAGCATATCCCACCACAAAATAGATGCTGAGGGCCTTTCAATGATTACTGTTTCAGAAGCCTTGGGAAGAGATACAGATTTAATTTAGCAAAGCAGCTCTACCTGTTGACTGATTTTACCGTTCTCTGTAGGGAACCAGGCTTTTCTTTAATAGTGTTCTCAGAAAAAAAGAAAAAAAATCTGCTTCGATCTCCATGAAAATACGTTTAGTTCTGTGTGTGTATCTTGGTTAGCATTCTGAAAACATTCAGGCTTGGTGTCTTTCCAAATACTTTTTTAAACTTCGCTGCTCCATGACACACGGATTTAAACTCAGGGGCTGGGAGCAAAAAGAAAAGCGCGGTGTGGTGATTGAACAATGTGCACAAACTTTTCAACAGCGTCCAAAGGAAAGTTTTAAACTAACCGACATGCAGTAATTCAGCAGCTCAGAGTTATTGCCAATAACAAGGTTTGATTTATTTTAACTATATTCATTTTTGTTGTTGCTAATACTTTTTCATCAGTCATAAAATTACAGTAGGGAAAGAGAAAAACCTCTGATCATGTTTTATCACAGTTATAATTCATGTGTTCAATAATCCGAGTCATGTGAATGAAACACATGCACTAATTGAAAAATAGCTAAAACAATATCATTAAATTTTTATATGGAGTAATTTCTAGCTGATAACACACACTCCATATATAACACCAGACTCCCACCAAACCAAAGAGCTGTCCCAGCAGGGGATGCTTGCTTAACAGAGCAAAGAACACTTCGTGACAGCACATAATGCACACGCCGTGCACAGCCCACAGTGTGGTTAGGTTTCTTTTAACCCCTACAGATAACATTCACAGGCAGCAGATTAGCTGTTGTTGTATGACTCTGAATTCCAAGGTTTTTCTTAATCTTTATCCTGACTTAAGGTTATAAATACCTTTGTGCCTACATCCTATAACTCTGTGGAGATTCTGAGTATTTAAATAATTGGAACTTTATCCTGGGAGTTTGCACTCTCGATAGCAATGTTTTCTATTTATTTTTGTTTTTGTATGAAGACAGTGGAATACACATGCACACATATAAAGAATACATACATTCCTTTTTATTGAATTATTGTTCGCTATAACTAAGGCAGGAAGGACATCAGGCTTCTCGGTTTAGCTGTCAAAACGAATGTGGCTAGCACAATCTACTCCTCGGAGTAGAACTGAGTGTGGAAGGAAGACATGGTGGCGAGAATACTGAGAAGTACTAAGATTATATTCCACATCCAGGACGCAGAGTGTGGCGAGCCCTGATTTAAGATTTAAGAACAACATGTTGTCTCTTGTGCGAGAATAACGCTTCTCACCCATCATCTGGTCACTCAGCTCTGATACAAGGCCTCCGGGAGAACAGTCCCCTCATTCGTAAGACGGCTGACTTGGAGATACAGAGATCCCGCGTTACTACAAAGCGAAACTCTCTTCAGCGCAGACTGCCACCCAACAGAGCGTTGTGTTTTGGTCCCACCTCTGACGCCCACACTGCACTTTTTGTCTCACATCCAAGCACTTGTGAAAACACCTCGTGGACACGCCCCTGGTGGGAGGCAAGCGGCGGAGTCATCTGGCAGCTCCTTGGAGGGCTCCAGGAGAGAGCAGCAGGAGTTTATCTGTGTTTATCTGTGTCCCTCAGGTCTCGCGAATGGTTCTGTCCTGTTCACTACCACAGAGTCTGCTATAGTACGAAAAAAGAAAAACACTATTTTTGTTGAGTATTTTTCAGGCAGCCCTTTTAAATCACTCCACTGTGCCCCGAGATACAGAAATCAGTCAACTTCTCCCTCAGGAAAGTCATAGTAGGAGAGGCAGGCACCAAATTAAAATAGATTCAATACGCGTTATGAAATTGTGTGGGAACCCGGAGGTCGTAAGCAGGGCTATGCACAGATCTGTGAAAACATATGACTATTGGACCTAAACCTCAAGTCATGAGAAGTGATTAACTGGAGAAGGGTGAAGTGAGAGAAGGGAACATTACCTTGAACATTACCTGTGAGAGAAACGGCACAGGCAACAGTACTGCAAAAGGGACCATGACACCAGCAGGCAGGCAGGAGAAGGCTGGTTTTGCCAGCACAGGTCACAGGTTATAACCTAGGACCCACTCTGGCTGAACACTGTCTTACTGAGCTAATGCAGATCATGTTGAATTCTTGAGGTGGGGCTTGTCTCCTTCAGTCTGCCACTTTTTCAGAGCTTCTTATGTCTTCTACTCTGCCCACCTCTCTTATTTAAGTCAACTGTCTAGGTGCTGAAGCTGAGAGTTTGCAAGCTGGGACATTTTTGAAGGCAAGGAATGGACAGAGATGAGGCTGGAATTATTAGTAAGGCCAGATTTGAAAAGTCTTTAAAATATTGAAATAGTGGCTTGATTTTTGCCTTTTATACAATGTAGAACTACCTTAAAATGGGTAATGAGATAGATACATGGACTAGAAAACTTGTTCAGTTGTGTCTCAGACAGACTAGAGATAGGGAAACTCAGGCCCAAATGACTTTGCCGATACCAGAAGAAAAAGATGTAAGTAGGCCCTAAATAAAGGCAATGAAAGACAATCTGGAGATGAGCACAGGGATTCAAAGAGTATTTTGGAAACTAAACTTGGCATAATTAGGGTAAAGACCATAGAGCAAAGAAAGAATGGGAAAGTGTCCACGAAGTAAAGTGGGCAGTTTCATCAAAAATAAGAATGCAAAAGATTAGACAGCAGCTAGGAGAGCAAAGGGGACAAGGTAAGGTAACAGTAGAGAGGGGAGGAAGCGTGTTTCCAGAAATCACTCCTACAGTGGTTAATTTTCTGTATTTCAACTTGACTCAGCTAAGGGACCCCCAAATACTTGGGAGAACATGACATGTATGTGCATCTCCAAGGGCATTTCTGGAAAAGACTAACATTTAGTCAGTGGACTAATGATTGCCCTCATTCGAAAAGATGGAAACCACCTGATCCACTGGGATCCAAAACAGAGTAAAGGTGCAGGAAGGGTAAATTGTCTAGATCTTTTTAAGCTGGATGGTCTGTCTTCTCCTCAGACACCAGAGTTCCTGGTTCTTGAGGTTTCAGACTCAGATGTGTAAACATTACTGTCTTTCCTGGATCATCATTTTGAAGACAGCTTATCACAGGGCTTCTCAGTGTCCGTAATTTTATGAACCGATTGCTATAACCAATCTTCTCATATATGTATCTCTATCTATCTGTCCATCCATCCATCGCCTATTGGTTCTGCTTTTCTGGAGAATTTTATTATAACTCCTTTGTGACTTTCAAAGTTAACTTCCTCCAATTACTACATGCTAACTTCTCATTTCCCATTTCCATCTCTTGCTTCCCCAATCATTACAAAAGAACATCGAACCTTACATTTAACTTATTGTCCAATTGCCAGCTAGAATTCTGACCAAACATATACCCATTTCAAATTAGCACACATAAACACATTCTCTTATATGGCAAACTTTTTTTTTTGGAATATAACCAAAAATAACACCCCAGAGACATACTTGATAACTAAAGCCAGCCTGATAGTTGAATAATTACTATAAAAACTTTTACTACAGACCTTCGCAACTATCATGTAATATTTTAACAGTTCATAATAACATGAATTTGATGCAGAATTCAACAGTGACAAAGTTCTCATTTAACTTAAATGATAATGAGTTGCCAGACCTAATTAATATTACTATCCCACTAAAGAACCTGTGAATGGTGTTAAAACAGAAATTCAAATAGTTTCTATTTTATGTTGAGAGCTCACTCCTAGCCAAAAAAAACTAAAAAGGAGATAGTCACAAGTTCATGTTGAATATAGCTCCATTTAACTATTACAAAGTTCATGAAAAGTACAGGAAATGAACTACTTATTGCTTACATTGAAAAGAACACTCGCTTGTCCCCTCCCAGATGGATGTCTAAATTACAGAGAAAGGGGAACAGGGCAGATATTGCTAACACTAATTAGCTTGGGCTATATAAACACTTTATACTGAGAAGGGCTTTGTCATTGGAATTTAGGGACATGGCAAATTATGGCTGTTATTAAAGGGAACAGGATAGTATTAAGCAAGATACTATTGTTCGACTTGTTCATTCAGTGTGAATTCTCCTGTACTGGGCTTCATAACTCTTGATTTACATGCTACTCAGTGAGGACAACATTATTTATACTACATATATAAAGTTAGATGGAAGAGTCATCAATACCCAGTTCTTTGCAGGTAGTAAACCCTCGGGGTTCTAACTAATGACCCTCAGATATTGGAGGTACCTTCCTCATCTTGCTAAACAGGTTTATCACCCAGTGAAAAATGATAAAATGTTGATTAGTATGGCCTGTACCAGACCAAATTACATTGCCCCAAATTATTCAGAAAAGGAAAAAGGAAAAGATAGATTTTCCAGGGCAGGAGAAGCCGCCTTGTTCCTTTCACAGACAGTTCTAACAACATTATGATAAAACCACATTTATTTACAAACTGTTGATATAACTTCATGTTTCTCTCAAAGCACTGGCTATCTCTTGAGATAGCTGTTGGAGCTTGTGTAATGCTAATTTCAACTACTGTCTTTATCTAAATCTAAGCCAGTTTCTTCGCAAACTTGATCCCTGAGTCTGCACTCTGGGCAGCGTTTGTCTAGTTCCATGACTCCCAGTTTCCGGGTCAAGTCAGACAAGCTGCCATGAACAAGCATCTGTATGTTTCTTTCATTTCTGGCAAGAACTTAGGAGGGGAAAAAAATGAACAGGGTAAGATTAGAGTCCTTTGAACCCCAATATGAACTGGGATTCTGGCTTTGGCCGATGATGTCATTTACACATCAATGTCTGTCTCTCCTGTTATCATGGTCCCACAGGAACCACTGCTGTTAGAACTTCAAAAAGCACTTCATGGCACACAAGCGCATGCAAGCTATCAGCAGCAGTTTCCTTATTTGTCCCTTGGCTCTTCTTTCCTCCCTTGTCTCGTACAATGACACGGACTTGAGCTCACTGTGTGGTTCAGTTCCAATCACGCTAGCACACTCTGCTGTGCACTGGCAACACCACAACTCCTTAGTGCTCTCCAAGACGTTGTCTGCCTCTCCACAGAGCTGTCTGCTCATGCGTCTGGCAGCAAATTAGTAGCCTCTATTTCTCTTCTCTGGCCAAATCGTTGTGTTTTATAACTATTTCCAAGATAGTTTTTTAGACATTTTCACCACCGTGATTCTTTAGCATTAGATAGATGAATAACCTTAAGCCAATTTAGTCTTTTAATCTGCGCTATTTACTCTGTCTTTTTAATAAGATGCACTACCAACCAACTCACTTTAGCTTCAAAGCCCCTTCCATCTACCTGTTTATTTTTTTTATTTTTAGATTCCCTGCCACACCCATCCCATTACGCATCTGTTACTAGAAAATGCCACAGCTGGATGTTTTTGTGCTTTAAAATAAAATTTTCTGTTAATAATAAGAAGAAAAGATATTAAAAGTTTTCAGGACATAAGAAGTAAAGTCTGGAAGCTTTACATGTTAGTGTAGTAAGATCAGGAGAGCCTGATTCACCGAAGGGTTTTTATTGCAAAAATATTGTAAGAGTTACTTACTGAGAATGCCTATTGAATTTTTCAGATACATTATCAATGAATATTAGAGAATAACTAAATTGAACAATGCAGATCTTTCATTTGAAATGACCATAACTCATTAATAAATATCTCTAAAACAAGTCATCCAGAAATACCGAACAGTACTTCAAGCTTCCTCCCTTGTACTCCTGTAGGCTACGAGAGGAGAGTCAGAAAGAAATAGAGACGATGCTGTCTAATACCGCAGTCCCATGGAGCCAGCATCTGGCATTGCTGACTAGGACCCAACATCACAGTGTTGCATGATCATCGGGAGCAAGATCTTTGTTTAAGAATCTTGTAATGAAACGGAATGTGGTACAAGTCCCTCTGACCCTAACCCTAACCCTGCATAAAACATCATGTGTGTGTTTCACCTTGAATGTTTTAAAGAAATATCTGTCAGAGAATAAAATAATGTTGGACTACTTGTTTAGAAGATATAAATAAAGCAAATCACAAAATGAAATGCATCAAACATTATTATAGCAAAAATCACCAGTAGGCAGTAGCACCAATCTAAATAGGAGTCAAAGATGTTTTATTCTCTCTTCCTGGAAAATTATTATAGTCTGTCTGCTAAACTTTCTTATCTCCAGTAGAAAAATGGCACCTCTGGTTTCTTACCCTATTGACAAAACATAAAGCATTAAAAAAAACTCTTCTGTTTTGAAGTATTGGGAACAAGTATAGAACAATTAGATAGTTTACCAACATAACCTCAAAATTTCACCATAGACATTTAGTATAATAAAAAGATTGATGTCAAGTCACTTATAATCAAGAGAGATAATAAAGTTAGCAATACTCACACCTAATCAGAACTATCTGAGATGAGATAGATAGAGAGCTAGATAGATAGATAGAGCTGTAGGTATAAATATGGGTACAGATATAGATATGTATGTATAAACAGAAGAGCTTGAAATCTGATTAAACCCTCCCCTCAGCCATCTGAAGCAGCCCTCAAAAGCATCATCACACTAAGAAAAGATGAGTAGTTATTGTTCCTGGCTTGAAGAAATGAAGTAGCTTTCATGCTTTCAATTATTTTATAAACATATTGTTTTTCATTAAAAGATTTAAATTAAAATAAACAACTGAAGTATGACCTAAGAGCTAGCCGAAACTCTCTCAGAGTTAGATAATTAGAACAGTTTGCCCAACTACAAAAGAATTATAAACATCTTAAATGACATGATTTACTCTTTACCTATAAACACCAACTCAAATCTAGAGAGTCACCAAAGAAAACTGATTATAGTAAAGTAATTAAGGAAGAAAGTCGTCTACTGAAATGGGAGGGCGACGGGAAAGACATGAAAAGGAACGCTCAATAGGAAGTTACGTATTTCTTAAGAGTGCAATGGTGCTTTACATCGACAGCATATATTTTGATAAGAATCTTGGCCCCAGGCAAACTGAACCATGAAAAATCAGCTCCCCGAGTGTTGCTGTCAGAGGCCAGTGATGGAGGGATCCCGTAAATTCTTAATCTGCCTTTTTTTCAGGGCAGGACAATGTAGTTCTGCTGAAAGGAAGGTCGAGCTGCTGAACCTCCACAGTAGGTAACCGAGAAAGCAATCAAGCCGAGCTGGCAGGGAGTGGATTCCAAGTGGACTCGGCAGTGGGCTCTTTTCTCTCCCTCTGCAGGTAACACACAGGAGGGAAGATTCCTAGGACTCGTGGCTTAATTTCTCTGGCTACCGCGCTAATCGCGCGCATCCCGTAATTACTGTCCTCTTTCTTCCTGCAGACTGTCATTCTTCCGTCCCTCAGCTCCATCCCACAGGCAGGCGGGTCTGCACAAAAGCCCAGCTAGTTAGCCAGCCACCTGAGGGAACCGCGGCTCCACTGGGTTTCCCGTGCCTTCCCTTCCCCTTTACTTCTCACCCCTCCCAGCCTCACTACTAGAGGATATTTAATTTGCATTCCTTCCCAGCAAAAGCACGGTTAAGGGAATGACTTCATTAAACGAGATGCCTATGCAGAAAAACCTAAGAAATCTGTGAACCAAATCTAAACTCTTAAAGAAATAACCCCAGATAGCCCAAGTATATCCAGGATACCACAGAGAAGTGCCCTAACCAGCCTCCGGCCGCAACCCGGCAACGGAGCCCCCAGGGCTGTGCTTCAAACATTTCTCCAGCTAGATGTGTGACATTTAACTCTGCCTAGACCAAGCACTCCAGGGGGGTTCATATCCATTTCTAGTTTTTCAATCACTATGATGGAGGTTGTTGAGAAATCTCTAGTCAAATCAGTTAATAAGTTATTAAAATATGTGTCGGTAGCTGGAAAATTTGACAGAAACAGATGGCTCATGCTTTGTCCGTCAACCATGGCTTGACTTCCTGTGTGTCATGGACATCCTTCTCAATCTGGAAAGAAAATGCAGAGGCCAAGAAAAGAATACCCCAAAGGTTCTGTCTTGGAAAGTCATACACCCCTTTCAGTGCATTCTCCTAGGACCCTGGAGTAGGTGTGCTAACCACTTAGGTGTAAGACTGATTGGTTTCCAGAGCCAGAGCATCTGGAGGTGCTATGAAGACAGTCTATGGTCGCCCTGGAGGTGCAAAGCCCCTCCTACCACACAGAGGTGACCCCTCAGGGACGTGTTAATTGGCTCTGAAGGGAGCCTCATCTGGTCAATCAGACGGAGATGCAGATTTATCTCCCTGGATTGAAAATACCACAAAAATGCCAAGCCATTCTGAGGAGAGAGTAGGATTAATGTTAGGCAATAACGCATTGTCGAGACAATGGAAAGTTAAAGAGCAATCAAATGTCTTGTACTTCCCACAGTTGCAGAATGAACAAAGCAGGCTGTTCACAGAGCATAAAAGCAATTTAACTTACCCGTTTGATTTAATTTTGAAAAATATTTTAACTGCCCATGTTAATTAATGATTGGTCTGTGACCAAAGTAGTGAAATACAGTCAATAATTATAAGTAAGTCAGAAGGACGAAGGTGGTATACAGAAATAGTTTAATTCACATTAGATACTGCCTGTATGTTTTAAGATAGTAATGCAGTCCTGTCTTACAATATATATGTACCTTGAGAAGATTTATTAGAAAGTATTTACTCTGGTTTCCTAAAGCCTAAGAATTAATAACTTGTTTCTTGATTCTAAATATTGCTATTTTTCTTGTAAAGTTTTCAATCCTTGGGCATGGGGAATTATATCCTAAGATGCTTATCACATCACAAAAATAAAATGATAACAAAAAAGCCGGATATGTGATACTGTCTGAGTATATGGAAGGTCTAGTCTTATGCTTTATAAAGTTAGAAAATAGGTAAAGATTTTAGAAAATAAGAAAATATATGCTCTTCTCTTGAGAGTAGGTAATGAGTCTCAGTGTGGTCAGAAGCTCTGTTAGTCTTGACTCATAACTCTGTCGCTTATCTAGCTCCACAGTGAGCATTTTCTGTAGGTTTAAGGAATCTCTAGCTTCACACTCATACTGCAGAGTAGCTATTAGTAATTGGATCTAGCTACCTAAATCTCTATAAGGGATGAACACATAACAAAATGCTTCAAATGTTGATGTCTTTAAATGATTTATTTGTTAATCTGGCTTACAGAATAACATTACTTATGGCTGTATGTTTGCAAATGCTTGTTTTTTCCTTTTTTCTCTTTTCTCCTAATTAGTTTTAACAGATAAATTAAAACATAAAAAAATACATATCAATGAAGTAGCATGTAATGTTTTCATATTTCGCAGTGCACAATTATAAATCAGTTTAAAAACTCCTATCTTGCCAAACATTTATTATTTTTCGGTGTTAAAAATGTCAGGCTTTTGAAGTGTACAGTTCATTACCATCACCTACACGTGATCCACCGTACAAAAACACATCAGAAACTCTTCCTCCTCACTAACTCCATTTTAATACCAGACTGAACATGTGGGAAAGGAGCCACATGTTTAACCTTTGCTTAGGTGACTTGTGAACAATACTTACAATAGAATAAACTACTCTCGGCTCCTGGAGACAGATGGGATCGGCTCCCACAAAGAGAATAGAGACAAGTTAGCACACAAAACCTCTACTCTCCCTCTGACCCCTTTGATGTTCTCTGCGCCCCAGCTTGGATTTACACACTGAAAGGGCTGGTGCAGTCTCGTCTATTACTGCTGTTTCAGAATGTTCAAGGTACGCCGGCAAGGAAATTTTCCTCACCTTGGCTATTGCATTGAGTAAAAATTGCTTGAAAAGGCTCTTATGCGAAAGGTGATATGAAAACTAGATCGATATGCAAGGCTCGAAAAAGAGGTTTAACTATTTAGTATGAAGGTTTTTTATGTGATGAAAAATTAATTTTGGGGGGCAATTTTCCTTCTCACTAAAAAACCTCAAAAGAAGCATAAAGACTAAGGAATGGGACTAATGCGGGCTGCATTTTCAACAATCTCTTTTGTCCTCAGCCTTTTAAGAACTAGTTTTAAGAAAGTTTTGTTTCTTTTATTTTTTTCTCTGAAAGTATTGTTCTTCATCTTAAGATTCCTGGGGAAATAAATACTTAACATCTAGATGACTGTTCTATAAATTGACACATCTTCTAAAGTGAAATTTTTTAAAACTAGTTTTGCTCAAAACTGTTCCAAAATTCGCATCTGAATAATGGAATCTTTCTAAAATTAACTTGCTATGTAAGAAAAAAGTAATGCTATATACAATAAGTCATGTCTTTTGTAAAGGGTTTCTAAATTCAAACTATATGAGTTGAATCTACTTTTGTCAATAAAGCAGTGAAATAATCATAAAACAAGCCAGACTTGTATCATTTACCAAAGGTCTTATACTAGTTGAAGCAGAATCAAAAACATACTTAACCATCTCTGGATTTTTTTTTAGTATAACTTATAAGAGCAACTATAGTTCTTACAAAATAAAAACTACAAATATGTTAGAGAAAAACTTATAATCCAGTGCCAATGCATAATTCATATTTAGTACTTATTGTATTTAGTTCTTACTGTTTTGCTGTGTAAAGATAATGTGAGATGAAGTAATACCTTCTTTTCAGAAAGACATTATTTGGGACATGCATAGAAATCTTTGGGGAGATTTTACTAGAGACAGGGGACTAGTTAAAATACTTTTAAAAAACAAGCTCTGGAATGAAAAGATATGATGTGTTCATGGGTTGGAAGAATTAATATTGTTGAAGGGTCCATATTACTCAATGTGATTTATAGATTCACTGGAATTCCTATCGAACTCTAAATTCTGTTTTTCATATAAACAGAAAAATAATCTTAAAATTCATCTGAAACTCCCAAAGATCCTGAATAACTAAAGCAATCTTGACCTTATAGAATAAAGCTGGAGGCAACATCCTACCTGACTTCAAACTGTACTACAAAGCTATAATAATCAAAGCACCAGGGTACTGACATAAAACATACATGTAGACCAATGGGACAGGATTTATCAGCGATAAATCCACACATTTGTGAACAATTTGTTTCTAACAAAATTGCCAAGAACACACAATACAGAAAAGACAGTCTCTTTAATGAATATTATTGAAAAACTGCATATTCATATGCAGAAAAATGAAATTGGACCCTGATCATACTGCATAAAAATTAATTTAAAATGGATTAAAGACAAATGCAATTCTAGAAACTAGAATAAAACTAGAAAATAAAAAAAAAATGACAGAGGAAAACACCATGGCATTGGTCTGGTCAGTGACTTCTTTCTAATATGAACCCCGAGGCATAGACAACAGAGCAAAAATGCACAAATAATATTACATAAATCTAAACAGCTTATTCACAGTCCAGGAAACAATGAACAAAGGTAAGAGATAATATACAAAATGGGAGAACATTTTTGCAAGTCATACGTCTGATATGAGGTTAATATTCAAAATACATAAAGAATTTAACAAATCAGTACCAGGAAAACAAAACGGATGAGCAAAAGACTTGAATAGACATTTGTCAAAAGAAGACATATACATTAACAATACCCATTCAATATATAATACTGAATTATTATGTATAGTAGACCAGCACCACAGAATACACTAGAAGAGGCACTGGGATAAATACTATGTAGCAGATTTTGTTTGATTCTGTGTTTTGTTTGTTTTGACATGTCAGTTCACGTTTTAGTATGCTTTATGATTGTGATGCTATAATTTTGAAGAAAATTGCTAACATAGGGGACTAAGGCAAATGCCTCTTTCTAAAAATATTCACAGAAGGTACTAAGGATAACAAGGGAAATTGGTCAATTAATTTAAAGTTGGCCTGTTGGAATTCTTCACACACTGTGCACCCCACTGCAGAGTCCGAATAAGTCATCCTTTCAGACCCATAGCCTAGCAGAGCTTTATCTCAGAAGAATTGCAAAGGAAAGAACTTATAGATTCAAGAAAGCATGAAGATAAATGTACTGGTTTTGTGCACTGCAGATATATGCTGTTTCAACATCTTCACAAGCCTTCATAAAACAATTCGTTAATGTTTTTTAATCTACATTTTAAAGATGGCACATGGATGTGGAAAAATCTAACTTTTGTTGTGTTTGAGAATAAAGCATTCTTAATGACCAAGAAAAATATAACTTAAAAAGAAAATCAAGAAACGGAAGATTTAGAAAGAAAAAAAAATCTAACCAAAAAGTCTGAAAGTGGAGAAACATTAAGCCATGACAAAGACAAAAAACAACTGAAGAGTCATAAAGTTAGTGAAAAGGTATGACAGAAAATTCCCAGCCTCCAGTTACAGAAGGGTAGTTATACCTGAAATTATCCTACTAAAATACATAGAAATGTGAAACAATGGTATTGTAAAATGTATCATAAATATTTTGCTGAATTCTCAAGAAATCAAAGGACACATCTAAGTCGGGGGCTAAAGAGAGGAAACAAGGAACTGAACATAATAGCAACTAACTAAATCTGTAGCTTCTGTGGATAGGGGATTCTATAAGCTACAAGGGATGTTTAGTTCTGAAATGCATCAAAACTTATGACCCAAGTGCTACGGTTTCAAAATTTACATTGGAACAGAAAGGACCTTGAGGTCTCATGAGGGTGAAGTTAGAATGTATGAATAAATTTAGAACTCTCAAGAGGACACATCTTTAGTAGGGTAAAGATGATCAGATAAAATTTCCCACCACCCCAGGGAGGTATTGAGGCAAATGTTTCTGTCAGAAGTCTGGATGAAAACAATAATAACAACAAACCCAATGACAATGGCACAAAACTTCTTTAAAAATTCTAAACACATGTTTCATGCCAATTTCAGCTTTCAAATTATAATGTTTTTATGATCCAAGAAACATCAAACAAAGAAATGAATTTTAAAATTCATCTTCTTTTGATAATAGAACTGAGGCCCCTAGCAGAACGTGCAACTTCAAGGGGTAAATCATCAGCTGCAGTCACCTACAATTCCAGTTGGTAATGGCATGCTAGAGATGAGGTCACAATTAAAAGTCACAAAATGAATAAGGAAACATTTCATCATGACCTAGAGTTAACATAAAAACAAACAGAACTACAAACTTAAGATTTTAAGGAAAAATAACGAGATATTGTAAAAAGTGCTTTGAGCAAAGATATAAAGAAATGAATTATATGAGGAAGTTCATATACACACACAGCTCAGAAGTAGGAATAATAGTGTGTGAAGAACAAAGAAAACTCTACAAAAGAAATATATGGTCATTGAAGTTTAAAAGTAAATAGCACCGTAGGGATGGTTGAAAAGAGGATTAAAGAACTGGAGAAAACAATTCAAGGAAATTGCAAAGACTGCAATATAAAAAAAATTAAGAGATGGGAAACCAAAAGAAGACTTCTGGAGATAAGGAGGGGAAGACAGAAATCAACGCACTCCTGACAGCACTTACAGGAGACAGAAGAGTGGTAGGAAGGACACAATGGCCCAGATTTTAAGGGATTGTCACTCTAAAAAGTGACAACAAAAGCTAAATTGCTTGCCAGATCCATTACACTGAAAATGCAGAACTTCAAAGAGATGAAAAAAAGAGATCTTAAAACAATCTGAGAAAAAAGAAAGATTATATAATAAATGACAGTTAAACAAGTAACTCCTTGTAACTGCAGTAGAGAAAACAATATTTCTGAGGAAAAGTACCTGTCAACCTACAATTCTACAACTACCTAAATTATTGATGATGGAAGGCAAAGTTAAGATATTTTTAATCAACATTGAGGTTACTCTTAATTATTATCACTGAAAATTATTAAAGAATATACTTTAACAGTAGAGTGCAGCCAGGCGTAATGGTGCACAACTGTAATCCCAGCACTTGGGAGGCTGAGGCCATGAGTTCAAGGCCAGTCTGGGCTACAGAGTGAGTTCAAGGCCAGCCTGAACTATAAAGTGAGACTCTGTCCCCAAAATAACAACAACAACAACAACAACAAAAGTTTTAAAAAGAGAACAAAAGAATTCAAATGAACACAATACAAAATGAAAAGACAGGAAGTATCCACAATCACAGTAATTAAAATAATAATAACTTCTATGAAAAATATCTAAAAATAAATTGATTTTTGTGACATCCAGAAAATCAACACTCAGAGTAAATAGTAGGTTTTTTGAATGAAAGAAAATTCACAAAAATTATCTCAAATATTAATGCCCCCTCCATTCTCAGCAAACAGATAGAAAACATAGTAGAAAGTAGTACGTTACTTTCGAGCAAAAAAAGTAAACCACTATTTTCAAGTAATTTACCAAAATGATGAACATGAAGAGAAAGAGGAGAAGTACCTGATGTATGTTCTTCAGGCATGTTAGAAAACATGCAGCTATTCCTTTGGTCATGTATATGCAAATACACAAGACAGGTGACACTCTAGACACCACAAGTGTAAGGAGCATTCAAAAAGAAATCCTCATCAACAGTAACATGACAAGTCTGCAAGTCTGCAATTGTGAAGAAGGAATTAAGGGCAAGATGCCTGCCAAGAGAACTGACGTTTATATTCAGCATGTTAAGCACCCTAAGAGAGGAGGTAGCTTCCTGAAACGTAGGAAGGAATAAGATCATGAAAAAAAAAAAAAAAAAAGAAGCCAGATAGGAAAGCATCTGTGTTCAATGACATCATAATCTGCTTTTCCTGGAGAGGCCCACTTTGTAAGAAATAGTGGGAAGGAACCTCAGTTGCTGAAGCCTATTGCCTGTGAGTTCATGGTGATTAGATAGATAGATGGATAGATAGATAGATAGATAGATCTCTATATCCTCTGAACTATAAGAAAGTTTTTCTTAAGTAAGCAAAATAATAGTGTACTCTTACCCAAATATTTAAAACTAAGTTTCAGGGAAAATCTACAAATTAATCCAGCACTTATTCTTAGGGAGAAGAACCTCTGAGTCTTAAATGGCACAGCAGGACATGTGAAGAAGTGGAAGCTACACCACAGTCACACAGAAGTATTGGCACTTTCTGTGCCAACAGCCTGGCCCTCTGCATACTTTGAATCTTTGTGAACTTTCAACAATCGATACCATTTCTGCAACTTGATTTTTAAATTTTTGCCCAACATTATAATTTTATTATTTTTCTCCACTGGCTCTAATAACTTCTTATAATTTGAATACCTTAATTTTAACTGATATCAGTTCAAGAAAATAGTTCTAATTATTGATCTGAGCCTCAAATGAAAACCTTAAAATGTTAAAAGTATATTAAATGTTTAAAAGTGAAAATTGATTTAATTGATTGATTTAATTCTGTGTATATTTGTGCGATTATGTTAGGATCTTACTGTATGTAAGGTATGGCCCACTCTTTGCCAAAACTTGAAGGTAACAGACTTAGTAGTTTTGCCAATTATTTAAATAGTATTTACCTAATTACTAGTGTAATTAGCATCTTTTCATAATTATTCTATGAAAATAATATAACTATGTATCTTTCCATATAATTAAGATATGTGAATTGCTTACTCATGTCTTTTTCTCCATTTTCAAAAAGATATTTCAGTAAAGATCTTTAGATATACTGCATGAATATATTCCTCCAGTTTATGGATTATCAGCCGCTGTTGTAGTCACTTTCTCATTGCTGGGACAACATACCTGACACCCACAAGTTAAAGGAGAAAAGGTTTACTTTCCCTCACAATTTGTAGAGCTTTTAGTTCATAGCAGTCTGGTTCCAAGACAATGCAGCATAACAGAGGGGTACAACAGAGGCAAAACAGTTCATGGCATGGCAGGCTGGAGGCAGCGAGACTTCCTCCTTCTCTCTCTTTTTATTCCATGCAGGCTGCGAGCCTACTAGCTGGTGCCACCCACAGACAGGGTGTTTCTTCCCGCCTCAGTAAATCCATCATCCACACCCAGAACTATGCTAAACCAATCAGCAGATTCATCCAGTATCACACACCCATTATCCAGTTATTTCCCAAAAGTCCCACCTATAAGCCCATGAAGTTTAGGAGGAAGGAGCCATAACAGCTGTGTTTATTATATTTTTCATCAATGAAAGTTTTTCATTTTGAAATAGAACTTGATCATTTTTAAAGTTTGTGCAAGTTTTTTTTTTTTTAAGAATACTCACCATTATAATGGCATTGACCTTGTATTTGGCTAAAATTTTTATGCTTTTATTTTCACATTTACTTTTCAAAATAATGCAGAATTGATATTTTGTGTATTATATAAGACAATATTGATAACATTTTACAACTTGTTTTACTTTTGAAAAGTCACTTTTCCAGTATCTTTGACTGAATTGTTAATCCCATGACCACTAATTTTTAGTTCCTACTCAGTCATATCTCAACTTTGTATGTGATGTTGGTTTGTTCTTGTGACTCTTTCATTTCTACTGGTTATACTTTTTATTCCTGAACCACTTCTTATGGAATTATTAAAACTATCCAAAAACTCCTAATATTTCATCACAAAGTACCATGATTTTTTCCTTCTTTTTCAAAATTGTCTAACTATTCTTCATCCTCTGTCATTTCTAAAATAAGTTTATCAGCGCCCCCAAAATATGTTCTTTTGTGAACTGGTGCAATTACAATTAATTTATAATTATTAAGAAGAGGGCTGGCCTCTTCAGAATATTGAGTGTTCCAATTTGTGAACATGGTACACCTTTCTAAATGTTCAAGTCTCCTTTAGTGCTGATAATATGTTACAATTTTTCTATAAAGAACCTTATTTGTAAATGCTATATTCACATATAAAATTTTTCATGAGTAATTATTAGTGTTTAGAAATTCCAAAGGTTGTTTAAAGTGTCATATGTAGCAGTCTTGTTGAACTCTCTTACTCATTTTCAGCATTTGTCTCTAAATGCTCTTGTATATATCTTTCATATAAATGATCATATATTATCAAACAGTATCCTTTTTCTCTTATTTTCCAATAAATTTTCCTATTGTTTGCTTTGCATTTCATTTATTTTTTTCTATTTATTTTAGGTAAATCTAAAGTGAAACATCTGGGAGACCACTCAGCGGTCAACATGACCATCTCCAAGGCTTGAGCCAGCCGGCCTATGCACTTCAGGGCCACTGATCTGCACACCGGCAAGGTGAAACTCATGTAATGTGGGAAAGATCTGGGACAGAAGGCACTATTGCCTCTCTCCCTCTCTCTCTCTTTTTTTTTCTTCTTTTCTGATCCAAGCCATCACTACCTAGTAGAGCCAACAATACCCGTGCCACTGAGAAAAGTTTCAGTCATAAAGGGTAATGAGATGTGGGCGGGCTTACCATGGATCTCCTAGAGGGCTGCAGGTTGAAAACTCTGCCTCAGACTTCACACCTGGAGGCCAGGATCAGCATGTACCCAGCACTAACCACTGTAGATTTGATAGGGCTAACAAGCACAGAATCAGGTTTTGGCCTGCACCCCACCACAAAACGGTGGACAACAGAGAAATCCCACTATATGTGTGTGTGTGTCTGTGTGTGTGTGTGTGTATATATATATACACACATATATATGTGTGTGTGTGTGTATATATATATAAAACAATATATATTTTTTTGTTTCTCCTTTTCTTTTTTCTTTCTATTATTCATTCTGTTACCTGTTTGATGTGTTCTCTTTTCTACCTATTCTTTCTTCTTGTTGTTGTTTAGGTTTTTACTTTTATTGACTCCTGACTTGCTCATATCTTTCCTTCTCTCTACTCCCTTTTCTCTCTCTTGCCTTCCTCAACCAGTTGCTCTGATTTTTCTTTTTTCTTTTTGTTTTCTCTGTCTTTCATTTTTCATGTGAGTGAATATTGTCTAGATACTATACGATTTGACCCACTGTTCCCACCCTTCACTCTTCCTATACTATCTATTCAAGTTTCTCAAAGTATAAGTAACCTCCTTTTATCCTTAAGTCTTGCATCTACTAGAACTCTCTTCATTGACCTCTCTACCTTTACCTATCCCTCGTAATCCCCCTACACACAGGCTAAAAACCACTTTACTAATAGGAAACACACTACATACAAATTCCTGGTTTATATTGGATTCTGTTTTATAACTGTGTTGACCTTGCTTCTATGGTTAAAGATATAGCATTAATAGTTTCCACAATCAGTCAATTTCATGAATGTAATTAATACTATTGCTATTGCTAATGTACTAGTGTAACAAGGGTGTTACGCAGGTTATAATCAGTTGTATTTCTCATATTTTCTCATATGACAATACTGTAATTATCTGGGGTAATAATTATTAACACAGTCCAGGGTCTTGAGACAGATACAAAAGCCAAGAACCACATATACCTAGAAGACAAAGAAGGAACAAATTTCTTGGAAAGCATTGATATTTGTCTTCAAGCAACCTCACAGAAACAAAATGTAAAAATTAACACTGAAACTAAAAGGGGGGAAATACATATCGGCACAAAGAAAATTAGAAGACTAAGAAGTAAAATACAACCCCAGACCCCCCCCCCCGCCCACCCAGAACAAATACAGAGGACAATGAAATAGAGGAAATCAGAAAATACCCAAACAAACTTTCAGAAATCATAGCAGCAGAAGTTAAAAAACAGATGGATGAAGCTATAGAGAATATCAGATTAGAAATAATTGGCCAAGATAAGAAAGAGATGATGACAACAATGAAAGACCTGTTTAGTGAATTTAGAGTAGACACAGATAAAAGAAAGAAAGAAAAAAAGAAAGAAAGAAAGAAAGAAAGAAAGAAAGAAAGAAAGAAAGAAAGAAAGAAAGAAAGAAAGAGGAGCTTAGAAAAACAATGGAAAACTTGACCACTCAACTCAGGAAAGAAATGGAACACATGAATCAGATCCAAACAAATCTCCAAGAAATCAAAAACTTCCTCGAAAGTAAATACAGGAGAGTAAATGAAAGTGAAGACAGAATCTCAGACCTACAAGGCAGTATTGCAATGCAGTTCATGACCATGAAAAGGAAAACTTCTTAAAAATAGCTAGAGACTATGAAAAATCAACACAACAACTGCAAGATGATGAAAGAAGAACAACATAAGGTTGATTGGAGTGAATGAAAAAGAAGGACAGTGCAAAAGATATACAAAGATTATTTACAGAAGTAATGACAGAAAACTTCCCAAGCATGAGAAGAAAACTTGATATATAGATAAGTGAGGCATATATAACCCCAATTACACGTGACCAAAATAAATCTACACCAAGACATATCATAATCAAGATTCTAGAAATTCAACAAAAGAATAGAATACTGTAAATTTTTAGAGAAAAAGAAATCACCTATAAAGGTAAACCCACCAGAATCACAGTGGACTTATCAACACAAACCCTTAAATCAAGGAGAGCCTGGAGCAAAATATTTCAAGCCTTAAAAGAAAACAATCTCCAAACCCAATTGATGTACCCAGGCTAGCTATTTTTCAAATTCAACAATGAAATAAGATGCTTCCATGACAAAGAACAACTGATGAAATTTATGACCTCGAAACCAGTTCTAAGAAATATTTTAAAGGATATTGTAGAAAAGATAAAAGGAAACTGTAATTACATGGACACTAATAAAAAGAATCCACTAGGCAAGACGAGCAGTTAAACTGAGGTAAAACACAGAACCAACAACAGAAAAGATCTATGACAAAGATAAGTGAATATATAAAAGCTGTAACCATCAATGTAAATGGTCTCAACTCACCAATCAAAACAGACTGGCAGAATGGATCAAGAGACAAGATCCATCAATATGGTGCATACAAGAGACACATTTAATCCAAAAGGAAATTCATTGACTGAAAATCAAAGGATGGAAAACAGTATTTCATGCAACAGGAATCCAGAAAAAAGCAAGGGTAGCTATCCTAATTTCAAACAAAATGAACTTCAAACCAAGACTGATCAAGAGAGACAAAGAAGGTCATTATATACTTCTCAAGGGAAAGAAATAATAATCATTAATATTTATGTGCCAAAAATCAGTGCACCTAACTACATAAAACAAATATCAAGGAACATGAAAGATCAAATAAACACTAACAATTACAATGGGAGACTTAAATACCCCACTATCACAAATAGACAGATCAACTAAACAAAAAATTAACATAGAAATATCAGAACTGAATCACCTTTGTGAACAAATGGACTTAGCAGATGTCTACAGAGTGTTCCACACCACAACAGCAGAATACACATTCTTCTCAGCTTCACATGGGACATTCTCCAAAATAGACCACATACTAGCTCATGAAGCATGTTTAAGTAAGTGTAAGGAAACTGAAATTATCCCATGCATACTATCAGATGATAGTGCAACAAAATTGGAATTCAATAGTAACAGAAACCAAAAAAAAAAAAAAAAAACACTTTAACACATGGAAACTAAATAACATCCTTCTGAACAACAGCTGGGTCACAGAAGAAATTAAAGAAGAAATTAAGCAATCTATACAGTTAAATGATAATGCCAGTACAACATACCAGAACCTATGGGATACAATGGAAGCAGTGCTACGAGGGAAATTCACTGCGTTGAACTCCCACATCAGGAAGACAGGAAGACAGAACAAGCTCAAATAAACAACTTAATGTTGAAACTCAAACATCTAGAGAAAGAATAAATAAAACCAAAAGCTTGTACGAGAGAGAAAATTATTAAAATCAGAGCTGAAATTAATGCAGTTGAGACTAAGAAAACAATAGAAAGAATCAATGAGTTGATTCTTTGAAAGATTAAATAAAATACACAAAACCTTAGCCAATCTTATCAAATAAAGGAAAGAAAAGACCCAAGTCCATGCAATAAAAAATGAAAGGGGTGAAATTACAACTGACCCTATGGAAAGCCAAAGGATCATCAGCACCTACTTCAAGAACCTATACTCAACCAAGATGGAAAACACTGAAGAAATGGACAGATTCTTAGAAACATATGAACTACCACACTAAATAACCCACTATCAGCCACTGAAATTGAAGAGGTAATTAAAAATCTACAAATAAAGAAAAGCCCAGGTCCTGACAGTTTCACAGCTGAATTCTATAAGAAATCCAGAGATGATCTAATACCACTATTCCTCAAACTCTTTAATGATATTGAAAAGGAAGCAGTACTTCCAAAATCATTCCTGGAAGCAAACATTACCCTGATACTAAAACCAGGAAAGGATCCAACTGAAAAAGAGAACTACAGGCCTATTTCCCTAATGAACATAGATGCAAAAATTCTCAATAATATACTGGCAAATAGAATCCAATGAATTATCAAGAAGATTATACACTATGACCAAGTAGGATTCATCCCAGGGATGCAGGGATGGTTCAACATATGCAAATCAATACATGTAATACATCATATCAACAGAATCAAAGACAAAAATCACATGATCATCTCAAAAGATACAGAAAAAGCATTTGACAAAACCCAACACCCATTCATGATAAAAAAAAAATCTACAGAAATTAGGAATACATGGTCTATATCTAAATCTGATAAAAGCTCTCTATGACAAACCAATGGCCAACATCATACTAAATGGTCAGAAACTGGAAGCTTTCACACTAAAATCTAGAAAAAGACAAGGTTGTCCACTATCACCACTGTTATTCAATATAGTTCTAGGAACATTAGCCAGAGCAATCAGGCAAGAGAAAGAAATAAAAGGAATAAAGATGGGAAAGGAAGAAGTTAAACTATCATTATTTACAAATGACATGATACTCTACATAGAAGATCCCAAAAATTCCACCAAGAAACTTCTAGATTTAACCATTAAATTCAGTTGCAGAGCTGGATACAAAGTTAACACCCAAAAGTCAAGAGCATTCTTATATACCAATAACAAACTCACTGAGAAAGAAATTAGAGAAGATAAACCTTTCACAATTGCATCAAAAAGAAATGAAATACTTAGGAATCTATCTAACAAAACAACTAAAGATATTTTCATTGAAAACTACAGTACTCTAAAAAAGGAAATTGAAAGGGATTTCAGAAAATGGAAAGATATCCCATGTTCATGGGTAGGAAGAACCAACATAGTGAAAATGGCCATACTTCCTAAATTACCATACAGATTTAATGCAATTTCAATCAAAATATCAATAACATACTTCACAGAATTAGAAAAGGCAATCATGAAATTTATCTGGAACCAGAAGAGACTAAGAATAGCAAAAACAATTCTGGGCAACAGGAATAAGACAGGGGGCATCACAATCTCCAACTTGAAATTATACTATAAAGCTACCGTGATAAAAACAGCATGGTACTGGCATGAAGACAGACCTGAGGAACAATGGAACAGGCTAGAAGATGCAGAAACAACTTCAAACACATTCAAATACCTCATCTTCGACAAAGGAGCCAAACACCCTCACTGGAAGAAAGAGCCTCTTTAATGAATGGTGCTGGAAAAATTGGCTTGCCACATGCTGAAAACTAAAACTAGATACGTGTCTTTTACAATGCACTAAGCCAAAATCAAAGTGGATCAAAGATCTAAATACTAAAACAGAAACACTAAATCTACTGGAGAATAGAATAGGAAGAACTCTCAAAGACATAGGTGTAGGAAAAGAATTTATGAACAGAACCCAGACTGCACAGGAAACAATACAAAGAATCAGTGCTTAGAACCACATCCTATTAAAAGGCTTTTGCACAGCAAAAGAAATCACCAATACAGTGGGGAGAAAACCCACAGATTGGGAGAAAATTTTTGCCAGCTGTCCCTCAGATAAAGGTCTAACATCTATTAAATACGAAGAACTCAAAAAAAAAAAAAATCAACCCTTCCAAATTTAAAAACCGTATCCAAAAATGGGCATCTAAAATGAATAAACATTTTTCAGATGAAGAAATAAAAATAGCAAATAAATATATGAAAAAGTGTTCAACATCATTGGTCATTCGAGAGATACAAATCAAAACAATGCTAAGATTCCATCTCATTCCAGAAAGAACAGCTATTATCAAGAAATCAACCAATAACAAATGCTGGCAGGGCTGCAGGGAAAAAAGAACTTTCCTCCACTGTTGGTGGGAATGCAGACTGGTCCAAGCACTGTGGAAATCAGTGTGGAGACTCCTCAGAAAACTACAACCAGAGGTTCCATTTGACCCAGCTATTCCTCTGCTTGGTATCTTCCCAAAAGAACTAAAATCATCATACCACAGCAATATATGCACAACCATGTTCATAGCAGCACAATTTGTAATAGCTAAATCTTGGAAACAACCTAAATGCCCAACAACTGATGAATGGCTAAAGAAGATGTAGTTTTTCTACACAATGGAGTACTACTCTGCCATAAAGAAGGATAAACTAGAGTCATTTGTATGTAAATGGATGTTCCTTGAGAACATACTATTAAGTGAAATAAATCAGACACTCATCAGTACGCATCGAATTTTTTCTCTGATATGAGAAACCATAAGTGAAAATAAGGACAAAGAGGTATAATAGATATTATGTAAAAAAACCCAAAAACATAGCATTCAAAAGAGAGGAGAACTATATAGGGAGAAGGAGGGGAAGAAGGGAAAAAGAAAAGAAAAGAGAAGGGAAAAAATGAAAAAAATGTAAATAAACCTGCTGGAAATAGGGAAGGGTTGGGGAATGGAAAGGAGGGGTAGGGAAGAGGGGGAAAACCAAGACACATCATGTACAGGTACAAAATAACCATGTTGATTATGATTATTATGTATACTGTGTACCGATACATATCCTTGGTAAAAAATAAATAAATAAAGTGAAACATTTAATACAAGCCACCATGACAGAAATCCTAATTTTAGTTTAGTTCAAAATTCTTGTCTCTGAGAATGTTTCTAATGTTTCATGATTAAATATAATGGTTTCCCTAACATTTTGATAGCTCTTAATCAGATTAAGAGAATTTCTATGTATTCATAACTTAAATAAAAGTATTTTTCTTATCTGAATTAATGTAAAACTTCATTTAAATGTTTATTGTATTCATCGATGCAATCATGAGGATTTTTTTAACTAGAGGCACCACACCGAATGTTTTGCAAGGCACATAATAAGGAGTGTATAATGTCCACATTTATTTTTAGGAGTATTTCTATAGATGGATTATTAATTTTAATTTTATGAGTTTTACTATAGTAAACAATGTGTCCTTAACAGAAAAATAAAATAGCAATAACATATTATATTTTTAATATGTAATGAGTGTGTAGAATAAACATCAACATTTTCAACATCAGCTGTTTACCTGCGTACAAGAGCTAAACGATAACAGCAGAAATAAATCTTTATGTGAACTAGAATGAAAATACAAACAAAACTCTACCACAGAAATAATCTTTGTTTCAATTATCACATCTAAGACAGTTTTCACCCAGGACAACAGCACGCGCCACACACAAGTTACGCTTAGGCTGACAGCACATGTGTTTTGTTCTCCTGTCTTTTTGGGTAGAACAGACTTGCTGGTCTTCCTCTTTTCTTAGGATGTTCTTGTCATGTTTCACCTGTTCATTCCCTGGTCTGCTCCAGAATTCTTTTGTGGAGTTCTTTGGGCAAATACATACTGTTCCTCCTCTATTATAATTGATCATTTATTAATGCCAGCTGCAACCCTCTATGAAAATTTCTCCATGATAATTTGTATTTGTTATTTTTTACATAGTTTGTAAACTATGAAACTATTTATTCCTGTCATGTTTAGGATCAAGTAAAATAACCATCTACCAACGCTTTGTGTTTCAAGGGACATCACAGTTGCTGCATAACTTGTCAACATCTACTCGGCCTTTCATTTTGTTGTAATATATGATCATTTCTGGATTCATCTGTGTTGAGGATTCACTATGAATCTTTTTGTTTGTTGGGTTGGTTTTTTGAGACAGGATCTCACTACATACTCCAGGCTAGCCTTGAACTCATTATATAGCACAGGCTGACCTTGAACTCACAGGATCCTCCTGATTCAGCCTTCCAAGTGCTGGGATTACAGGAATGCACCACCCTGCCTGCTCTCACTATTAATCTTATCATCATGGTGTAATGTTGACAGTATCATTATTTTGGTTTTCTTCACCATAATGTAGTCCAGGCTAGCCTGGCACTCACTGTGTAACCCAAGCTGACCTTGAACTCACAGGATCCTCCTGCCTTAGCCCCCAGCGCCAAGTGCTGGGATTACCAGGCTGCATCAGCGTGCTCAGTTTCACGATCAATCTTATCACCATGGTGTAATGTCAACAGCATCAATACTACTTTTTCTTCCCCATACAGATGGCCAATGTCACGTCTTTCTGAAATCCAAAGATTGTACTATACGTTTCTCTACTGTAAGTCTGTTCACAATGTCATACTGTTTATTACAGCATAAATAAAGACCTAGTACCTGAGTTCCAGGATAAATTTCTAAATTCAAGGTGTAAGATGCCTTCACATCTACCAGGCATATATATTTTTATACTATATTTGAAGGTTTATTTGGCATATATAGCCAAAACCTTCAACAACCATGAAATGACACAAGTTGTCTGTCAATTGTCATATACTCAGATGGTGTACAAATTGCTTGACAGTTTGAAACAAAGCTTTAAAAAATGACCAATAGCAGGCAAATAGATTTTTTTCTTTCTTCTTTCTTGGCAGGTCTTTTTGTCCTCAAAACATAGGCGATTTTGAAAGACAGCAAACCTCTTGAGTGTCATTATTACTCTAAAAAAATCTCAAAACAATGTCTGTCACTTTGCCATAAATTCTTTAGATGCTGTTTAGCATAATAAGAATGATAAAAATCCTGCTACAAAGGCTTTTAGTTCAGATAGTGACAAATATATTTTTGAGTATTACAGTTGATGCATATAGAATGTTTTACCTGTATTTCATTATTAGTGTATTTCAAAACATCTCATAGCATATCATCTGTTTCAAACAATTTCCAACATTGAATGGCAGTGTTGGCATTCAGTCCAGTAGATTTTACCTGTGGCAAGAACCTAGTAACATTTCCTGACTTTGTTCTAACATGGATTGTTCAGGTATACATAACCATTCTGTAGCATTTTGACTAGTCGAATATATATTTACATTACTGTTTCCTTCCTCATCTGAATCAAGGTCTTCATTCTGTACTTCTCTGTCATATCTGCCATATATTGCTAACTTCTTTGGTTTATATGATCCAAGTCATCATCGGTAACCGAATCACCTAATAACTCCCTTTCCACCTCCTCCCAAAGTTGTAAAAATGGATTTTCATGTGACATTGTAATGGATGGCCTAATTCTACAAGAAAAATCAAAGAAAACATTTAATAAAAAAAATCATTAACACAAAAATGTAACATGGCACATAATGTGGGTAAAACTCAGCCATTTACATATTAACACACTTGCATACACCTTGCTGTTCATCGTACCAAGTGGGTGAACACAAAGATCGCTTCCTGTATTCCCCTAGCACAGCTACTGAGACACACAGCCAGCTACATTATGATAAAGTACATATTTTCATTAGAAAAATATGGTCGAGGTGAATTTTATCCCCCATAATATCCCTTGCATGTGTGGTAAGGGCTTTTAGAATAGAAGTATCTTCAAGAATAACCATGTTTTAAATATGTGTGTCCGATTTATTTCACTTAAGAATATGGTCTCAAGGTTCACCCACTTACCTAGAAATATCTCAAGCTTATCATTCTTTATGGCAGAGTAGTACTCCATTGTGTGAGAAACTGAAAGTGTAAATAAGGAGTAAAATGTAATATACTGGGAAAGGGAAGAAAGTGTTCAAATGGGAAAGGGAGGGGAAAAACAACAAGAAGGGAGGGGAAGGTGGAAAGGAACAGAGGGACAAGAGAAATAAGGAATAGAAGGAAAAAATGGAAACAAAGCTTTTGTAAATAAGGAGGGAGGAGGGAGTGAAGGGAGGGTTGGGGAATGGGAAAAAAAGAAGCAACAAGGTATATCACGTACAGATACAAATCCCCTATGATGAATGTTATCACTATGTACATCTAAAACATACTATTAAAATAAAAATTTTAAAATGCAAAAAAAGAAAAAAGAATAACCATTATTACATCAATTATTAGTATAAATAATTTTTATAGATCCGTATAAATTGTGAGATACTTAAAAGTAAATTAAACAGAAACAGGTAGATATACAAATAACTTTATATGCCCATATGTGTATCTAGGTATGAACACTTCATTTGAATATGACAAATATTCAATCATTGTAGAACCAAATAATTATTATGAGAGTAAAAAATTTATTATAATGTGAAAATACTAACTCCTAGAATGGAATTAAGTAGGAAGAGACGCTGAGGAATTTTATGAAGACATAGGAGAAACACAGGAAGAAGGAAAAGTAGGTCTTTTGTCAAGAAATCTGATGTGATAGCACCAGAAAATTGAAAAAAATGTGAAAAAATATACTTCCTTTTTTTTTTATACTTCCTTTTGTGATTGCTGCCAACCCCACTTTTGAACCTGGAAAGTAGAACAAAATTTGTAGAAGTAGACTAAATCATAAGGGAATCAGGAGTGTCGTCAGAATGTCTAATGAAACTATCTCCCTGCAAGCTACACTTCTACTTACCAAATTTAGAGAGGAAGTGGCAGAATATGCCTACTTAAGTTGTTATAAATGATTACTAATATGAAAAAGGACAAGAACCAAGACATACAAATATAATTTTATATATATGTGTGTGTGTGTATTTCTATATATTATAAGAAACAACTGACTCGTTAAATTTAATTTCAGTGAAAAAACATTGCATTGAGTACTAAACAAAAGATTTTTGGGCAAAAACAAAAGGAAGTTGTGATATCTTGAAAGCACTATGAACTCTACAAAATCAACCGTATTTCTTTCCTTTCTTATAAGGCGTGCTAAAAATGTAAAATATAGGGAAAAATAAAGACACATAAATGAATTTCTGCCAAGTATTTCACTTGGTAATATCTGGAATAAGGTAAATGGATGTGTATTTAGTGATAGTATAGATAGGTGAATTTGTAATGTGCTTAATGGCTTTTTCAAAAGACCGATGAATAATGCATTAATGTCACCCTTAAAGCAGGTCTCTTAGGATTCCCAAACTTTTCTTTGTGGTCTGGCCTCTGCTCTGCTCAATAATTTTATCAATAAATGGAAGAGAGGATGGCATGCATATCATCTACGAACAGACATTACAGAAAGGTGGGAAGAGACTTTATATACTGAGTCATATGTATCCAATCCATTGTAAGAACTATAGCTTTGTGTTGGCTTGAGTTTTAGTCTAAGTAATGCAATAATTATTCCAGAAATATTTCAGAAAGTTAGAAAAACCGAGCTAAATCTGTATGAAATTACAGTGGTGAATATTTCTTACATCATACAACCCAATAAAATAAAACAAAACTGCCGCTAATAGATTATGTATAGCAAAAGTATTTCAGGTGAAAAGAGATGCAGAGGAAAACAACAAACGGAAAAAATAAATCTAGTATTTCCTTTACAAATGTCTAATGCAATCCTAGGCTACATGAGTTCTGTATTATTCTTTATTATGGTTATACCTATTTGCAACATCTTTACTATTTTCTATCTTTACTATCCATCTTTACTATCTCTACCTTTTGCTCCTTAATTTTTAATAGAAACACAGATAATTGAAGCACAATCAGAGGGAAAAAAGAGAAATCTATTTTACTCTAAGGGAGGAATAGAGCAATTCGTTCCATGAAACCTGAAGAGAACTCAGATGGCATGTAAAGAAAGCGGTCTTATTAAAAGACAAATTGAAGAGCAATTTAATCAGTTATGTATGTCCCGAGAGTTATGTATAGTTGACCAAATGATGGACCATTATCATGAAGCAGAAGTTAACTTAATACACAAAGCTAAGACACATTTTAGCTGTATGAAGAATGAATCAGTTGTTTTAAGTGAAAGTGATTTCCCTATCACTGGGCAGATTATAAATTGTACTGTAACATGAATCTAGGCTGAAAGTTAGACAAGCACTTTCCATAGTCAATTCCAACTCTAACTTTTTCTTCATTTTATAATACACACAAGTTTTTATTTGCTCTTTAATTTCCCATCCATTTTTCTACTTTTTTTTCCAATCGAGTGATACTAGTAAAGTTTTTATAATCACATGTTGATTATTTTATGACCTGGCTATTTTTCTGTTGGCAAACTTAGTAGAGAGAAAAAGATCAGCATCTCTTAGACTATCTTCAAGGGCCAACCTTCTGTTCCCTGAAGTTTTCTTTCAGGCTAGTCCGAAAATACTAACATGCTGAAGTTCTAAATATTTCAGCTGACCAAACTACAGTACTCAGTTAGAAACCACTATCCAATTTAACTATGAACTGCTACCATAGAAGGATCGTCACTGTTTTAGTAAATGAAGATTGAAAAATTGCATACGAAGCTACTTCTTATAAGCCACTACAATATAAGTAAACAAAATAAATCACATAAAATATGAAAAACTTCAAATTGATCAGTGAACAAAGCTATGGTTGACAACGGATTCCACTTCAGAAGTATGTTTTTAACCATAGTACCATATGTTTAACTAACATCTATGCCACGATAGAGTTTAGGATGAAATGGCAAAAGAGGAAACTTTACAATTCATCCTTTTGTATCATTACTCTATTACTGATGTGGTATTTACTATACGGCAAGCACTATTTACTCATAGTCAGGATCTATTAAGAAAGGAAGTTAACAATCAAGTAAGTGGAAGAAAGCATACAATTATTCATATAGAATTGCTGCAATTGTGTGTTTAGTAAAATATAGAATTGGACATTTTTTAACCAAAAGGAGACAATTTTACATGGGAATAGTCAGTATAAATTTCCCCCAATTGTTTTGCTTTTCTATGAGAATAACAGAAACACTATATGTATGGACTTCATAATATCTATATTAATTTCTCAAAAGAAAAATTGGGGGCTCAGTTCTTGTCTATGTAAACAGAGTCCCAGTCTAACACATACTCTTATAGATAGAATCTCAAACTTCATAACATTAGTACAAGCAAAAAAAAAAAAAAAAAACTTTGAAAAATTAATTTCAAAAACAATTGAAGCTGCTTCAGTTTAACAATGCCAAAAGCCATACAACATATGTGTGTGTATGTGTGTGTGTGTGCACGCACGCGTGCGCACATGTGTGTGTGGTGACTGCCATCTCAGCAGAAGAGAAAAAGTTTTAAAGGCATAAAATTCTTTTATAAAATAAGTATTAAGGCCAATTAGTGTGAGCACGATCATGTCAATAATCTCTGCAGAAAATACAGGGATTGCCTAATGATTAAAGTGAGCAATAAAGACTGAGTGATCAATCAATTCTTAAATTGTGAGTCATAAATTATTTAAGAAAATAGAAGAAAAGATAACTCAGGAGCATTCCCAATAAAATAAGTATAATGATAAAATTTTACTTCTTAAAATTGAAGCTTCAAATATCTGATTCCAGAAAAAATAACCTCTCATATTAAAATCAATTATGAACTAATGACCAAAAATGTGTTAATCAATATAGTCCAGTTGAACTATCAAGTAATTCCAGTTTAAGCAGTTTAAAACATTTTTAAAATAAAAATAACTTTGATTTATATAAATAGCATTTCCAAGCATAAGGGAATTTAAGCAATGCAAAACA
This sequence comes from Hystrix cristata, assembly GCA_004026905.1. Taxonomy (NCBI): domain Eukaryota; kingdom Metazoa; phylum Chordata; class Mammalia; order Rodentia; family Hystricidae; genus Hystrix; species Hystrix cristata. Next base: position 157,413 of record PVJO010000977.1, read on the forward strand.
TTATGAAAAGGAAGTTGAAAAGCTTGTCTAGAATTAACTGTCTTATACATTTACAGAATTATGGATAGATAGATGGATAGTTGCACAGATAGGTGGTTGATAAAGTAAATAAAATCCTTTTTGAAAAATAGAACATCACATATACTGTTTTAGTACAAATAATTAAATTTAGTTTTATCTTACAGAAATAGAGGACACCCAAAATAAATACGAAGGGATTCTAAGCACCATGTAAGTATTATCCAAAGGTGTAACCACTTTCCTAACTTAAATCACTGTAGACTCGTTTTGTTCTTTTTTGAAATTCATATGGATAGAATGTTTTTTTTACTCTCTTTTTAAGGTTCATATGTTGTCCTGTATGTATAAGTATTTTGCTCATTTCCCTTGCTCTAAAAATTTTTATATATTCATATATACATGATTTAATATACATTCACATGCATAATTTCAAGTATAATACAAATTACTTATACATTTACTATTGATTGATAGTTTCAGATATTGATAATTATGAATAGTGCTGCTATACACTCATAACAATTTTTTAAAATATATAAACATTCATTCGTGTTTGCTACCTTAAGAGAAAATTATAGCTCAAAGTAAGTGCACCCAGTTTTTCAATATGTATTGAGATTTTTAATTGTCTTTTGTATGTCCTGTGCAAACAGTACTGTCTCCATAGCTGTCATGCTATTTTTCTTCTTGCTGAATCATATATATGTCTGTCCTTATCTATTTCTCTAACCCAGTAAATGGCTTCTTAATTTCCCTCCATCTGAGACTATCTCTCTTTTTCGGATGAGCTAAAGTGTTAAGGGCTAAGATTTTTATACTCTATTTATTTATTCTGCAGCAGAGTGGCATGTAAAAGAAGGGAAAAGCTCGGGGTTTGTGTGGAAATTGTTAACAATTCCTGGGTTATTTTCGCTTCTGAGATTTGATTAAATGCCTTATACCATGTCTCACTTCTGGGTGCACTCTATTCTAAGAATGTAATGCCCCTCACCAAATACAGTGTATAATTCTACACACACTTATATTTATACAGTCAAACTTAATTTACACAGTCAAACTTGTTGCTCAATTCAGTACATAGTATACTGATTACTAATGTCAGTTCTAGTATCAAATTGGTTGAGTCCAAATCAAACTTCTACCATTTACTAGCTATATAACTTTTATGAAACACTCTTTGCCTCAGTTTTCTTGACTGTATAAAGGAAATAATAAAGGTACTATTTAGAACAGTTAATTATGATCATAGTTAAATGAATTTATTTAAAGTACTTGTAACTACATCTGCACACAGTAGGCACTCACTCTTAGTTGCTTTTTCTCTTGTTTTTGTGCTCTGTTTTATTATGTTTGCAATGATTTATTACTTCTTAATGAGAAACTAAGATATTAGGCATGCTCTTCAAATGTGTAGGTAACACCAAAAGGACACAAGGATTACAGCAATCAGGGAATTGTGACACTTCAAAAAGAAATGAATAAAGTTTCTACAAGGCACTATGAAGAAATGGGGTTCTACGATGTGACAAAGAATTGAAAATAGTCCTCTTTAAAAAAAAATCAGTGATCTACAAGAATATAGGGAAAGACAAATGAAATTTGGAAAACTGTCCATGAACAAAGAGAAATTAGACAATGAAATATAAACAACAAAAAAGAATCTAAAAATGAGAATAGAGAGACCAACTAAAAATTCAGAAAGTTTCGACAACAGACGCAGTCAAGCAGAGTAAAGAATTCCTCAGCTAGAATTCCTCAGAAGAACATTTGAAATTAGCCAGTCAGAAGAGCAAAAAGATAATAGAATGAAAAGGAATAAAGAAAGACTGTGGGAATTATGACATCCTCAAGAGACCAGCCCAGTATTTGCATAATAGGAGTTGCAGAATGAGAAGAGTAAAAGGACCAAAAAAATTTTCAGATACTTCCTGAAAACTTCCCTAATTGGATAATAGATACCAACACCTCAGATACAATCAAATTCAATCCAAAGAAGTGTTTACCGGTACACATAATAGTAAAACTATCAAAAATAAAAGACAGGGAGTTGGGGATTTAGGTTAGTGGCAGAGTGCTTGCCTCCTAGGTACAAGGCCCTGATTTTGATCCCCATCAGCACACCAAAATAAAGAAATAAATAGATAAATAAATGAAAGACAAAGATAAATTCTAAGAATAGCAAGAGATAAGAAACACATCACATACAAGAGGTGCCAATATGCCATCTGCTTATCAGTGGATTTCTCAGGAGAAACTGTAGGACTGGACAGAGCATAATAACACAAGTGAAATGCTAAAGAAC